>NW_024121654.1:47500-112500 GCF_016745375.1 Pimephales promelas
ACATTTGTTAAGTTTTGGTTTGGTTTCACCTTGGATTTTTTGGTAGCTGTGAAGGGCCCTCAAATGCAGACATGGAGTTCACTGAGCCGCTGTGGAAAACACAGGAGCATGAGCTGCTCGTGTGTGAATGTACACAGTGCAGCGCTCTGAAACGAGCATCCGACAATATATCTATATAGTTATAAATACAGATCGTGCACTGCTGTCAGAAGCTACAGCATCCATGCTGACACTGTAAGAGTTCAGTTCGTGTTGTTCATGAGGAGAAGACGCTTTCTGCTGACAAAGAATATCCACTTGAGAGTGATATGGTAAAACCAACGCGTTCTCATCCCAAAGCGCCATATAGGACGCTTTTGCAAAAGCGTAAATATCCAACGCACATGGCACCCTTTAACGTGAAATGAGACGCAGATATATTTGGGCAGAAGGCGCCCCCTAGTGGTCTAACCCTTACCCTACACCTTACCTAAACTTAACCATAACCGAAGCGTCTCATTAGACGTTAAAGGGTGCCATGTGCGTTGGATATTTACGCTTTTGCAAAAGCGTCCTATATGGCGCTTTGGGATGAGAACGGGCTCGTAAAACCCACACAATTGTTACAGTTCATATCACTGTGTATCAAGAGCTGAGATTCATATATGATGATGAGTGTTTGCTTTCTGACCAATCAGAGCAGAGCAGCTCTCAGAGAGGCAGGGCTTCGAGAGACTGAATCTTCATCGAAGCGTTTCAGACACTGAGAGAAAAGAGCTGATTCTGCATTGGAGATTATGAGGAAATTAAAGGGCTTTTTTTAACTTTGGATGCATGTGCACCTGTTGTAGGAGACTCTAAAACAACATTAGAAACTAGAAAATAGTATAATGGGGCACTTTAATAACTTGTGTGTCACCCTGGAATAGCCTATTTGCCAATGGGCTTAGAATACAATAAAAATGCTAAACAGTAGATTGTGACTCACACTGATGTCGACAACTATAGAGTATGTAAGAGTATGGTAAGTCAAGTCAAGTCATATTTATTTATATAGCGCTTTTCACAATACAGATTGTATCAAAGCAGCTTCAGAGTGATAACATGAAAGTAGTACAACACAGATCAATAATATTGCTAAACACTAAATAACCCCAACTGAGCAAGCCCAAAGCAAGGCGACAGTGGCAAGGAACCAAAACTCCATTAGATTGGATGGAGAAAAAACCTTGGGAGAACCCAGGCTCAGTCGGGGGCCAGTTCTCCTCTGGCTTACATTCATATTGTTTATATATAAATATTAAATATAAATATTGTTTATGTATAAAACGGCGCCATAACATAGAGTAAGAGTGTGTACGTGTATGTAAAAGTATTTAAGAGTATGGTAAGAGTAAGTAAGTGAATGTAAGAGTGTGGTAAGAGGATGTAAGAGTATGGGCTTACCAGTGTGGAGGTGGCGTAGTACGGCGCGTGGCCACTCGGGAGCAACACTGGCTGCAACACACACAACAGCAGGACTAGTTACAGGAGAGGACAGGTAGTTACACAACTGAGACTGACGCGACACTGGACTGAAATGTGAGACATCATTCAGAGTATTAGACTGGAGAGACAACACACACAAGAGAGAGAGAGAGAGAGAGAGAGAGGTCATATTCACTCAACTATGGATTAACTAAGTTAGTTGACCAGCCTCAGATTCACTGGATCTGTCCAGTGTCCTGACAGCAGCTAACAGGCTTGAATTTCAGTTGTTAAAGTTTTGTGAATTCCATTGATTAGACACTTTTTTTATTATTAACAATCAATTTAGCCTTTAAACACAGAATTTCTGAAAGAATAAAACCGATTTCATCAGGGCCTCGAGGATCAATCACACCAGAGCTCAACCACCGACTGTAAGATAGGCGACGCTAACACACTCCCTTCATGAGCAGGACTCTTACCTTGGCAGGGGACATGTGCATCTGGGGTGTGTAACCGTGGATACCGTCGATGTGGGCGTGGCCAGCGTCACTAAGGTGGAGCATCTCTGCAGACTTCTCTGTGGTCAGGTGGGCGGGGCTGTGCTGCAGGGGCGGAGTCTCCTCGTCATGGTAACGGTACTTCTGCAGAGACACAGGAGAGCATGCACGTTTAAGGCCGGTTCACTCTGAGAACGATAACGATAGTTTGAAAAATCTTTTCTAAATGTAAAAGGATAGTGAAGTCCACACCGCAGCTATAAAAACTCAAAGGAACGGTAATCACTTTCAGAACATTTTTTTTTCCAGCTGATGAACGATAAAAACATTAACAGCCAAACAGAATCCAGAATACATTTACATAACCGGTTATATAAATGTATTCTGGATTCTGGGTTATCACACATTCCTGCTGTTTATAACACCCCAAATCCTGACAAATGTGAGCTAAACAGAATCCATCTGATCATTTAATAATCAAAATCAAAAAAACAGGAGTGTACTGAGCTCAGCTCATCAATAACAATACAAAGCTCTTACCTAATATTGAATATGCAATCTGATTTTAATGTTAGATATATATTCATGTTGGTTTTACGTTTATTTATGTAAAAATTCTGATTCTACTGTACAGTAACAATTAAAGGTGCTGTATGCGTTTTTAGCGGCCTCTAGCGGTGATGTTTCAGAATGCATCAAGAGCGCTCGTGCTCGTGTGCGTGCTCGATCTCAAGAGCGAGCATTCACTACTAGCTACGCGGATACTTTCAAGGCAACGGCGAAAGCACCACACAACATGCTGGAAACTAATGTAAACTCCCACTGCAGTTACAATAATAGCCTACTTTTATCAGCTTGACGTTGAACTAATGCTCTAGCTGTGTTCGCACCATGATAATGTTACAATAAACTGCATTTAGCCGACATGAGGTTATATAGCATAAGCCATTTCACTAACTATTCATGTATCTTTCACAATCAGCAATGTCAACATAGGTGAATGTATAATATGATAACGAAAACGGTTAGTGAACTAAACTGAACAATTTCAGTGTAACAGTAAGATCGTAGGAAGTAACATTCCTGTAATGAACGTGTCTGGAAATGTGCAAGTTATAAACAATATGATAGTAGTGGGATGAGTGACGTTAGTCAGTAACGTTAGATCTAGTAAATAAAATAAGTTACATCCTAAAGCACCTACTTTTTGTTATCCTGGAACATGCTTTTGTATTCATGTCATGTTTCATGTAGTTTACCTTGCTATTTCACTAAAGTTTACGAATTGTACAATGTTGCCGACGCTGGTGCGCGTTTTTGTCTGGAGTCGACCAGATTCGCCGTTTGCCTGACGATATTCTGCAGATAAAACTTTTTTTTGATTTTTATATTTATGTGGAGTTTGAGTTGGAGTGTGTGTTGTGCTGGAGGCAGGACGTTTTGGGGTGTTATCAGACTCCATGTCGTCAGCTGAAGTGCGGTTGGTCGCATAAACTGTATAATGGCCTTCAGAGGTAATAGCAAAACTCGAAAAGTGGATCATTGCAATGTGTGACTACAACCCCTTCAAACACAGGGAATAAAAAAGGATTCATTTTATAAAAAAAAAAAAAGGTTACATATAGGACCTTTAAGAAAATGTAATTGCTTGAATACATAAATATAATAAATAAAATGTACACTAAAAATAGTAACAATAAAAATATGATCAAAATTAAGTAGTGGATATAATAGAATTACATTAATATTACCCATCTGACTGACCTGAAAAAAATTGCACTAATCTGTCAAAAACACATCAAATGAAGGACAGGGTACTTATCTGACATCACTTCCTGTTTGATAGACTTCCTGTCACAAAACAATGGCTTCCTGCATAAAAAAAAACACTAACTCTGCTTTTCAAATATGATATTATATAAATAAATATTCAGGTTCATGAGATTTTATTTATACTTACAGCACTTTAAACTGCAAAAGATATTAAAATAAATTTTGATTTCGAAATGTTAACTGAATAGCAGAGGGACATGAACCACACACACATTCACAATCTCACACACACTCTCTAACACACACACACTCTCACAGACTTTCTCTCACTCACACACACACACTTTTGTAACCGGCCAGACGGGGGCGACACAGAGCTGCTCAGTATTCCCCTCAGTGCCCACTGCAGAGCTGATGAAGATGATGTCATCAAAGAGGGACGACACTCCAATCAGACCCTCAACAAGCTGCTTTCGAGCATTCTGTGACCATACAAGCGTTCATGAGATGCAACACACACACACACACACACACACACACAAACACTGCAACATCAATATTACTCCTGAGAGCAGAAACAAACCAGAATCACCTGAATATGAAAAAGTTTATGACCATCATAAACTCAATCAAGTGTGTGTGTGTGTGTGTGTGTGTGCTTCCCATGCTCGCTCGCTCTCTCTCATTCAATGCACGATGCTAGTCCAGTCACCATGGAAACTGGCTCTGATAGCATGGTTGCATAGCAACTGACATCACCAGGAACACAGAAATAAAGATGAAAGAGAAACAAATGACGATCTTCAGATTTATGAATGAGTGTGTGTGTGTGGGGGGGGGGGTGTAACTGCAGGATTTGAGCTGAACTCTGAAACCACCTAGTTAGGGTTGTGTTAGTTGATTCCTAAAGAGTGAAACACTGTGAAGCTTTCAGAAGATTAGATTGAGCGGCATGTTAACTTCTGATTCAGCCAATCATGTTTGAGGGGCGGGGCTATTCGTTTACTGACCAATGAAGTGTGTGAATTAAGTGATCAGGAAACATGTTTCAATCAGCATTATTGCAGTTCAACTTAATGACACTAATGAAGCAGAAATATCCAATTCACCTTTGGAAACGACACGACTGATTCATCAGCTGATCCTGATCCTACAAAAATAAACATTTATGCACAGAGAATATTTAGCTCAAGAAAAATACAAACTTCTGTCATAAAACTCTAGATGGCGCAGGCTGATAGGTCCTTAACTCGATCTGATTGCAATCACATCATTCTCTATAGGGCACAGCTAATTGGTTCCTGCTGTATCAGCAGCCAATGAGCTCGCTGTTCAACCTTCAAAAGAGTTTCAGAAACCCTCCACCTTCCCCAGCTCCACCTGTAGACCTGTACTGGTGACTCATGAGCGCTTCAGAAACCCTCCACCTTCCCCAACTCCACCTGTAGACCTGTACTGGTGACTCATGAGCGCTTCAGAAACCCTCCACCTTCCCCAGCTCCACCTGTAGACCTGTACTGGTGACACATGAGCGCTTCAGAAACCCTCCACCTTCCCCAGCTCCGCCTGTAGACCTGTACTGGTGACATATGAGCGCTTCAGAAACCCTCCACCTTCCCCAGCTCCACCTGTAGACCTGTACTGGTGACACATGAGCGCTTCAGAAACCCTCCACCTTCCCCAGCTCCACCTGTAGACCTGTACTGGTGACTCATGAGCGCTTCAGAAACCCTCCACCTTCCCCAGCTCCACCTGTAGACCTGTACTGGTGACATATGAGCGCTTCAGAATCCCTCCACCTTCCCCAGCTCCACCTGTAGACCTGTACTGGTGACATATGAGCGCTTCAGAAACCCTCCACC
Source organism: Pimephales promelas (assembly GCF_016745375.1). The sequence goes on from NW_024121654.1 coordinate 53,082, forward strand.
TTCCCCAGCTCCACCTGTAGACCTGTACTGGTGACACATGAGCGCTTCAGAAACCCTCCTCCTTCCCCAGCTCCACCTGTAGACCTGTACTGGTGACTCATGAGCGCTTCAGAAACCCTCCTCCTTCCCCAGCTCCACCTGTAGACCTGTACTGGTGACACATGAGCGCTTCAGAAACCCTCCTCCTTCCCCAGCTCCACCTGTAGACCTGTACTGGTGACACATGAGCGCTTCAGAAACCCTCCACCTTCCCCAGCTCCACCTGTAGACCTGTACTGGTGACACATGAGCGCTTCAGAAACCCTCCTCCTTCCCCAGCTCCACCTGTAGACCTGTACTGGTGACACATGAGCGCTTCAAAAACCCTCCACCTTCCCCAGCTCCACCTGTGTAGATCTGTACTGGTGACATATGAGCGCTTCAGAAACCCTCCACCTTCCCCAGCTCCACCTGTAGACCTGTACTGGTGACATATGAGCGCTTCAGAAACCCTCCTCCTTCCCCAGCTCCACCTGTAGACCTGTACTGGTGACACATGAGCGCTTCAGAAACCCTCCACCTTCCCCAGCTCCACCTGTAGACCTGTACTGGTGACATATGAGCGCTTCAGAAACCCTCCTCCTTCCCCAGCTCCACCTGTAGACCTGTACTGGTGACTCATGAGCGCTTCAGAAACCCTCCACCTTCCCCAGCTCCACCTGTAGACCTGTACTGGTGACACATGAGCGCTTCAGAAACCCTCCTCCTTCCCCAGCTCCACCTGTAGACCTGTACTGGTGACTCATGAGCGCTTCAGAAACCCTCCACCTTCCCCAGCTCCACCTGTAGACCTGTACTGGTGACTCATGAGCGCTTCAGAAACCCTCCACCTTCCCCAGCTCCACCTGTAGACCTGTACTGGTGACACATGAGCGCTTCAGAAACCCTCCACCTTCCCCAGCTCCACCTGTAGACCTGTACTGGTGACACATGAGCGCTTCAGAAACCCTCCACCTTCCCCAGCTCCACCTGTAGACCTGTACTGGTGACATATGAGCGCTTCAGAAACCCTCCACCTTCCCCAGCTCCACCTGTAGACCTGTACTGGTGACACATGAGCGCTTCAGAAACCCTCCCCACCTTCCCCAGCTCCACCTGTAGACCTGTACTGGTGACACATGAGCGCTTCAGAAACCCTCCACCTTCCCCAGCTCCACCTGTAGACCTGTACTGGTGACACATGAGCGCTTCAGAAACCCTCCACCTTCCCCAGCTCCACCTGTAGACCTGTACTGGTGACTCATGAGCGCTTCAGAAACCCTCCACCTTCCCCAGCTCCACCTGTAGACCTGTACTGGTGACTCATGAGCGCTTCAGAAACCCTCCTCCTTCCCCAGCTCCACCTGTAGACCTGTACTGGTGACACATGAGCGCTTCAGAAACCCTCCACCTTCCCCAGCTCCACCTGTAGACCTGTACTGGTGACTCATGAGCGCTTCAGAAACCCTCCACCTTCCCCAGCTCCACCTGTAGACCTGTACTGGTGACTCATGAGCGCTTCAGAAACCCTCCACCTTCCCCAGCTCCACCTGTAGACCTGTACTGGTGACTCATGAGCGCTTCAGAAACCCTCCACCTTCCCCAGCTCCACCTGTAGACCTGTACTGGTGACATATGAGCGCTTCAGAAACCCTCCACCTTCCCCAGCTCCACCTGTAGACCTGTACTGGTGACATATGAGCGCTTCAGAAACCCTCCTCCTTCCCCAGCTCCACCTGTAGACCTGTACTGGTGACTCATGAGCGCTTCAGAAACCCTCCACCTTCCCCAGCTCCACCTGTAGACCTGTACTGGTGACTCATGAGCGCTTCAGAAACCCTCCACCTTCCCCAGCTCCACCTGTAGACCTGTACTGGTGACTCATGAGCGCTTCAGAAACCCTCCACCTTCCCCAGCTCCACCTGTAGACCTGTACTGGTGACACATGAGCGCTTCAGAAACCCTCCACCTTCCCCAGCTCCACCTGTGTAGATCTGCTAGGGGTGATTATGCTATCTCGTGCAGCCGCAGCATGTCTCATCAGTCTCAGCAGCGTGTCGTCTATATAAGTCCTGTACCCGCTCTAAAGCAGCAGCAGCAGCAGCAATAACCAACAGCAGCATACAATATAATAAATTATATATACAATATAGCAAATACACAATGAACTAAATTGACAATGGAAAACTATGTACAAGTGTAGAAATGTTGTGCAGAAATGTAAGGGAATGTGAATAAGAGGCATGGTGTGCTAAATGTCACGCCTAGTTTTACAACAAACAGCACACAAAGTCCACAAACAGGATCCTCACAGAAGTCCCTGGTTTTGTTCAGATGTTAAAAGATGTAGTGCAGTCCAATGTTGACCACACCATCCACAGACCTGTTCGCTCTCTGGGCAAACTGAAGAGGATCCAAGCTGGGGTCCAGTGATGTCCTTCAGGTGGGCTAACACCAGTGTTTCAAATGAGTTCATGATCACAGATGTCAAAGCAAAAGGTCGGTAGTCATTCAGACCTGTGATTGTGGGTTTCTTTGGGATGGTATGATGGAGGAAGGAACTTCACACAGCTCCAGTGATCTGTTAAAGATGAAGGCCTGATGGACAGCCCAGGTTTTTAGAGAGGCTGGTGAAACGGCATCTGGGTCTGGTGCTTTCCTCGGCTTCTGTTTCCGGAAGACCCGACACACATCTTCTTCACAGACCCGAAGTATAGGAGGGGGATCTGGAGGTGTTGATGAGTGTATGGAGAGAAAGCCAGAATGGGAGTGAGGTGTGCGAGGCAGCGTTTTTCAAACCTGCAATAAAACTCATTCAGTTCGTCAGCCAGTTGGGGGGGGGGGTGTCTTGTAGATAGTAATGTCTTGCAAGACTTTCCACATTGATGCAGGGTCGTAGGCTCTCAGCTTTTCAGAATAGCACCTCTTAGCCACTCGGATCTCTTTTGTCCCACTTAAACAAGACTCTGTCCCCATTCCTTTCAGCATCTTCTCTGGCCTGACGAAGTTGTTTGACGGAGTTTTGCAGTGAACCAAAGTTTGTCATTGCTGTAAGTTAAATCCAGATCCAGGAATGCACATATTCTCACAGAAATGCACTCGAAGGAGGCTTTGCTTCATCAGTCCATCTCTTTACAGTCTGAATTACAGTTATAGCCGATTACAGTTCCTGCATGTGGGTCGGTATAAGATGAACCAGACCGTGATCAGAGATCCCCAGACTGAGTGATATGCACTGTGGTGTAGCAGTAGACCAGTTCATTACTGCCTCTGGTGGGGCCTGTAATGTGCCGGCTGTATTTTGGCAGTCCACAGGAGAAATTTGCTTTATCAAAGACTCTAAGACGACTCCAGGATTATGACGGAGTCCGGGTGTTGATGTTATCCATTACCATGTCTAACACTCTGAGAGTTGTCATGACAGAAATATATTTCACAATACACAGTTTCAAAACAGCTTTACATAAAATCATGATGTTTATAATATCTCCATGCCTTAGAGTTGAATTTATCAGATTACACACTTCTCAGGCGCTAATAATGACCTAAACAGAGAGAGTTTTACTGAAAACTAAGCCAACATTTCATTACTACTGTATATGGTAGTATATGTATACTGTAAAAGGTATATTTTAAAAAAAAATTAAAGTATTGTTTGCAGGGCAATTCACAATTTTAAAATAGTTTTCACTGGATAAATTTAGCTTGGTTAAACTTTCAATTGAGACCTAATTAAGGGTGATTACTAAAAAGGCAACAAAACTAAAAACTACAGGACAGTTAGCAGACTAAGAGCCAATGAAAACATGTGGTGAGCTGAGATCTGGTGGAATGGCGGAAGTTCTTTCATAAACCGTGACATAAAGCTCGCACTAGAGGCAAACAAACACACCGCGCTTCAATACCTGTGAGATGTGGTCAGATCAACCTGCAGGAGTAGATCCACACGATCCAGACTGACACCAGATCTCAGGAACGCCTGCCCATAAACACACCGTCCAACCAACCACATGATGCTCATTATCACACACTGATATCTGCGGCTCCCCCTGCTGGATCCTCATGAAGGTTCATTACCATCAAACCAGGAGACATGCAGCACAGACCAGTGAAGCCACAACTGCCCTCAGTAAAGAACACGCCGATATCATGAGCGTCGGCGGAAGCTGCATGTGTCCTTCAGGAGATTCAGTTTCGGGAAATGTTCAAAAAGAACAGCAAAAGCCAGAGTTCCACTGATGCTAATGATCTCGAGGTGGGATTTACATCATCACTTCTAGAAGTGTACGTTCGCTGAGGACATTCAGTTGTGGCTTGTGTACTGTTCACATCAAGACTGATAACTCTGTTTATACAGTTCTGTTTATTCGAAGCAAGATGCAATGTAGAACAATAAATATACCAAAAACTATAATAACTAACAAAATCATTATTTTTATTATAAGCACTGCCGTTTTGTTGTCAGTCACTTTGAACGCTCAAGCTCTTTATAGCAGAATGGATTCTGATTGGCTGTCAATGTTTTTACACACACACATACTCTCTCACAAACATACTCACACACACTCGCTCACTCCCTCACTCACTCACACACACACAGGTGGAAATCACCAGTAATACTGAACACAGAACACACCTGCTTGCTCTTCAGAGAGCAGAAACAGTTAGACCAGCACAACTGGTGTGTGTGTGTGTGTGTGTGTTATATAAAGTGATATGAGATGCTCCGCATACACACACACAGCTGTCTAAATGAGACGAGAGCTCGAGACGACAGTGGCGCTGATCGCGGGCGCGTGCTGCAGTATTTAGACACATCGCACACACAGACACAGACACACACACACACACACACACACACACACACAGGCGCGCGGGCTGCAGCAGTCTTACCTTAGTGGTCACTATACACAGGCAGTCCATGTCAGGACTGAAGGGCGACAGACGCGCTGAATCCCCCCACCCTCCCCTGTCTCTCCCTCCGCCTGTCGAGCCTCCTCTCCTCTCCTCTCTCTCTCACTCACTCACTCACTCTCTCTCACTCACTCTCTCTCTCGGCTCGCGCGGGTGGGGGGACGCGAACAACAGAGCAACGCGCGCGTGAAAACATGAACGGAAACACAGAGAGAGGCGGTGGGTGACTACTGTTGCCACAGCAGCGAACTGTTGTTGCTCTGGCAACTGTAGAACAGTTGCCATGGAGACTGAGAGAGGCTGTATGACATACAGGGTCAAAGTTGAAACCCCAAAGACTCGAACAACCGAGGGATCTGTCATCTACAGTCCAACATCCAAAGCGCGAAAGTACAGGCAGCTGGCCGTGAGTTCATTTCCTCTACATCAGAATTTCACGTTTTCAGTCTTCATGAAAGAGAAGTTGTGCTGGTCATTTCTACCCTTTTGTGACGTATATCTGAGTGAAACACTTCTGGAACAAGAAAAAGTTTAGGTTATTGTTATTATAATTATTGTTATAGTTAACGTTACCATTATAGTTATTTTACTTGTGGTTATAGTTATCATTATGTTTATCATATTATAGTTAATGTTATGGTTACAGTTATGGGTCTTAAAAGGATTATTCAATGATGGCATGATGTCATTTTAATAAAACTTGTTTGTCTATATAGTAGAAAGAGTTAGAAAGAGGCCCAAAAAAGAGTTAAATCAGTGGACATGGCTAGAGAACATCTCAGATTACGTATGTAACCATGGATCCTTGAAGAAGGAACTCAAACTGGGGTGCGTTTCCCGTACAACGACGTAGTTTGCTGATTTACACCATAGTACGATGCATCGTTGGATAAAACAACTAGCTAGTCACGGCTGTTTCCCGAAACCCACTGTCGCAAAGTTTCGTTCAACCACGTTGGTTTCGCACGGGGTGGAGTAGTAACTTCTTTTAATGAAACTGTTTGAGATCCAATTAACGCTAGATTTGTTTTATATAAATTACAGACATGTCATCTGAGGACTATTTCTAATTGTTCTCAGTTGTTTTGCTTTATTACCAGACTCAGTATTTGGCTCGTTCTTACGAGCACGTTCGCACAGGCGCACTCTTCAAACACGGTACTTCAAGTCTTTTCACAAACTAAAAGACGTAAATTACATTTGTATGTATTCTAAATAAAAGGCACCGGTTGTACTGAATGTCAGCTTGCTAATTTTGCTCAATATAAGGATTTATTACCTCCAAATGTCATGCAATACAGAAACGATGCCTCTAACCACAGGTCGAGAGCTGTCGTTCAAAACACACAACTCTGCGATGCTGTTTGCGAATGTTCGTTGGAACGATGGTTTCGGGAAACACCGACTCGTTGAACTATGCTGGTAACGACGGAACTTGCAACCATAGTTGGCTAACGATACTTTCGGGAAACGCACCCCTGGTCGAGACGCTGTGGGAATGCCCACAAGTGCGAAAACAGACCAATGGCGCGATGGAACATCATGGTGACGTCATCGACCAGGAAACTATAAAGCATAGCCAATCAAACCGCGCTAGCTTCTGATAGGCTCACTCACAGGCATGCAGGGAGTATGGCAGGGCGATGCAGCATCTCCTTTCCTCTTTAGGGAACCAGCGTTACACATATAACCTGAGACATGTATTTGAAGGGAACTCCAGCTGGATCGAAACGCTGTGGGAACTGCCGTATGTGTGAATCACACTAGCACACTAGGGCAAGAGAACTCCGGAACCACCCGACCCACATCTAGGCTTAGGAACCTGACACAGGTGAGCGGAGAGGACCAGCATCACAGATGTCATTCAGTAAAGCTCCTGACCGGCCGACTCGTGCGCAGGTGAGATAGCGTGATCTTGATAAATGCTCATTTGCACTCATGTAAACACAACAGTTTTTCTTCCGCAATCACACGTCGTCTGCGCTTTGTTTCCCGGCGGACCGAAAATAAACGCGACACTCGCGCCCCCGGAAATCCGACAAAATTCAACCAATCAGATGACGACATTCCTGAAGTGTTTCCAGTTAAGTGTCCCATATGCATCAGACGTTTAGCCAACGTTCTGTGGGCGTGACGTCTGAGGCTGAGACTAGACAGAGGGCTGCAGCAATCTCTTCTGCCAAAAACTACAACTCCCACAATACACTTCTGATTTTGGCGCCACCCCCTCTGTCCGTGGGAAAAATTCAGAAGTTTGATCAGTAGTTTTAACAAAAGCATTTTGCCTCATCTGTGCATGCAATTCACATTGTTCATGTACACATCCTACAAACAATAGAACAATACAGACTTCAGATGTGATTCACACACACACACACACACACACACACACACACTCACCAGCCCTGGTGAGAGCACTCGACCTCCGGTTTGATTCTCAAACACAGTCAGCTCATAAAACTCCTGAATGTCTGCGGGAGAAAAACACACTTGATATTAAACTCACAATGAAATCAAGTTTTTCATGTAATATTGCAGTGTTTATTGTAAATGATTTATGGGTGCACATCATCATTATTGTGTTAATAATCTTGAATCAGAATCAGTTCCTCTTGCAGCATCTCTTCTCTGATGACGAGGGCGGGGCTTTAACCTGTCACTCACATGAGATCAGCCAATAGCAAACCACAACCATCCAATCAACTCCCCACAGACACACTCAAGCCCCGCCCACATTAGTTCTTGTTCCCGAAGCGTTTCACTCGGATATCCGGCACAAATAAGAGACGGCGAAGAAAAGACGAACGCAACTTCCATTTCAAGCTAATTCACGTGTCCAGAGGATTATGGGCAGATTCATTGGACATCTTTTAGCATGTTGTTCTGATTAGTGTTGGAGTGTCTGCGTGTGAATTAACAGTGTCTCAGCCGCCAGCAGGGAATCCTGATGCTGATTGACAGCTCCATTCATCCTCAGGAACCAATCGAAAGTAGCTCATCTGCCAGGACACGCCCCCAGATCTGTCTAATCTGATGGTGTCATGCGTGTAAATCTCTCAATGACAGATTACACAGTAAATATAGAGAGTTCACAGTGGTACTCATGGCTGATTAGCTCTGTCTGTGTGTGTGTGTGTCTGTGTGTGTGTGTTTGTGTGTGTGTGTGTGTGTGTGTGTGTGTGTGTGTGTGTGTGTGTGTGTGTGTGTGTGTGTGAGTGAGAGAGAGAGAGAGTGTGTGTGTGTGTGTTTGTTTGTTTGTGTGCTTGTGTGTGTGCTTGTGTGAGTGAGTAAATGAGTGTGTGAGAGTTAGTGTGTTTGTGTAAGTCTGTCTCTGTGTGTGTATGTTCGTTGTAAAGGCCATTGCACACTGAGTCCGAAATTCGCATCCGAAATTTTCGCTATTTTTTCGTAAAAAAAACTAAATAAATAAATAAATATATCGACCTCACGTTATGTCAATCACGCTTGCAAAAAACACGCTTGCTCGTTTACTGGAGCTCGTTTCGCACATCATTGCACATATGCGCAGTGCTTTCATTTTCAGTTTTCAGTTGGATCAAGTGTTTGTTCTCTTCTCTCGATTGGATTATGAAAGGAATAACCTCCCCTTTCAGTCAGATGGAAATTTCGGATCGATTAATGTGTGATTGAGCAGCCAATCCATAACTAATGTATTATTTGGGTACAATATATAACCTGTAGCCTATACAGCTTCTGTCTGCCCAGCGCTTCCACACGTGTGTGTGTGTGTGTGTGTGTGTGTGTGTGTGTGTCCATACCTTAGACACACTGCCAGTCTCTGTTCAGGATCGATTGGTTCATAGAAATCGGTGGTCTAGTTTTAAAATGTGGCTCCAGAATCGCAAGCAAAGCATCGAACTGTCCCACTGACATTCTGAGGTCAATTTTGAATCGCTCGGCATTTTCGCAACTCCTTGATAAGGAAGTGCTTCCTCTCGGCGCTATTTCAGGATTGAATGGACGCAATATTTTCTCTTTCTTCTCGAGAGGACAACAAAATAATCCTCACTGCTTGACGAATCCATTTTGTATTTTTGCGTTTTTTCCCGCAATTGGTTTAATAAATACGCATCGGACTCGGTGTGCAAGGTTTCTGTGCGTGACGAATTTTAAGGCTGACGAACACGAAAAAACGCATACGAAAATTTCGTACTCAGTGTGCAATGGCCTTAAGAGTGAGAGAGATAGTGTGTGTCTGTGTGTGTGTGTGTGTGTGAGAGAGAGAGAGTGTGTGAGTGTGTATGTGTGTGTGTGTGTGTGTGTGTGTGTGTGTGTGTGTGTGTGTGTGAGTGAGTGAGTGAGTGAGTGAGTGAGTGAGTGAGTGAGTGAGTGAGTGAGTGAGTGAGTGAGTGCAAGAGAGTGTGTGTGTGTGTGAGAGTGAGTGAGTGCGAGAGTGTGTGTGTGTGTGTGTGTGTGTGTGTGAGAGAGAGAGAGAGAGAGAGAGAGAGTGTGTGTGTGTGAGAGAGAGAGAGAGAGAGAGAGTGTGTGTGTGTAAGAGAGAGTGTGAGTGAGTGTGTGAGAGTGTGTGAGTGTGTGAGAGAGAGAGAGAGTGTGTGTGTGTGTGTATGTGTGTGTTTGACTCACCCAGCAGAGCTTGAAACAGGTCACTCTGAAAGATGGTCAACAGTTTCTCGGCGCGACTCCTGAATCCTTCATCACCTGCTGATTGACAGGCTTCCATGGCCTGCAGCGCTCGCTCCGTATCTAACACACACACACACACACACACATTAAACACAGACGCATGTAACAGTCTGTAACTGTGATAGTGATCACGCCAACAGCAAATACACACACATGACGACACGATCATCATTCACAGCAGAAAGTGTCTCACCTTCTCGTTTGAGAGGCATGTCAGCGTGTCGCTCCTCTGATGTGTGTTTCGCTCCTCTGAAGTGTGTGTGTGTGTGTGTGTGTGTGTGTGTCTCCAGCTGTCGTTTGATCCTCTGAACTTAAACCTCTTTAGGGCTTTGAGCCGCTGCCCCGCGGCCTGCTGGGAGATGGAGTTCAGTGAAGCACACACCAGAATGAGACGAACCTACACGATTCCTCAGATCAGGTGTTGTTCTCGTCTGTCCGGCAGACACGGGCGTAACGGCACGTCTCCCAATCAGCCCACACACACACACTCAGACGCCCACCACCCCCACAAAACTAATAACAATGATCAAAATAGTTCAATGCTTTTGTTGTTTTTACTCATCTAACATTTTATTCAAATAAATAAGCTACACAATTTTAATTAGGCCTACCAATGACATTTTAATACCACACCAAAACTACTATATAACTAAAGACTTTACTATAAAGTTCAACTGTTATAAAAAAAGCAAATAAACTTAACAAAAGAGAAAAAAAGAACAAATAAACATAGTTACAAGCAGTGCCCCCCAAAAATAGAACAAAGATGCAACAGATAATACAGAAATAACAGTATTTTATTTTTATAACAGTATTTTATTGATTATTGTTTAGGTATAAACATAGCCTAATGTATTCTGAAGGAATATTCTCATCAGTGATCAACTTTTACATAAATCTGCATATATTTTGTTTAATTTACTCCAGGTGTAACGGAGGCCAGCTGGTAGTTGCTGTGCAAGTAAACCTCACTCCCCGATCTCAATAGGCGTTCTAGCGACAGATGCTAGAAGCTGCAGTCTTTAGCCTCCTATAGCGCGCCTGACTCTCATGCCGGAGTCCCAGATTCAAGGCCCGCTCAGAGCAGGTCGAGTTGGATCCGGGTGTGAGGGGTTACACAGGGCATTATGTATCTTTATTACACTTCAAATTAAATAATTTAGTTTATACACTGCAAAACTGCAACTGCAATAAATAGCCTGTTATGAGATTAATGTTTTTAAATAAAAGTTCAAATATACAAGAAAAAAAAACATAAAAACATTTTTAAACATAAAACTACACCGCCAATAGGTGGCGGCAGAATGATGGTAATCCTATTTTCGTAGGTGAAATATAGGCTAACTAAAACAGTAAAGTAACTTAATATAGGCCTTAATACAAGTAGCCTTAATACAGGCTAATTGTTTGTAATAATAAACATTTATGATAATTAAATAGGCTAGCCTACTTCGCGATAATATTCAGCAAAACAGCTCCCTTGGTCGTGTTATGTAAATAGCCTAAATCATGCGTTAGCCTTTTTTCTACTTATATATATATATATATATATATAAATATATATATATATATATATATATATATATATATATATTACACTTATTTAGCTGTTGTTGCATCCCTTTACAAGCCATCTCATTTTTTCTTTATCCATTTTTTTTTTCAATGACTACGAACTTGTAGGCTCCCGCTCGATCAGCGCCCACAGCGCCCCCGCCCGCTCGCTCGCGATATTACCCCCCATGATTCTATGTTGGAATCTCATGAGGGCGCCGGCTCTAGCCCGTTAGTACTCTAAAATGTTATATAACAATGAGGAAACACAGAAATGTTTTAGAAACGCACAACAGCAGATACATATTTAGAAAATACCAAACAAATTATTATTTTTTACCATCGCTTTGCCGCCCCTATGAGGTGCATATAGCGCATACACACTTTTTGCGCCAGTGAGTGCAGATCAATGATATTAATGAATATTAAGTGTCTTAATTTAAACCCCAACTGATCACACTGAAGGCGACATTTGCGAGGAAACCTAACTCCATCACACACACACACACACACACTCGCTCACTCACTCACACTCAAGTGAAATCAGTCTCTACACATCTTCAGTCAGCTTGTTTAGACGTGCTGGAGTTTCTATCTTTGGAAATAAAGGCTCGTTTAGACGTCCTGCTCTATTTTTAACGAGAGTGTTTAATCTGGAGATGTTGAGAGTTATTGAACTGACGAGATCTGTAGACTGACTCGTGTGTTCTCTAGAGCTGCTTTACAGCTGAATCTGAGTTTGTCTCATATTTGATGAAGTTTCTTAAGATACTTTTAAAACAGTCTGTGCTGTCTCAAGTGCGGTTCGGTATATAAGGCCTGCATGCAATCGTGTGCTCTCTTCACGAAATTCGACAAACGTTTTCTTCCAGCTTCCATTTATCTGCTCTTCCGAGGGCTCGGGTGTGCTCGTTGGACCTCGGCTTAAATGAAGCATAGACGAGTCGAGACTACATGATGATCTGAGATGTCATCGCTCTGCTGCAGAATTTCGACAGCATCAACATCTATTCCATGTGATAATATTAGATCTAGAGTACGATTACGACAATGAGTGGGTCCTGACACGTGTTGTCTAACTCCAATAAAGTTAAGGATATGTAACATTGACATTTCTTCATTTAGCTGACGCTTTAATCCAAAGCGACTTACAATCGCTATATATGTCAGAGGTCACACGCCTCTGGAGCAACTAGGGGTCAAGTGTGTTGCTCAGGGACACATTGGTGTCTCACAGTGGATTCGAACCCGGGTCTCTCACACCAAAGGCATGTGTCTTACCCACTGCGCCATCACCATCCCTGAATGCCAATCCCAATATATCTTTTACGTTATCTACATGTATATTGAAATCACAAATGATTAGTACTTTATCTGCAGCCAGGACTAACTCTAATAGAAAGTCAGCACATTCTTTGATGAAGTCTGTATGGTGGCCTGTATTCAGTAGTCAGTGCAAATCTCAACGTGATTTATCATTTACACTAGATAGTTACCAGTGTTAGGGAAAGTAACTTTTAAAAGTAATGCAATACAATATTGACACACCAAAAGTGAAATAAGCTTCAGGCTGAATAATGCCGGTGTGTCCAGTAGAGGGCGCCGCTCAAACTAACCCCTCAGCTGCTGATCTGGAGAACGGAAGAATAGGAGACAGGAGAACCCTAACTTTACCAATAAAAACAAAGAAAATCTTTAGTCATTTTTGCTTATGCTTTACCTCAATCATCGAAGGTCAGACGCAAGTACATTAGTCAAAGTGAGATTAAATGCATAAAATATGTTAGCATAGTGTTCTAATACTGCATTTCAATGACTATTCATTTTGAGGAAAATTAAAAAAAAACTATTTTGGAAGTGAGATGATACTGAAGATATTACTATAAGTTACAGCAACGCCTCCCTCTTTGCCTTTCCGAAGAGGCTCCAGTTTAAAAGAATAATCTTGACGGGTGGACTCATATACGCAATTCAATTATTAAAGCACCCCATTATTTTACATGTCTAAACTAGTCCTAATCAACTCACCTTCTTACATAAACCACAAGAAACCATAAGACAAACCCTTAATTTGGCGAGTCAACCGCTCCTCGGCTCGTGCGTGGAATGTGGCCTGTAACCATTGACGACCGCTGACTGGGTGCTATTGGCTGATGCTGATGAACTGCTGATGTGCTATTGGCTGATGAACTACTGCCATAGGATCACCGAAACATGTTTAATACCTGTAATTTGTTATACTTCGTTTTTCAGCAAGACATCAGAAACATGCATTTTGCCCTCATTGTGAAACCGTCGGTAGACACACAGTTCTCAGCATGTCGGATACACTGTTCTCAGGTCAGTGTGCGGTTGCACTAACTAGAGCGCTGAAGGAGTTGGCGGGATCATAGGATCATAAATGCAAACTTTTACAGACGGTTCAGTCCAAATTGGTGACCTGCTTCATCCAGTTCACTAAAGAGAACCAGTTCAAAAGATTCATTCGTCATTAGAAGAGGAGCCGCAACAATGGAGAATATGGGGAATATATATATATATATATATATATGTTCAACATTCAAGCAGGAAAACCTGTTCTAGCAGAGCCTGAAATCAAGACCTCGAACAAATCACAGCCTTTTGAAGTTAAATATAGCGTCTCCGGTTTAATATAGCGATTCCATCTCCAAATTTAAAACATCTTGAAATGATAATTTTGACTTTTCTTACACCATTTAAATTTGATCAAACTAAACGCAAGACTTGTTACAAACCCTGCAGTCGGAGGAAATCAAGCACAATCAAACCCGCAACAGAAACAGATTTATTTGCACATGTGGAAGCGGCTGAGATCAGAGCGGTGTGCGTCAGTGTTACAGGGAAACGTGCGTGTCGTCAGAGCGGATCGAGTCACACGTGACACACATAACGCTCATGTGACCCGGAGGTCAAAGAGTCTCAGTTCTGACACGTATAACAGTTAAAAACAGAGCACACAGGAAGTAGTCCAGCTGTAGGGCACAGGAAGAACAAACCTCAGCACAACATTACCAAACACCAAAAACTGTGTGTCGGTTTCAATCAGAAGATCCGATGACAATTCCATCGCTCTTGCTGAAACTCACTTCCTGTTAGAGGCGGGGCCTTTATGGAACAGGTAAATCGACCTCTGAAACCCTGAAAAGGGAATCAAAGCAGAATAAAATGTCACACTGATGATCAGCTGATCACAATCTGTCACACAGAACTCCTTTTCAACAAAGTCTGATTCATCAGAAAATTCAGTCAGTAAATTTGTGTGTGTGAATGTCTATCAAATGTGCCTGTACGTAGCTCATAGCCAATCAATTCAATGATACCAGGTGACGCATGTGGAGCGACAGAAAATCAGACGAGGAAGACGATGATGGGTCTTATGGGTTTATGTATACACAAAGGCTGTGTCAAAAGGTCAAATTTGGTTCATGGTGTCCAGGCTGCTTAGCAGCGTGAATAAAATGGGTCAGGGGGCGGTGGTGGCGCAGTGGGTAAGACACATGCCTTTGGTGTGAGAGACTCGGGTTCGAATCCACTGTGAGACACCAATGTGTCCCTGTGCAAGACACTTGACCCCTAGTTGCTCCAGAGGCGTGCGACCTCTGACATATATAGCAACTGTAAGTCGCATTGGATAAAAGCGTCAGCTAAATGAAGAAATGTAAATGTTAAATCGAGCTTCGGCAAGGCAGCATGGGAAACTGATATTTATCCAAAACAATGTATTGTGAATATTACATGTCTTTTATAAATAATAATAATAATTTGTTAGATTTATATAGCACTTTTTCTGGGACCTCAAAGCTCTTTACACGAAAGAGGGGGAAGAGGGTCTTTTAAAACATAGAGGTACGTACAGCTGCAATGAAGTGAGTGAGATTACTGACTCCCAATTGAAAAATTGTGTGATACTGATATTTTCCGGTTCATCTCTGTGAAGCATCTGTATTGAATGAAGTGCTGTAGAAATTAAAGTGACTTGGGTGGATGGATGGATGGATGGATGGATGGATGGATGGATGGATGGATGGATGGATGGATGGATGGATGGATGGATGGATGGATGGATGGATGGATGGATGGATGGATGGATGGATGGATGGATGGATGGATGGATGGATGGATGGATGGATGGGTGGATGGGTGGGTGGATGGATGGATGGACTCGATGGATGGATTCGATGGATGGATGAACTCAATGGATGGATGGGTGGATGGGTGGATGAGCGGATAGATGGGTGGATGGATGAACTCATTGGATGGATGGGTGGATAGATAAACTTGATGGATAAATGGGTGGATGGATGGGTGGATGTGTGAATGGATGGATTAACTCATTGGATGGATGGATGGACTCATTGGATGGATGGATGGACTCATTGGATGGATGGATGGATGGATGGATGGATGGATGAACTCAATGGATGGATGGATGTGTGGATGGGTGAACTCAATGGATGGATGGATGAACTCAATGGATGGATGGATGGATGGATGGATGGGTGGATGGATGAACTCATTGGATGGATGGATGTGTGGATGGATGAACTCATTGGATGGATGGATGTGTGGATGGGTGAACTCAATGGATGGGTGGATGAACTCAATGGATGGATGGATGGATGAGTGGGTGGATGGATGAACTCAATTGGATGGATGGGTGGATGAGCGGATGGATGGATGGATGAACTCATTGGATGGGTGGATGGATGGATGGATGGATGAACTCAATGGATGGATGGATGGATGGATGGATGGGTGAACTCAATGGATGGATGGATGGATGAACTCAATAGTGGATGGATGGATGAACTCAATAGTGGATGGATGGATGGATGAACTCAATAGTGGATGGATGGATGAACTCAATAGTGGATGGACGGGTGGATGAACTCAATGGTGGATGGATGGGTGGATGAGCGGATGAGCGGATGGACGGGTGGATGGGTGGAGAGGCAGACAGATAGAGGGATGATGTACCTTTAGCACATGTGCGCGGTGAGCCGATGAGCTCGTAGCTGCTGAAGCCGATCTCAGCGGTGAGGAAGGAGCTGAACTGGTCAGGCTTGAGTCTAATGCTGCTGTAGTTCTTGTAGGTCTCCTCCTGAAACACACACACATCAAACATCACACACCACTAATCATACACAATATCCTAAAGCTTCAGTCTATATATTAAAGCATCGATGTGACGGCTCTTGCGGCGGCTGTAGCAGCTCCAGGGCTGGGGTTCGAGGATCAGGTGTAACAGAGGTGTGTGTGTGTGTGTGTGTGTGTGTGTGTGTGTGTGTGTGTGTGAGTGTGTGTGTGTGTGTGTACCGTCAGTCTCTTGCGGCGGCTGTAGCTGCTCCAGGGCTGGGGTTCGAGGATCAGGACTCCTCCAGGTAACAGGTGTCTGTAGATGCGATGGAACAGTCTCTTGAGTCCAGCGTCTCCGGAGTTTAAATGGACCCACTTGGTCAAACTCAGACACAGGATGACATCATACTCAGCACACTGTGACATCACTGACGCATCACTGTCCGGCACGTAGTTGCCCTGAACACACACGCACACTACATGAGATCAGTCTGGGCATTGGCCACAATGCACACAACACACACACACACACACACACACACACACACACAGACTGTATGGAACGTAACAGTAAAGGTAAGTCGCACGCGCACCTGCAGGAAGGACAGGTTGCAGGGGAACGGGCCGGGGCAGAGAGCCATGATGGGAAGCGTGGCGATGGGTCCCCTGCAGCGAGTGAAGGACACAGGGAACCTGGGTAATGCTGAGGTCCGGTCCAGCTGGAGGCCCATGAGCGGCGCCAACCCCTCGACCTCTGACCCACCTGACTGCTTCCTGTCCTGTAATTCCGACAGGAAATGGCGTAGGTTCTGGCGGGCCGTGTGCACCAGTGCCCCGTCCAGGTCCAGGCCCAGGATGTGGGCAGGGCTCCAGTGCCACGCAATGGCCAGGGTCACGTGACCCGTGTTGCAGCCCACGTCCAGGACCCGTTTCCCGCGGAACCACTCCGGCTTAAAGAAGGCCAGACGTGGGTCGGCGATCAGCGACGGCGTGCGGTAACCGTAGTAACGGCTGTAGGTTCCGTACTGGAACTGGCGCTGAGGCTTGCGCTGCTGCTGGGTTAGTGCCGCCCCTGGAGGAGGGGCTCTGCTGGCTCCACCCACAACAGGAGTGTGGAAGGTCTGCACAACTGGACGTTTAGTAGGCGGAGTCGGCGTGATTGACAGGCGGTCAGAATGGCTGGTGGTTCGTCTGCGCTTCCTGTGTTTAGATGACTGGGTGGAGCTAGTCGAGGAGGGGTGGGACCGTCGCCGCGGCAATATGGGCGGCACCACTTCGTCGCGGCAGTTGATTGATGTGTTGAGCTCATACGGGCGCGGCGACTCCTCCACGGGTTTCAGCGCCACGGCGACCGTAGCCTCCACGACAGGGAGCGTCAACCCCTCAATGACCTTTGGCCTCTCCGCGTCAGAGGGGTCAGCGGCAACCCCCGGGTGGTGCCGGTTGCGGTGTCGGCGCCGGCTCTTCATGGGCGACACCAGCACGCCAGCGGCCGCATCCGCACAGCTCAGGTTCAGCGGGTCTGTGATGTCTTTCGGGATCAGGATCTCCACCGGCTCGCGGCTTCTGGAGGGAAGCGGCGATGATTTGGGCGTCTCGGCGTTAAGCGCCTTGCTAACCTCCTCGTCCAACAGACTGTTGAGGTTCAGCGGATCGAAGATGTTCCCGCCCATCAGGAAGTTAGAGGGTAGCACCGGGTCACTTTCAGAGATAGCGCGGCGCCTGCGTTTCCCAAGACTCGGATGTTTAAACCCCACGTTCATGCTAAAGCGGCGCTTGTTGAGCTTCTGTGGTGCTGACGTCTCGCCCAGTGTCTGCAAGCTGCTCTTCATCTGGAAGGGTCTGTCGTGGTTGACCCCATCCTGAGGAGTCACGTGATTAGCGGCGAGTTCGGTTAGCACCATGTTAGCGGTCACCTGCTCCTGGACGGTTGTTAGCAGCGGAGACGGAGCGTGACAACCTGCCCCGCTAGCGGCCGGAAGCTCACTCTGCACGGACATCACGCTCCACATCCATCAGCCTAGGAAAACACAGGTCACAACACGTTAGCTTCAACCACAACAGTTCAACACATTAGCTTCCGCCACAGAATGAGAAAATTTAAAAGAACTACTGCGACTTTTATGGCCCTTGCACGCGGAGTCCGAAACTCTTGCACATTAAAAAATAAATACAACCTCACGTTGTGTCACTGCCTCCGAAACTATCGTCCATCATAGAAAAATTCTTATCGGGTTTGATTTTCTGCGTTTTTTGGTATTCGTATCGTAGCCAGCATTTTGAGGGCTTTTTGACAATTCAGAGCCACTGAATGACGAATACAAAAACAAACATACATGTCAGAAATACCTTTAATCTCAATATTCTGGCTTTTTTCCTCACAATTGCCATAAAAGTGTAGAACTATGAGAACAAAAGTCAGAATTATGACACAAAATGCAGTTTTACTTTTTACTCCATGGCAAAAATAAGCTTACTGCTACTAATAAGTTCTACTTCCTAACAGACAAGCGGGTGAAGAGTACTTACTTGACTAGCGATCCTTCAGTATAGTTTGATGTACATTGATGTGCTTGTGATCCACGTGTTACATTTGACAATCAACACCGCCACGCCATCGGCTCCGCCCTGATAATTTGAATAACACCGCCCCCAGGAGGGTCTACCGCACTGCTAATGAATAATGCCTCAGAAACAAGAGTCCCAGAAGCTCACGCCCCTCTTTAACACACACACACACACACACACTTGTAAGCGCGATTGTTTCTCCGCCTTTCTTTCGTAAAAACATACGCGAAAAACACTCCTAAATAACGCACTGGTACACTGTGTTTTGCGACAGATACGCCCTCTATCTGCACTAGAGATGCTCTAGTAAATATGAAATGTACTTCTCAAAATATTGATGATTAAAAACAGAGTTTGCTCTCTCGAAAGCTCATGAATGCGCGAGCTCGAACTGCTCCATCTCGCGCGGTAGCACAGCAGACTCACGCGCTTATATAGTCCAGCACACACCGTGACTGACGGACAGCCGCCTCCGCCAATCAGAGGACAGGGTATTCACTAAGGCCCTCTAAACGGCCAATAGTTAAGCTCCAAATGAAGGCATGTGCTTTCGGTCACCGCCTCTCCTCGCTGAATAGGTATCCAGCCGAGTGCCTGTGCTGACCCGACAGAAACTAATCAATATCATCAATATCAACAAATGTCACTTGCCGAGGACAAAAATAACTTTGAATATTTAACTGTGATTTATGACCTGTGAAAACCCCATCGCGCTTGCCTGGGCACAGTCGTGAACTCGACACAGGCACCGTCACATGTGTAAAAAAGCCCTGACTGAGTTCCTCAGCACGAAACTGACGCGAACAGCCGCGAATAATGACCGAATGAAGCTGGAAATACGCGTTATGTGACACTGACATTATGCAATTTGATACATTAATGCGAATGTGAGTTTTTAAAGACACCCTACCTAGTTTCTGCAGGAGGAGGGGAACTCTGGGAAATGTAGTCCTGTTCTCTGAATCTGCTGCAAAACCAGAGAAATAAGAATTTCAGAAGAATTTATTTTTGTTCCAAGTTCCGTTATTCTTACTATTTTTCTTTTTTACAAGATGTTACAATAACTGACACAATGGCATTGTTTATGTAACACGATACTTGTTTATGGGAGATGTTGTGAGCGGGGCTAGTTGTCACATAATTGTTTTTTTTTTTGTTTTTTTTCAATAGAGAATATACAAAGAGATTTACATGACAAGTCACATAATTGTTTTAAACACTTCCCCATGCCAACATGACGAAACTTAAATCAGCTGCCATATCAACAGAAAAGAAATTGCGCCAAAATTCAGAAATCTTTGGAAGATATCACTGAACATTTTTTTAACCATAGCAAAAGTTCAAAAGTTGTTTTTTTTGGGGTTTTTTTTTTTTTTTTTTCAAAATTAGACAAATCCGATATTACTTAATGCTGATCTAACCAGCAGAAACACTCGCTGGGTTTAAACCCCAGTTGCTCAGGCGGGGCATGTTGTCACTCGGAGTTGCAATGAGTCGCTATATTACAACTATGATATTTTGTTCTACACTTTTATGAATTCTATTGAGAAACCATGAGAAAAAGGTCAACAAAACAGTCAGTGTTTAGAAATTATTCATTATTATTATGTTTTTAACTATGCGGTATAGCTGTGTTTTCCGGTGTGTTTGTTGTCAAACTCAAAAATGTGTATATTTTTAATAATTAATAATGGCATTATTTTAATTAAAGTACTTGATTTAATTAAAGTAACTGTATTTTATTGACAAAATATTTTAGTTTGTATTGCATATTTTTTTTAATAGATCAGATAACTCTATCATATAGCCTAGTGATGTTACAATAAACTGGGGCATCACATTTCACTGCCATTCTTTTGGGGTAAATCAAGAAAAAAAGTAGCACACATTGTGTTGATAATAATAATAATCATAATAAGTTTAATTTATATAGCGTCTTTCCGAAGCTCAAGTACGCTTCACAATAACAGTACAAAAAAACAATCAGACAATAGACATTTGCCCAGTCCGAGCAATTGCAGTCGCATTACAGAATGAAGCAAAAGCACATAATTGTACTCGAGGTGTGAAATGAATGTAGGGAAAATTAAATACTCTGAACCCCAAGTGCATTTACACAAACTGAGAAAGTCAAAAAGTGTTCGGATGTGATTCTGCCAGAAAAAGAGATTAATTGTAGATGAACTATTCTAGATGAATGAAAACAGCACCGAGTGCATCACCAGTGTGTGTCACCGCTAGCAGAGGTGTGCCTCAGCTAATCAGAACAATAAATATGGTTTATCCACAGTCTTTAGGCTTGGTCGTTGCTAAAACTATTTTTTTAATTAATTTATTTGTATTTTGTTTTTAGGGCCCCCTTAAACATCGGTAGATGAGGTTATGGGATTCTAACTCTACCCCATACCTAAACTTAACCCTAAACCTAACCCGTCACCTAACTGACGTTAAAGGTAAAGCGTCAGTTGTATGACGGCCCGGGATCGCCATCTACCGACGTTTAAGGGTACCCTAAAAAGGCGGATATTGACGTATGGTCAAAATACGTCCCAAAACGTCAGTTATATGACGATTTGGGATGAGACTGTGTTACACACACTGCTAACCCTATACCCGCCAGCTGTGAAAGCAGCTTATGAGAAACTATGGACTTTTTTGTTGTCACTTCTGGCGAGATATGATCCATACAAATATAAATGTACATGACCAAATATTGCAAAGGCTCTAGAAAGCAAAAGCAGGATAAACTATTTGAGTCCTTGAATTCGATACGAAATCTTAACTAAAAGGCCAACTTAAGAGAAATAAAAGATCCAGAGTTTTACTCTGTTATAATGAACACAAGACATCAGATCAGCGGAGCCAAGGGTTCAGATCCGTCACGATCCAACGCCAGCCGAGGACACAATCACCAGAGCTTCGGGTTTCTTGCAGTACATGACCGAAGTGCTCATGGGATGGAAAATGAAATAGCTTTTAGAGTGAAAGCACAACTCCACACAGGTCTGAGGTCAGGGATAGGGCGGCGCAAGCGCAATCTGCCCTTCAGAAACGTATTCTAGCAAGGAAGCCCCCACACACACACACACACACACACACACACACACACACACACACGTGTGTGTGTGTGATGGAGCTTCTGTCCACTAGAGGGAGTGTTGTTGAAGTCCAATCCTGGGGTCCATGGAACAGTTTAGAGAAATGGAGTGGAAAAATATAAAAACAAAGATTAAAATAAATAGATACATTTAATTAAAATAAATAAATGTATCTTTACTCAAATAAACAAATGTTAAATTAATACATAAAATGAAAATAGATTGATTAAAAGAAATGAAAATTCGATTTATATAATACATTTATTCACTTGAGAAAGATTAATAAATTAATGAAAATACATCTAACTTGCATCTAACAGTATTACAATGAGGAGACAAAAATGCAATGATGTAATGTAAAATAAACTAAATATTTTACACATATACAATATGAATTTTTCACAGTTTAGTTGGGTGTTTATATACATACTGAGAACATACTGTATACCTGTCTTTATATGTTAGGATGTGGTGGTGCCGCGCAGGAGATGATGATGTTTGGGGTCTGGCTGAATCCAAACTATGAAACATTATTTTTACCACATTATACGTATCTACGTTTGAGCAGATATCCACAAACACAGTATTTAACAGTGGTCTAAACATTATAATATTCACCATATCAGAGTAAACACTCATATTAGCCGACTTTTATATTGTGCTGTGTTTTATTATCAGACATAAAAACATTGTGTACGAATTCAGCATGAAAAGGTTGCCTACCTGTCTTTAGTTCAAATTTCAACATGTTTCTGTCTATATATATATATATATATATATATATATATATATATATATATATACATACATACATACATTTTAGTCTGGCACCAGTAGCTACAATGTAAAGTTTATGCAACAATAAAATGCTTTCTATTAAGAGTAAAAATATCTTACGTTAAAAATCTTTCTCATCTTCAAATCTCCCTCTTCTAATTCTTCTGAGGTAAATCCCAGGTGAACAGCACAGCGTCGATGAAAAGCAGAGGAGTCGAAGTCTTTATGTGGATGTCAATTGCTCGCTACCTCTGACACTAGACCCAGTTAAAAACATATCCTTTTAACAAGCATTATAGATAATGTGATTATATATATCCTATGTGGCTGTTTAGTGTATTGTATGTACAATGTAAAGCAACCTTGAGCCTCTGGAAAGGCGCTATATAAATAAAACTTCTTCTTCTTCTTCTTCTTAATTGCGGTGTGGTCATATTAGAGCTAATGAGGACGCGTTTGAGAAACTGTACATCTCAATGCTTTCATACAGATTCCTTAAACAGAGAATATTTGTTTTTGATATGATTTACATAATTTAAAAATACAGACATCAAGCTTTGTAAAAACATAAATCTCAAGTCTGTGTGACAAACATTCGCTAAATTACAGAGTCTCAGAATGACCTTCACATTAAGAGAGCATCATGTTAATTTTCTGTATTTTACAAAAAAATACAATATTTTGTTTTTATTACGAGTGTACATAAATAAAAGAAGACATTTAACAGTTTTGAATGATGTATAACACTTGCCTGTATGATAAAAAGAGGAGGAACAGACGCTGGGATGATGAGTAACGATGCAGGTGGAGCTGGGGAGGTGGAGGGACGCCGGAGCGAAGGGGTCAAGCGCTCCGCAGGTCAACTGAGCGATTAGATGGGTTCAATCCTCCCGATATTACGCTGTGAAGGTCACTTAAAGGACCCGAACCCTAAAACAGTACACACACTATATGGAATATTACCTGACATCAGAAACACACACACACACACACACACATTCATCAGTCAGTGTTTGATGTGAGTGCTGTCAGATGTGATTTAATGAAGTGACGCAGATGACGTGTGTGTGTGTGTGTGTGTGTGTGTGTGTGTGTGTGTGTGTGTGTGTGAGAGAGAGAGAGTGCGTGCGTGCGTGTGTGTGTGTGTGTGTGTGTGTGTGTGTGTGTGCACGCGTGTGTGTGTGAGAGAGAGAGTGCGTGCGTGTGTGTGTGTGTGTGTGTGTGTGCACGCGTGTGTGTGTGTGAGAGAGAGAGTGCGTGCGTGTGTGTGTGTGTGTGTGTGATTGAGCAGAGCTGCTTCCTGTTGTTGCAGTAGGACACACACACACACACAGAGAGAGAGAGAGAGAGAGTACAGGACACACACAATGAAAAAAATAAATAGGTTACACACTCACACCCATGTTCACAGATATGCAAGGTTAGAAAACAGGAAATATGAACAATAGACTCACAAAGTCAAACTTTGTGTGTTATTGAGTGAGTGTGTGTGTGTGTGTGTGTGTGTGTGTGTGTGTGTGAGGAAGTCAGCATTGTTCCAGCAGAGAGAGATAGTATAAGGAGGGAAACACAGATCCTGAGAAAATCCAGAGGAGTTGGTGTGTGTGTGTGTGTGTGTGTGTGTGTGTGTGTGAATCTAACATGATCCTGATGGACAGAAGATGATGATGACGATGAAGACGATGAAGATGATGACGATGGTCTGCACTGATGGCCGGTGAGTAACACGTGTGTGAGTTATTCTACATCTGAGTTTGAACCCTGCGAGGTTAAGAAAGTGTGTATAGAACAAGTGTGATCGGATGATGTCATGATCATGTGACCCTCAGCGTGTCACACACACACACACGCTTCAGCATCTGTTTTTCACATATAGTAGTAGTGAAGTCTTGCTTCTGTTAATTACACAACAGCCGTTAGTGAAGGAGAGATTAGAGGAAAACAGGCCAACAGATTATAATCTTCATAAACAGAGGAAGGAGAATAATCTCTCAGATCACATCTGCTGAACAACTGACAAACAACAACACGATGAGCACCTCACACACACACACACACTCACACACACACACACACACTCACACTCACTCACACACACTCTCTCTCACACACGCACACTCACACACTCACTCACTCACACACACACACACACACACACATTCTCTCTCACACACACACACACGCACACACACACGTCTATTCCATTCAGATGATTTTATTATTACATTATTTTATTATGTGGCCAGACAGTTAGTTGCGCGTTCCCGTTAAAAGCGCACTCGCGTCCGGTATTGTTCCCCCGTTAACGGGACAAAGATGCTCTGAGAGGGAGGGAGGGAGGGAGGGAGAGAGAGAGAGAGGAGGGGGGGGGGGCAGAGGGAGAGAGAGGGAGAGGGAGGGAGTGAGGGAGGGAGTGAGTGAGGGAGAGAGAGAGTGTCACACACTGACCGGTGGGTAACAATGATGATGATGTTGATATTGATGATGATGGTCACCGGGCGCACGCGGGTCACCGGGATGCGGGGGTAACGGGCACAGGCACGCGCAGGTGAGTTTGTGTGGCTGATGATCGTGTTGTTTGTTCGATAATTTCTCGCTGAAGGGCATATGTTTGAGCTCGTATGAGATCATGTCGCTGTTAGGATCAAATCCCATCACTGTTTCTCCGACCCGCTCATTTGTCCCTCAGTTCATAGTCTGTCAGAAACATCACGGTTGTGTTTTGTTGTGAAATCGCTTCACACCGGTGCCGGGTTAGGCATTCGGGCGCGCGCATCTTGCGTTCACTGCAACAATAACAGCTATTCCTGTCAAAGATGATTTTTTTCAGTCACGATTGATTTGATATTACATTCTTGATCTATATGTACATATATTCACAGCAGAAGCTTTAATCAGTATCGCTTTTATCGGATTTTTTTGGTCACAATCGCTATTTACAGTATTTACAGTATTTACAAATGGACTGTAACGTTTAGAATAACGCTCTTTTGTGCGTCGCGCGCCCTACATCCGCCCGCTCGCGGCTGCGCGTGCACGTGCGCGTGCCCGAGTCAGATCAGGACAATAGACCTGCAATCACATCATATGACATTATCAAAAGATGATTCTATTGTTGTTGATTCAGGAACGTTAAAAGCTCTAAACTGGTTTAGTAGCGAATAGTGCAGATTACAATGTGCTGGTCAGATTTATTAATTATAACCTTTATTTTACCGGGAAAAGAAGCACATTGAGATTAAGATTCTCTTTTACAAGAGCGTCCAAGAGTGGACACATCTCGTTTGAGTTTAACAGATAACATCCATCAATAAATTCACATATACACACACAAGCAAATGCAACCAGTTTCACTATCAATACATAACTAGTTCAAACATTTACAGCCCGATGTTTCATTCTCCAAATCACTTAAAACTACTTTGAAATGTCCAACGAAACCAGCTCTGTAAGTTTCACCGTCCTGGCCACATTATTCCAGACAGAGGGAGCGAGAAACTCAAAGCCTTTCCCTAGTTCAGAACCATCACTGGGACACCCCGACACACAACACACACTGATGATGAGGGTTAGGAGATCTGCTATGATGCTCAGTGCACCGGGATGAAGCATGCGGACTGTGATTGTGAAGATGCGTTTATATCACATCAGTCCAGGACAGACAGAAGAGCGGCTGCGGCGAGACCGGCTTTGATTCTAAAGTAAAAACCCAATTTCGTTTCAATCGTTTCATCAGTTGCTGAAGATGAGGAACAGGAGAGAGCGTCATCAATTAAGATCCCAGATACCGATACTGAGACTGAATCTCCGAGCCTTGGGACGGAGTCATAGGCAGAAGATTATACACACGAGTTCTGTTTCAAAGATCGTTATTAAACCATCCAATCGTATGTTTAGATAATCCAAAACGGACGAGTCGTATGATCAACGGTATCAAATGCTTTTGATAGATGGATGAATAAGGCTGCCGTAGTTGTGCTATGTTGTTTTCTAAAACCTGACTGAGAATCAGACAGAAAGTCCTTTACTTGATTGTTGACAAATGTTTCAAGGACTTTGACTGACCGCTTGCAAATGGGCCGGTAATTATTTGTGTGTGTGTGTGTGTGTGTGTGGGGATCTCCACCTTTAATTACCTGATTTCCATAAGTGGAGTTTAAGACAAGAGAAAGGTTAGGAATGTGAGTCAGAGGCGGGGCAATATTATCTGCTGCTAGCTTTAAAACGCAACGTTCCAGTTTATCAGGACCAATCTAAAGATTAAGGGCTTTGCACACCTCAGAGATTGCAACTGGAGAAAAGTTGAATGATTGACTAGACTCGAAGCATTGCGCAATTGGTTTTCCTAGATTTTGCCCATGCCAGGTTGTGCTAGTGAAGCATATTTGATAAAGGATGAGAAAACCATACATTATTCCGACCCTTCACACTGTACCTTTAGAGAGGAGCATGTCTGTTGACTAAAGCAGAGACATTTGCATTAAACAATTCCAAGGCCATTTAAGGTTTTAAAATGGTTTAAAAAGGTTTTAAGGAATTACATTATTTTGTTCCCACTCCAAATTATTCTAATCGTGTAGGAACCCTTCTGAGATCCTGAGATTAGTTTCATGTCACGCTTGGTTATGATGGATGGTTTCGTTTTAGGTGATTGTTATGTTTTTGTGATGAATAAATGTTTTTGTGATGTCTAATCGTCTAACTGAATACTCGAATACCTATGGGGAGTGTTTGTTAAGATTAGATCTTTTAGTGATGATTTTTCTGGACATTTTAGGTTTGGTCTAGTGGGCTTGTCAACAATCTGAAAAAGATTAGATGCATCACAATATGTTTTAAATTCATCAGTTTCTGAATGAAACTATTCCAATTTAAATCACCAAGAACTACCAATTCTTTAGCATTGTAAACTCTGTAAACAATAAAAGTAATACTTTTTAGATTAAATAGTTTATTGCATCTTTAGACAATTATATTATATGATACTCATGATTCTTAATAGAACGATGTTTGGATAATCAATCCAGCTTCAGTCCAGCTGAAATATTACTAACAATGTCAAAGTTTGGTCCCACTTTATTTTAAGTAACTTTAAGTACTATGTACTTACACTGAAAAATAAGTACAATGCACTTATTGTGTTGATGTGGTAATGTAAACTCACTCACTCACTCACTCACTCACTTACACACACTCTCACTCACACACACACACACACACACACACACACTCACTCACTCAATCACACACTCACACAATCACACACTCACTCATACACACACTCACTCACTTACACACTCTCACTCTCTCATTCACTCTCTCACTCAATCACGCACTCAATCACTCACTCGCTCACTCACTCTCACTCTCTCACTCACTCACTCACTCACTCAATCACACACTCACTCACTCAATCACTCACTCACTCGCACTCTCTCACTCACTCACTCACTCAATCACACACTCACTCGCACTCTCTCACTCACTCACTCACTCACTCAATCACACACTCACTCACTCGCACTCTCTCTCTCACTCACTCACTCACTCACTCAATCACACACTCAATCACTCACTCACTCGCACTCTCTCTCTCACTCACTCACTCACTCACTCACTCAATCACACACTCACTCGCACACTCACTTACTCGCTCACTCACTCTCACTCTCTCACTCACTCACTCACTCAATCACACACTCACTCGCACACTCACTTACTCGCTCACTCACTCTCACTCTCTCACTCACTCACTCACTCACTCACTCACTCAATCACACACTCACTCGCACACTCACTTACTCGCTCACTCACTCTCACTCTCTCACTCACTCAATCACACACTCACTCATACACACACTCACTCACTTACACACACTCACTCACACACTCACTCACTCACTCACACACACACACTCACTCACTCGCACACTCACTCACTCGCTCACTCACTCTCCCTCTCTCACTCACTCACTCACTCACTCAATCACACACTCACACACTCACTCACTCGCACACTTACTCACTCACTCACTCACACTCACTCACACACTCACTCGCTCACTCACTCACTCACTCACACATTCACTCACTCACTCACTCACACACACACTCACTCACTCACTCACTCACTCACACACACACTCACTCACTCACTCACTCACTCACTCACTCACACACTCACTCACTCACTCACTCGCACACTTACTCACTCACACACTCACTCGCTCACTCACTCAATCACACACTCACTCACTCACACACTCACTCACTCACACACTCACTCACTCACACACTTACTCACTCACACACACACTCACTCGCTCACTCACTCACTCACACACTCAATCACACACTCACTCACTCACTCGCACACTTACTCACTCACATACTCACTCAATCACACACTCACTCGCACACTCACTCACTCGCACACTTACTCACTCACACACTCACTCACTCACTCACACACTCAATCACTCAATCACTCACTCACTCGCACTCTCTCACTCACTCACTCACTCACTCACTCACACACTCACTCGCTCACTCACTCACTCACTCGCACACTCACTCACTCGCACTCGCTCACTCACTCACACTCACTCACTCACACAAATACTCTTATCTCGTTGAAATCTTGACGGATTTACAAACGGTTTGGTTTCTTACAAACGTTATTAAGGTGGCTATAATTGTGGATGATTATTTATTGATACACATATTGTTCATAAGTTCAAAGTTTCAAGTCTCTATGACTTATGGTTTGTCTGCCCGCACAGGGTTAGAGGAGAGTGCTGATCCATGGAAAATTAAACAATTACACTAGTGTTTCATCGTGATGCGCTTGAACCCCATATTACACAAATTAATTACAAAAACATTTATGTACACAATAAGTCCATTGTATCAAATTATTAATTTCAATGTCTCTCCCTGTGTGTGTGTGTTGTGTGTCTTTGTTTGTGTGTGTGTGTGTGTGTGTGCAGGTGTTGAGTGTGTGTGTGTTGAGAGTGTGTGTGTGAGGTCAGCATGGCTCCTCGGCCCTCCTCAGGAGAGTTATGGGGTCTTCACCTGATGCCTCCTCGTATTCTGGTGGACTGTTGTCTTCCCAACGGGATCCTGGTGAGTCTGGAGTGTCTGAGAGAAGCTCCACTGACCAGCGTAAAGCAACAGCTCTTCAGCGAGGCCAGGAAATACCCACTCTACCACCTACTGCAGGTATACACACACACACTCACACACACACAGAGACACACACACAGACACACGGCTCTCAGCTCCTCTGTGATTGGCCCACAGGAGGAGTCCTGCTACATCTTTGTGGGCGTGACCCAGGAGGCGGAGAGGGAGGAGTTCTATGATGAAACCCGACGTCTGTGTGACCTTCGCCTCTTCCACCCGATCCTGAAGGTCATCGAGCCACTGGGAAACCGAGAGGAGAAGATCCTTAACCGAGAGATCGGTCAGTTCAGGCCAACTACACCAGCGTCAGTTCAGGCCAACTACACCAGCGTCAGTTAAACCAGCGTCAGTTCAGACCAACTACACCAGCGTCAGTTACACCAGCGTCAGTTCAGGCCAACTACACCAGCGTCAGTTCAGGCCGACTACACCAGCGTCAGTTCAGGCCAACTACACCAGCGTCAGTTCAGGCCGACTACACCAGCGTCAGTTCAGGCCAACTACACCAGCGTCAGTTCAGGCCAACTACACCAGCGTCAGTTCAGGCCAACTACACCAGCGTCAGTTCAGGCCAACTACACCAGCGTCAGTTCAGGCCAACTACACCAGCGTCAGTTACACCAGCGTCAGTTCAGGCCAACTACACCAGCGTCAGTTACATCAGTGTCAGTTCAGGCCAACTACACCAGCGTCAGTTCAGGCCAACTACACCAGCGTCAGTTCAGGCCAACTACACCAGCGTCAGTTACACCAGCGTCAGTTCAGGCCAACTACACCAGTGTCAGTTCAGACCAACTACACCAGCGTCAGTTCAGGCCAACTACACCAGCGTCAGTTCAGACCAACTACACCAGCGTCAGTTACACCAGCGTCAGTTCAGGCCAACTACACCAGCGTCAGTTCAGGCCGACTACACCAGCGTCAGTTCAGGCCAACTACACCAGCGTCAGTTCAGGCCGACTACACCAGCGTCAGTTCAGGCCAACTACACCAGCGTCAGTTCAGGCCGACCAGCGTCAGTTCAGGCCGACTACACCAGCGTCAGTTCAGGCCAACTACACCAGCGTCAGTTTAGGCCAACTACACCAGCGTCAGTTCAGGCCAACTACACCAGCGTCAGTTCAGGCCAACTACACCAGCGTCAGTTCAGGCCAACTACACCAGCGTCAGTTCAGGCCAACTACACCAGCGTCAGTTCAGGCCAACTACACCAGCGTCAGTTCAGGCCAACTACACCAGCGTCAGTTACACCAGCGTCAGTTCAGGCCAACTACACCAGCTTCAGTTCAGGCCGACTACACCAGCGTCAGTTCAGGCCAACTACACCAGCGTCAGTTCAGGCCGACTACACCAGCGTCAGTTCAGGCCAACTACACCAGCGTCAGTTCAGGCCAACTACACCAGCGTCAGTTCAGGCCAACTACACCAGCGTCAGTTCAGGCCAACTACACCAGCGTCAGTTCAGGCCAACTACACCAGCGTCAGTTACACCAGCGTCAGTTCAGGCCAACTACACCAGCGTCAGTTACATCAGTGTCAGTTCAGGCCAACTACACCAGCGTCAGTTCAGGCCAACTACACCAGCGTCAGTTCAGGCCAACTACACCAGCGTCAGTTCAGGCCAACTACACCAGCGTCAGTTCAGGCCAACTACACCAGCGTCAGTTCAGGCCAACTACACCAGCGTCAGTTACACCAGCGTCAGTTCAGGCCAACTACACCAGCTTCAGTTCAGGCCGACTACACCAGCGTCAGTTCAGGCCAACTACACCAGCGTCAGTTCAGGCCGACTACACCAGCGTCAGTTCAGGCCAACTACACCAGCGTCAGTTCAGGCCAACTACACCAGCGTCAGTTCAGGCCAACTACACCAGCGTCAGTTCAGGCCAACTACACCAGCGTCAGTTCAGGCCAACTACACCAGCGTCAGTTACACCAGCGTCAGTTCAGGCCAACTACACCAGCGTCAGTTACATCAGTGTCAGTTCAGGCCAACTACACCAGCGTCAGTTCAGGCCAACTACACCAGCGTCAGTTCAGGCCAACTACACCAGCGTCAGTTACACCAGCGTCAGTTCAGGCCAACTACACCAGTGTCAGTTCAGACCAACTACACCAGCGTCAGTTCAGGCCAACTACACCAGCGTCAGTTCAGACCAACTACACCAGCGTCAGTTACACCAGCGTCAGTTCAGGCCAACTACACCAGCGTCAGTTCAGGCCGACTACACCAGCGTCAGTTCAGGCCAACTACACCAGCGTCAGTTCAGGCCGACCAGCGTCAGTTCAGGCCGACTACACCAGCGTCAGTTCAGGCCAACTACACCAGCGTCAGTTCAGGCCAACTACACCAGCGTCAGTTCAGGCCAACTACACCAGCGTCAGTTCAGGCCAACTACACCAGCGTCAGTTCAGGCCAACTACACCAGCGTCAGTTCAGGCCAACTACACCAGCGTCAGTTCAGGCCAACTACACCAGCGTCAGTTCAGGCCAACTACACCAGCGTCAGTTCAGGCCAACTACACCAGCGTCAGTTCAGGCCAACTACACCAGCGTCAGTTACACCAGCGTCAGTTCAGGCCAACTACACCAGCGTCAGTTACACCAGTGTCAGTTCAGGCCAACTACACCAGCGTCCCGTGGTTCTCCTTTTGTTTATCATGAGCTCACTGTCACTTTACAGCAGGATGAATTCTGATTGCCTGGCAATGTTTTTATTTTCCATCGTTTTCCGTCTGTGCGCAGGGTTCGCCATCGGGATGCCCATCTGTGAGTTCGAGCTGCTGAAGGACGCGGAGGTGCAGGAGTTCCGGCGGAACATCTTGAGTGTGTGTAGGGAGGCAGTGGAGGAGCGTGAAGGAGGAGGCGCACACACACAGGCACTTTACGTCTATCCTCCAAACCTTGAGTCCTCGGCCGACCTGCCACAGCACATCTGCAGCAAACTGGACAAAGGTGTGTGTGTTCGTTCCTCTCTCTCTCTCTCTCTCTCACTCCCCATCCGCTCCCTCTCTCTCTCTCTCCCTCTCTTCCCATCCCCTCTTGCTCACACTCATCTCTCTCTCCCTCTCTCTCTCTCTCTCTCTCTCTCTCTCACTCCCCATCCGCTCCCTCTCTCTCTCTCTCCCTCTCTTCCCATCCCCTCTTGCTCACACTCATCTCTCTCTCTCCCTCTCTCTCTCTCTCTCTCACTCCCCATCTGCTCTCTCTCTCTCTCTCTCTCTCTCTTCCCATCCCCTCTTGCTCACACTCATCTCTCTCTCTCCCTCTCTCTTACCCTCTGCTCCCCCCCTCTCTCTCTCTCTCACTCTCTCTTTTTCCCTCCGCTCTGGCTCCGGCTCATACTCGTCTCTCTGCAGGCCGTCTCATCGTGACCATCTGGGTGATCGTGTCTCCGTCAAACTCGAAGCAGAAGTACACGCTGAAGATCGCACACGACTCTCTGCCGGAGCAGCTGATCGCGGAGGCCATCCGGAAGAAGACGCGTAGCATGCATTTGTCCGCGCAGCAGCTGCGTCTGTGTGTGCAGGAGTACCAGGGCCAGTACATCCTCAAAGTGTGCGGCTGCGATGAGTACTTCCTGGAGAAATACCCGCTTAGCCAGTACAAGGTGTGTGTGTGTGTTTATGTGTGTGTGTGCGTGCGGCGCTCTCTACAGTAGCTGTGCTTCCATATACCTGTTCTTATGTGGGATATTGCACAAAAATAAAATCCTAAAATGCAGATAATAAACCTATTCACTCAAGGCAGATAATTAGAAGCCGTGTGAATGTAAAGCATCAGTGTGTGTGTGTGTGTGTGTGTGTGTGTTCAGTACATCCGCAGCTGCATCACTCTGGCCCGTCTGCCACACCTGATGCTGGTCAGTAAGGACAGTCTGTACAGTCAGCTTCCCTCCAGCGGGTTCCTGGCCCCATCCTACAGCCGGCGCACACCTCAGCCCAGCCCCTGCCCCGCTGGAGGAGACCCCGGGGCCCCGCGCTCGCTCTGGGCCTTCAGCACACACCTCAGGGTCCGGCTGCTGTGCGCCACATACGTCAACGTCAACATCAGAGACATCGACAAGGTGAGAGAGAATCAGTCATGCTCATCACTCGCTGTGATGTGTGTTTTACTCAACCGCTGTGTGTGTGTGTGTGTGTCAGATCTATGTGAGAACAGGAATATATCATGGAGGAGAACCGCTGTGTGACAACGTCAATACACAGAGAGTACCCTGCTCCAACCCAAGGTAACACACACACACACACACACACTCACACACACTCACTCACACCCACATACACACTCTTACACATACACATTTAATAATCTCTCACACACAGGTGGAACGAGTGGTTGTCGTATGACATCTTCCTGACAGACGTTCCTCGTTCTGCTCGCCTCTGTCTGTCCATCTGCTCCGTAAAGGGCCGTAAGGGGGCCAAAGAGGTGCTTAACCGTTCCTTACCTGTCAATCAGCATGAGTGACTCACTGAGATCTCACAGCGTGTGTGTGTGTGCAGGAACACTGTCCGCTGGCCTGGGGAAACATCAATCTCTTCGACTATAAAGACATGCTGGTCGGTGGTAAAGTGGCTCTGGGTCTGTGGCCGGTTCCTCACGGACTGGAGGATCTGCTCAACCCGATTGGAGTGTCAGGATCGAACTCAAACAAGGTGTGTGAGGAATATGGCCATCAGCTCTGTGTCAGATAATCCACTCTGCTCTCCATCAATTTACTGCAGTAGCTGTAAAGTCTCAAGAAACACATTATAAGACTCATCTAGACATTGATGCTCCTTTAGAAAGTATAATGCATTAACACAAATGACAAGCAACCAATTTCACATATACTTATATATGAAGAGTTCAGCACCTGCAGTCTGTGCACCTACCACTATGACACTTCAGAAAGTTGATATGATGCAGATTTAACAGATTTAATTTAGGCTTTAATTGACATTGACAACATTGATCTGTGAACATACACAGAAACTCAACTAAACATGCTTGACGCGCAAGAACAATCCTCTCGAGAAAGCTCAAACTTGCTGTGTAACACCAGAATGAATCTCATTGGTTCTCGCTGAAGCTCAAACATCTATTACACAGTATTTATTTAATTCAAGCTGTGATACTGGTCTCTGTTTTACTGATTTTTGAAATCTTTGTATTGTAACAACATTGTTCCCAGCAAAAATAAGTATTTTATGATATAAAGGCTGTCAAAGGTTTGGAATAATTATGGTTTTTAAAATGTTTTTGAATGAAGTTATGCTTCCAAAGTTACATTATAACAGATTATAACTGATCAGCATCTTAGAATCATTTCTGGAAGATCATGTGACACTGAAGACTGGAGTAATGATGCTGAAAATTCAGCTTTGTTCACAGGAATAAATGACACTTGACCATATATTAACATAGAACTCAGCCATTTTACATTCTAATAATATCTCATTGTTTTTACTGTAGTTTTGATGAAATAAATGCAGCTTTGGTGAGCACAAGAGACTCTTTCAGAAACAATACATGATTATCATAAAATAAAACAACTCATATCGTTTACCTCAGCAACTATATTCACATTGTTACCTTTGTGGTTTGTGTGCAGGAAACGCCGTGTGTGGAGCTGGAGTTTCCTTGGTTTAACCAGACGGTGGTGTTTCCTGATGAGCAGCAGATCGAGGAACACGCCAACTGGAGCATCTCTCGTGAGCTGGGCTACAGCTACTGTCTGGGGCTGGTACACACACTCACACACACTCTCTCACACACACTTGCACACCCACACACACAAACACAAAGAAACTCACACACACACACTCTCTCTCAAGCACACACACACACACACACATACTCTCTCTCTCACACACACACACACACACACACATAACTTATGCTGAATCTCTCTGCCCCATCAGAGCAGTCGTCTGGCGTGTGACAGCACTATATCGCAGGCAGATGCGGAGCAGCTGCGAACACTGTGCAGTCGAGACCCGCTGTATGAGCTTTCAGAACAAGAGAAGGACTTCCTGTGGAGACATCGGTAAACACACACACCATACATGTTATGGTAACACTTTACTCACCAGCCCAACCACTAGCCCAACCAGCAGCCCAACCACTAGTCCAACCACGAGTCCAACCAGCAGCCAAACCACTAGTCCAACCATGAGTCCAACCAGCAGCCCAACCACTAGCACAACCACCGGCCTAACCACTGGCCCAACCAGCAGCACAACCTGCAGCCCAACCACTAGCCCAACCACTAGCCCAACCAGCAGCCCAACCACTAGCACAACCACCGGCCTAACCACTGGCCCAACCAGCAGCCCTACCAGCAGCCCAACCACTAGCCCAACCACTAGCCCAACCAGCAGCCCAACCACTAGCACAACCACCGGCCTAACCACTGGCCCAACCAGCAGCACAACCTGCAGCCCAACCACTAGCACAACCACCGGCCTAACCACTAGCCCAACCACCAGCCCAACCACGAGTCCAACCAACAGCCCAACCACAAGCCCAAACCACTGGCCCAACCACCAGCCCAACCACGAGTCCAACCATGAGCCCAACCAACAGCCCAACCACCAGCCCAAACCACCAGCCTAACCAACAGCCCAACTACCAACCCAACCACCAGCCCTAACCAGCAGCCCAACCACTAGCTCAACCACAAGCCCAACCTGAATAATTTTCTACATTACTTGTAGGGGCATCATGTGCTGGTGCGCTGCGACAACACGACAGCTGTAGCACACATCAACCACTGGGGGGATGCACTCCTCCAAGCTTCATGCTCTTGCTCACTGGCTGTTAATATGGAGCAAGCTCTCTGTCGTTACGGGTGACCTATGTCCGGGGCAAACCATCTTTATGGGGTTTGGTGCCTCCATCCTCAGATAAGGGGTCTACTGTGGAGGAGGTTCGTCCAGACCAAAATGGTCCTGTGTTCTTTTCACAACAGGACTAGAATGCCCCATACGTGCCCATCCATGGCCCAACGTGCTGCTCTTCGTATTTCCTTCCCTTTGCCTCATAACGCCGACTCTGGCCAGAGAATAGAGCTTGCCCATGATTTTGATAGCTTCCATGTGGCTCTAAGAGATCATCCCTCTGCTGGATGCCTGGCCGTGGCCCCTCTATTACGCACGGATCTTCTGTCCCAACCAACGAGGGAATCTTTCTATAAAAATCTATATTGTTAAAAGCATTGTCTAAATGAAGGTGACATGACTTGACTCTGGGCCTGGCCCGTGAGAGGGCCAACTTAAACACATTGGGGCTCCCCCCACGTGTTATTGCCTTCCTGTATGCGACACATGAAGGTGCCTTTTATGCCAAGAAGCTTCCCTGCGTTCACGTGTGAGGTGATTGAGCTTTCTGCTATTCACCGTCCTCCTTTCTCCTCCACAGAGGATCAGAGTTTGCTGTTGGGCTCTGTTTAAGGGAGTTTCCTTGCAGGACATACATGTGTGCCGGCTGTGCCTCTTCCCATAATCTCCCCATAAGTCCCTGTGTGTCAGATATTACCGGCTCGATGTCACCGGGACCCCAGTAGCTCATTCTGTCCTGGGTTTGGGCTCTTCGTAGCCTTGTGCTCTTAGGGCCTCTTTAAGTCTGGGCTGCCTAGCCTAGCGTATTTATGTCACTGAGCATGTTTTGAACCTGCACCTGGTAGTGTGGCACCCTCACTTTGTGTAGTTTGTTACTTTGTGAAGTGTGACTGTCCTCTGGCTTTCAGCATTGTAGTGTATTGAACTGTCCATATCTCCCATAGGTGGATCTCCAACACGAGATGATGAAAGAGAACCACAACCATCCAATCAATACCCCACGAACAAACATACTTTAAATCTGCTGTTCAATTTACATCAACATTTGACTTCAGTGCCAAAAAAAGCATGAAGGGAAGATGAATCCTGTGTCTGATCCACAAATATGATTGATGTGTTTGCCTTTCAGCCATTACTGTGTGAATATTCCGGAAAGTCTTCCCAAACTCCTGCTGTCCGTCAAGTGGAACTCGCGGGACGAGGTGTCGCAGGTACGGCAGAGAAGAGGACTCACACACACACACACACCTCTCTCTGTCCTGCGGTTTCTCACGTATCTGTGTGTGTTCAGATCTACTGTTTACTGAAGGACTGGCCGCTCATGCAGCCCGAATCTGCGCTGGAGCTGCTGGACTGCAACTTCCCTGATCCGATGGTGCGAGAGTTCGCCTTACGCTGCCTCATCCAGGGCCTCACCGACGACAAGCTGAGTCAGTACCTGCTGCAGCTCGTGCAGGTGTGTGTGTGTGTGTGTGTGTGTGTGTGTGTGTTTCAGAGGTTTCATGTCGACATTTACTCCTGACATAAGTGTGTTTCTATGTGTGTGTGTGTTTCAGGTACTGAAATATGAGATGTATCTGGATAATCCATTAGCGCGGTTCCTAATAAAGAAAGCATTGACCAATCAGAGGATTGGACATTTCTTCTTCTGGCATCTGAAGTGAGTTCAGGCGTCAATCTGTGTGAATCTCATGAAAATACACCTGGGTCACAATCGGCCCAAATCAGAAAAAAAACGCACTTGAATCAGACTTTATTTTCATGGCACTCACACGTTTAGCCTCCAAACTCTCATAACTGTGATGTAAAAAACTCTGCAATGCAACTTTTTCATTTAAGCCAGATTCATGTATAAATTATATTCACTACACCATCGACCATGACGTATAAATACATTACAATTTACATAATATATATTTTTTGCAATAAAGTTACTATAATCAGATTTCTCTGGTGTGCCATGGACATGTTTTGTAACTCTGGTCCAGGTCCGAGATGCACAATAAGACGGTGTCGCGGCGCTTCGGGCTGCTGCTGGAGGCCTTCTGTCGAGCGTGTGGCATGTACCTGAAACACCTGAACAGACAGGTGGAGGCCATGGACAAACTGGTGAACCTCACGGACACACTCAAGCAGGAGAAGAAGGACGAGACGCAGAAGGTGCTTGTTATTGGGCCGTTTCAGCGTTCACAGGCACTCGCAGACAATCGGTCATGAATCACCAAACGTTCAAAAAGGAATAATTCACTTAAAAATGAAAATTCTGTCATCGTTTACTCACCCCCATGTGCTTTACTTTGAAAGAAAGAAAGACATTCATACAGGTTTGGAACAACTTGAGGGTGAGTAAATCATGACTAACTAATCCTTCAACGTTTGACCTGCTGAGACCATCAGCACTGGACTCAGATACGACTGGACATCTCAAACACACACACACACACACACACACAGACATGACAGAAAGAGAGATGAATGTGACTTACCTGATCCAGTGATCATAAATTCATCCTCGCTCATGACTTCATGCTGAGACTCAATACTGTGTTTGATTGGTTCATGAAGCTCATGCTGCACTCTGATTGGCTGTTGCAGACTCAGATGAAGTTCCTGGTGGAGCACATGTCCCGTCCAGATTACATGGAGGCGCTGCAGGGGTTCGTTTCTCCTCTGAACCCTGTTCACCAGCTGGGGAATCTCAGGTACACACACACACACACACACACACACACCCTCACACACTCACACAACATAAGTGGCGTCTGTGTGTCTCAGGTTGGAGGAGTGTCGTATCATGTCTTCTGCCAAGCGGCCGCTGTGGTTAAACTGGGAGAATCCAGATATCATGAGTGAGCTGCTCTTCACCAACAATGAGATCATCTTTAAGAATGGAGATGGTGAGCCTTGTGTCTGAGCTGCAAATCTATTACAGCACCACATCTGGGTTATAATACGGTGTGTGTGTGTGTGTGTGTGTGATGCAGATCTACGACAAGACATGCTGACGCTGCAGATTATTAAAATCATGGAGAATATCTGGCAGAATCAGGGGCTGGACCTGCGGTGAGTCTCACACACATCCACCAATCACAGCCCACTACTCACACACATCCACCAATCACAGCCCACTACTCACACACATCCACCAATCACAGCCGACTACTCACACACATCCACCAATCACAGCCCACTACTCACACACATCCACCAATCACAGCTCTCTACTCACACACATCCACCAATCACAGCCGACTACTCACACACATCCACCAATCACAGCCCACTACTCACACACATCCACCAATCACAGCCCTCTACTCACACACATCCACCAATCACAGCCCACTACTCACACACATCCACCAATCACAGCCCACTACTCACACACATCCACCAATCACAGCCCTCTACTCACACACATCCACCAATCACAGCCCTCTACTCACACACATCCATCAATCACAGCCCTCTACTCACACACATCCACCAATCACAGCTCTCTACTCACACACATCCACCAATCACAGCCCACTACTCACACACATCCACCAATCACAGCCCACTACTCACACACATCCACCAATCACAGCCCACTACTCACACACATCCACCAATCACAGCCCACTACTCACACACATCCACCAATCACAGCCCACTACTCACACACATCCACCAATCACAGCCCTCTACTCACACACATCCACCAATCACAGCCCACTACTCACACACATCCACCAATCACAGCCCACTACTCACACACATCCACCAATCACAGCCCACTACTCACACACATCCACCAATCACAGCCCTCTACTCACACACATCCACCAATCACAGCCCACTACTCACACACATCCACCAATCACAGCTCTCTACTCACACACATCCACCAATCACAGCCGACTACTCACACACATCCACCAATCACAGCCCTCTACTCACACACAACCACCAATCACAGCCCACTACTCACACACATCCACCAATCACAGCCCTCTACTCACACACATCCACCAATCACAGCCCACTACTCACACACATCCACCAATCACAGCCCACTACTCACACACATCCACCAATCACAGCCCACTACTCACACACATCCACCAATCACAGCCCTCTACTCACACACATCCACCAATCACAGCCCTCTACTCACACACAACCACCAATCACAGCCCACTACTCACACACATCCACCAATCACAGCCCTCTACTCACACACATCCACCAATCACAGCCCACTACTCACACACATCCACCAATCACAGCCCACTACTCACACACATCCACCAATCACAGCCCACTACTCACACACATCCACCAATCACAGCTCTCTACTCACACACATCCACCAATCACAGCCGACTACTCACACACATCCACCAATCACAGCCCTCTACTCACACACAACCACCAATCACAGCCCACTACTCACACACATCCACCAATCACAGCCCTCTACTCACACACATCCACCAATCACAGCCCACTACTCACACACATCCACCAATCACAGCCCACTACTCACACACATCCACCAATCACAGCCCACTACTCACACACATCCACCAATCACAGCCCTCTACTCACACACATCCACCAATCACAGCTCTCTACTCACACACATCCACCAATCACAGCCCACTACTCACACACATCCACCAATCACAGCCCACTACTCACACACATCCACCAATCACAGCCCACTACTCACACACATCCACCAATCACAGCCCACTACTCACACACATCCACCAATCACAGCCCACTACTCACACACATCCACCAATCACAGCCCTCTACTCACACACATCCACCAATCACAGCCCACTACTCACACACATCCACCAATCACAGCCCACTACTCACACACATCCACCAATCACAGCCCTCTACTCACACACATCCACCAATCACAGCCCACTACTCACACACATCCACCAATCACAGCTCTCTACTCACACACATCCACCAATCACAGCCGACTACTCACACACATCCACCAATCACAGCCCTCTACTCACACACAACCACCAATCACAGCCCACTACTCACACACATCCACCAATCACAGCCCTCTACTCACACACATCCACCAATCTACTCACACACATCCACCAATCACAGCCCACTACTCACACACATCCACCAATCACAGCCCACTACTCACACACATCCACCAATCACAGCCCACTACTCACACACATCCATCAATCACAGCCCACTACTCACACACATCCAACCAATCACAGCCCACTACTCACACACATCCATCAATCACAGCCCACTACTCACACACATCCACCAATCACAGCCCACTACTCACACACATCCATCAATCACAGCCCACTACTCACACACATCCACCAATCACAGCCCTCTACTCACACACATCCACCAATCTACTCACACACATCCACCAATCACAGCCCACTACTCACACACATCCACCAATCACAGCCCACTACTCACACACATCCACCAATCACAGCCCACTACTCACACACATCCACCAATCACAGCCCACTACTCACACACATCCACCAATCACAGCCCACTACTCACACACATCCACCAATCACAGCCCTCTACTCACACACATCCACCAATCTACTCACACACATCCACCAATCACAGCCCACTACTCACACACATCCACCAATCACAGCCCTCTACTCACACACATCCACCAATCACAGCCCTCTACTCACACACATCCACCAATCACAGCCCTCTACTCACACACATCCACCAATCACAACAGTTTGCAGACAGCTGAGTAACTGGTGTGTGTGTGTGTGTGTGTGTGCAGAATGCTGCCGTACGGCTGTCTGTCCATCGGTGACTGTGTCGGCCTCATCGAGGTGGTGAAGAACTCGCACACCATCATGCAGATTCAGTGTAAAGGAGGCCTGAAGGGGGCGCTGCAGTTCAACAGCAACACACTGCACCACTGGATCAAAGAGAAGAACAAAGGAGAAGCGTAAGAAACACACTTCACCTCCTTATACTACGCCCTCAGAGTATGGTATGATCGGACAAACGATCACATCGTACGATCGCGTCTTTAACGGCTGCTCTCTGTCCCGTCCGGACACTGTAGACGGACCTGTCAATCATCTCGTCACTGTTCTAATCCTCCACATTTCACTTCATCTCTGCTGATCTCCAGTCGCGCCCGAGACTCTCCGCATATTAATCCATAACCATGCTTTTAAAAGTTAATGGCCAAATGGATCTTCATACAAATCCGCATTATTGCAGATGAAATATAACACAGATAACATTAAATTAAAAAAGAACTTGTATCAGGTTAATCTGATTATTAGTCACTCAAACTGAAAATGATATTCTTTCCTTTGCTGAACGAGGGACTTGATCTGCTTTCTTGTCCTCTGTAACGGTCTAACCCGAACCGAACCCGCGCTTTACCTTCAGGGCCAAGTGTGCGTTTATTGTTTTCCATCATCTCTTGTCGGCAGTAGCAGGACATTCCACATGCAACGCGACGTTCTTAAAAACAATATGATGAAATATTAATCTAGTCATTTAAAGAATATTTCTGTAAACAAAATATATTTCAAGTTTACTGCAGAACATGCATAGACACACAATATATTGAAGTATTTCGAGAAGGTATGGAGACTTGCATCATTCGCAGTGCTTCATGGGAGTGGGTGGAGCTTTTCTGTATGGCATCATGGGTAATTCTACTGTAAAGCAAAAAACAAGTTAATAAATCAAAAGTATAAACCACTGATGAACAACCTCAGCGCTCTCAACAGTTCTGTCCTTAAAGGTTTAAGTTATCGTTTAAGATCAACTTCGGAGAAACTCCAGTGTGAAGAAGCCAATCATGTGTGTGATGCAGTCCCTCCGTCTCTCCCTCAGCTACGACAGGGCCATCGAGCTGTTCACGCGCTCGTGCGCCGGATACTGCGTGGCCACCTTCATCCTGGGCATCGGGGACCGGCACAACAGCAACATCATGGTGAAGGAGAACGGACAGGTACGCCAACCAATCACGGCCCACCCTGAGAACAGGCGGTCCAGTGTCAATGATGCCGAGTGGATCCCTCATGATGTGCTGTCCGATGCATGTGTCCGTCAGCTGATCATGTGATCCTGTTTTCCCGCAGCTGTTCCACATCGACTTCGGCCACTTCCTCGACCACAAGAAGAAGAAATTTGGATACAAACGAGAGCGAGTTCCTTTCGTTCTCACACAAGACTTCCTCATCGTCATCAGCAAGGGTGTGCAGGAGTGTACCAAGACCAAAGAGTTTGAGAGGTCCGCACACACACACACACACACACACACACACACAGCTCACTGTACAGCACAGGTGTGTGTCGTATCCCTCACTCTGAGTGTGTGTCAGGTTTCAGGAGATGTGCTATAAAGCGTATCTGGCCATCCGTCAGCACGCCAGCCTCTTCATCAACCTGTTCTCGCTGCTGCTGGGCTGTGGGATGCCGGAGCTGCAGAGCTTCGACGACATCTCGTACCTGCGCAAGACCCTGGCGCTGGAGAAGAGCCAGCAGGAGGCGCTGGAGTACTTCACCAAGCAGATGAACGACGCGCACCACGGCGGCTGGACCACCAAGATGGACTGGATCTTCCACACCATCAGACACATGCCCAACGAGCACTGACACACACACACACACACACACACGCACACGCACGCACGCACACACACACACACACACACGCACACACACACACACACACACACACGCACGCACGCACACACACACGCACACACACACACACACACACACACACACACACACAGATCTACTGATGTACAGTTACGGTCATAATTTTACATCTCTTTTACTGTTAATCATTTATCAAAATAAAAATGTTATTATTCAGCACTCAATTTAATAAGCTATTTCTAATAAAAGACAATCTACAAGATGAAATAATAACTCAACTTATAAAAGTAACTTAATTCAAAAGTTTGCATTGAATCTCGATTGTGTCCTGATCCTCTGAGTAAAGGGGGTGTACTCTTATGCCGCAACTATATTCACATTCATCCACAGTCA
This sequence comes from Pimephales promelas, assembly GCF_016745375.1. The sequence continues at coordinate 97,844 of NW_024121654.1, forward strand.
CGAGCAACACGGGAGAATGATATTTCCATAAAGAAGCGTCTGTTTTCAGGACAGAACGATTTCTTGCCTCGTGACATTATTAATGTCATGATAATTAAACATAATTAGTCCAAATTCTCATTCGAGTAATGTGACAGTCTATTGTTTAAAAAGTATTTATATGTCATGATAGTATTTTTATACAGTTTTGTATTTGTATTTGTTGTTTTGTACTGCAGTATTTAAACGGTAATGAATCTCTAATGAGAATTATGGATGTTTAATATGAAGAAATCTGAGCGGCTCTGAAAACAGCTTTCCCGTTCTCCGTGAGGAATATCCCTCCTGTGTTCCTGTGCGTGACTGTCCTCTCCACACACACACACACACACACACACACACACACACACACACACACACACACACAGGTGTTCAACGGGAAGTTCCTAAGCCTAACCGCAAAGACTTGTGGGAAACCACTACATGCGACTGAGCGCCAGAAACACGATGAAGATGATGATGATGAGGGGTCAGCGTGTCTTCGCTCAGATCAAGAGAGTTTACAGTCCTCAGGGTATCAAGGTCAAAGGTCAAGCTTTGATTGGCACTGCCACCTCTAAACCAAACAGCACGAGCGGTCGAATCAAAGACACTACCCAGAATGCACTGCGGCAGACAGCTTTGATCACTCCGCTAGTCTTCCACACGTTAAAGCGCGTCTGCGATGCTGGACCGAACAACTAGCACGTTCAAATTGTATTTTCTATCTCTTTGGATGCGACACTGTGAGACACGATGGAATTAAGCGAATTTACAATCAGCGAATCAGAGCCAGCCAATTATAATCCCGCGAGATCACAATCTGACAATCATGGAGGAGCTCATCGTTACTTCTCTAATCCAGCATCTAGCGTTCTGTGTCAGCTAAAATAATCGTGCGAAGAACGCCAAGTTATGAAAATGTTTTTTCTTCTTCAAAACGTCCAGTTCTTAAAATGTTTCTAAACGATTTGATCTTGGTTATGTGAACATTAACATTATATCATTCTCCAAACATTATGGAAACATTACTTTCGAACGTTCTCTGAAACCATTTAAAAACATTAGACGTAAAAACGCAGCATGAACGACGTATAAATCATGTTTTTGTGCATTATTATTATTAACTTTGAATGAACATGTGTTACTGTAACTGGAAGAACGTTTCATAACCCTTTCTGTGAATCTCAAGCTTATAATGAAGGATTGCACCATTTATACTTATTATTACCCGTTTATAAACACTCATTGAGTCTGGATTATTCATTCTAAAAATGAACTCTAAGTGTTCTATAATGCAGTGCAGGACTCAATGAGTCGTTATAAATATGTTGATAAAATACTAAGACTTCAAAATAAGTATAAATGGTGCAATCATTCATTATAAGCATGAGATTCACAGAAAGTGTTACCAAACGTGTGTTCATAAAAGCTGTTCTCAGATCTGATCACATGATCAACATGTGAGCCAATCGTCTGAAAGCATCGACTTCCTGTCACATGACTCGCGTCTGCTAGTGCAGCTGTGCATGAATCATGTTTACTTCCTGTGGTGTGATGGAAGTGCATCTCTGCTGTGTGTGTGAGCACAGACGCACTGAACGAGCAATAACACACACACACACACACACGTAGATGTAGTAATGAAATCTCTGTACTGTAATGATGATGATACAATCAGGAGTTCTGGGTGTTTGTTAGTGGATGTTTAATGTTTTACAGTCATTTATTAAACTTTTTTTTTAATATAAATGCTGGTGGGTTATTGGTGAGTGTGTGTTTCAAGGCCTGTTCACATCAAGAAGGATAACACACACATCAGTCTAATATGGTGTGCAGAACAAGTCTATCTGTCGGCAATACTGTGGTGATGTATGAAGCTCACATTCAAACTAAGCGCCACGGTGTAAGAAAACAAAAGGTATTTAACTCGCAATTCTGACTTTATTACTCACAATTACTAGCCTGACTTCGTCACACTCAGTCTGATACCGCTTCATGAGGCGTGTCTTAACCGAACCTCTGCACTCAATTGGATAGTCGGTAGACCTACAACCAATCAGAGCAATGCAGTCAAATACTCAAAGTCAAATACTTTGCATCGCACCGTTGTCAACTACAGAACTGACTTATTTTAGAAGTTAAATAACGAGTGCTGTTTCTTTTCCTTACTCCTCCATGAGTGCCACCAAAGGAGAAACCACAGCGACCTCAGGCTGTTCATTACGTCCATCTTCTTAACGACCGTCAGAGTCAGCTGATGAGTTACACTTTTCCCGAATCATGTGGGAAGGACGGCAACAATATCTTTCCGATCGACAAATGCCTTGATTGCAGTTTTCTGTTCGTCTATTAAATCGATTCGTTTCACAACAGATGCGACAGAGGAATCTGTACGTCTCAATTCTCCATCTCTGAGGGAAACCAGTTTAGCGCTCTTTGATAACGTGATGATTACGTCCCTGCAGATCACCTGTCCATCATCGTATAAAGCCCGCCCTGGCAATTTGATTGGCCCGAACGTTTTTTGCCTGCTCATAATCACTCCTCAATGGATCGAGTCTCCATCGGCATCCAGGCTATACAATTACAAGTTTATATCCCAAAATTACGACTTTCTTTTTCGCAACTACGAGTTTATCTTGCGATTCTGACTTTATTCCTTGCAATTGCAAAAATTTATATCTCCAAATTCCCACTTTTTTTCGCAATTCCGAGTTTATCTTGCAATTCTTACTTTTTTTCTGCCAATTTCGACTTTAGATATAAACTCGAGATAAGGTTGTGTATCTCTCCTTTTACGTGAAGTGTTTCGCCCTTGTACCAGGCAACGGTAAATGAGACCACATCGTAACGAACGATAGTGCTCTGTCTGTTATAAGTGCTGCAGTTTTGTCGCCTGTCACTTTAAATGCTCAAACTCTTTAAAGCAGGATGGATTCTGATTGGCTGTAAAAAAAATCGTTCTGAAAGTGATTCCAGTGATATAATTCTTCTGTGCCATTACCGTTACAGTTGAGGTGTGGAATTGATTATTCTCTTAGAGTGAAAGCTATTAGTAAAATTTTATCGTTATCATTATAGTTATCGTTTAAGGAAGCATATGGGTAGCAATATTCAATTTTAAATGTAATATGCAAAATGGCAACGCATTTCTGTATTTAAATTTACATTTCTATTACATCTGTGCAACGTTTGGTGCAAAAATTTAAATTCAATGATATAACTTACATTTACATTGCATACACTACTTTTAATATGTAAATTGAATACATATTTTTACAGTATTACAGAAATGATTAGATGTTACACATGTTCAAGCAAAAACTGTAGCAAAATAATCATTTAAATGTCAATCACTGCATGAAGATGGCCCCGCCCCATCCACCCTGTCAATCACTGCATGAAGATGGCCCCGCCCCATCCACCCTGTCAATCACTGCATGAAGTTGGCCCCGCCCCATCCACCCTGTCAATCACTGCATGAAGATGGCCCCGCCCCCATCCACCCTGTCAATCACTGCATGAAGTTGGCCCCACCCCCATCCACCCTGTCAATCGCTGCATGAAGATGGCCCCGCCCCATCCACCCTGTCAATCGCTGCATGAAGATGGCCCCGCCCCATCCACCCTGTCAATCACTGCATGAAGATGGCCCCGCCCCATCCACCCTGTCAATCACTGCATGAAGATGGCCCCGCCCCATCCACCCTGTCAATCACTGCATGAAGTTGGCCCCGCCCCATCCACCCTGTCAATCACTGCATGAAGATGGCCCCGCCCCCATCCACCCTGTCAATCACTGCATGAAGTTGGCCCCACCCCCATCCACCCTGTCAATCACTGCATGAAGATGGCCCCGCCCCATCCACCCTGTCAATCGCTGCATGAAGATGGCCCCGCCCCATCCACCCTGTCAATCACTGCATGAAGATGGCCCCGCCCCATCCACCCTGTCAATCACTGCATGAAGATGGCCCCGCCCCATCCACCCTGTCAATCACTGCATGAAGTTGGCCCTGCCCCATCCACCCTGTCAATCACTGCATGAAGATGGCCCCGCCCCCATCCACCCTGTCAATCACTGCATGAAGATGGCCCCGCCCCATCCACCCTGTCAATCACTGCATGAAGATGGCCCCGCCCCCATCCACCCTGTCAATCACTGCATGAAGATGGCCCCGCCCCATCCACCCTGTCAATCACTGCATGAAGTTGGCCCCGCCCCATCCACCCTGTCAATCACTGCATGAAGTTGGCCCCACCCCCATCCACCCTGTCAATCACTGCATGAAGATGGCCCCGCCCCATCCACCCTGTCAATCATTGCGTGAAGTTGGCCCCGCCCCATCCACCCTGTCAATTGCTGCGTGAAGTTGGCCCCGCCCCCATCCACCCTGTCAATCACTGCATGAAGTTGGCCCCACCCCCATCCACCCTGTCAATCACTGCGTGAAGTTGGCCCCGCCCCATCCACCCTGTCAATCACTGCATGAAGTTGCCCCCACCCCCATCCACCCTGTCAATCACTGCGTGAAGTTGGCCCCGCCCCATCCACCCTGTCAATCACTGCGTGAAGTTGGCCCCGCCCCCATCCACCCTGTCAATCACTGCATGAAGATGGCCCCGCCCCATCCACCCTGTCAATCACTGCATGAAGTTGGCCCTGCCCCATCCACCCTGTCAATCACTGCATGAAGATGGCCCCGCCCCCATCCACCCTGTCAATCACTGCATGAAGATGGCCCCGCCCCATCCACCCTGTCAATCGCTGCATGAAGATGGCCCCGCCCCATCCACCCTGTCAATCACTGCATGAAGATGGCCCCGCCCCATCCACCCTGTCAATCACTGCATGAAGTTGGCCCCGCCCCATCCACCCTGTCAATCACTGCATGAAGTTGGCCCCACCCCCATCCACCCTGTCAATCACTGCATGAAGATGGCCCCGCCCCATCCACCCTGTCAATCATTGCGTGAAGTTGGCCCCGCCCCATCCACCCTGTCAATTGCTGCGTGAAGTTGGCCCCGCCCCCATCCACCCTGTCAATCACTGCATGAAGTTGGCCCCACCCCCATCCACCCTGTCAATCACTGCGTGAAGTTGGCCCCGCCCCATCCACCCTGTCAATCACTGCATGAAGTTGCCCCCACCCCCATCCACCCTGTCAATCACTGCGTGAAGTTGGCCCCGCCCCATCCACCCTGTCAATCACTGCGTGAAGTTGGCCCCGCCCCCATCCACCCTGTCAATCACTGCGTGAAGTTGGCCCCGCCCCATCCACCCTGTCAATCACTGCATGAAGTTGCCCCCACCCCCATCCACCCTCTCAATCACTGCGTGAAGTTGGCCCCGCCCCCATCCACCCTGTCAATCACTGCGTGAAGTTGGCCCCGCCCCATCCACCCTGTCAATCACTGCATGAAGTTGGCCCCGCCCCCATCCACCCTGTCAATCACTGCGTGAAGTTGGCCCCGCCCCATCCACCCTGTCAATCACTGCATGAAGTTGGCCCCGCCCCATCCACCCTGTCAATCACTGCGTGAAGTTGCCCCGCCCCATCCACCCTGTCAATCACTGCATGAAGTTGGCCCCGCCCCCATCCACCCTGTCAATCACTGCATGAAGATGGCCCCGCCCCATCCACCCTGTCAATCGCTGCATGAAGATGGCCCCGCCCCATCCACCCTGTCAATCACTGCATGAAGATGGCCCCGCCCCATCCACCCTGTCAATCACTGCATGAAGTTGGCCCCGCCCCATCCACCCTGTCAATCACTGCATGAAGTTGGCCCCACCCCCATCCACCCTGTCAATCACTGCATGAAGATGGCCCCGCCCCATCCACCCTGTCAATCATTGCGTGAAGTTGGCCCCGCCCCATCCACCCTGTCAATTGCTGCGTGAAGTTGGCCCCGCCCCATCCACCCTGTCAATCACTGCATGAAGTTGGCCCCACCCCCATCCACCCTGTCAATCACTGCGTGAAGTTGGCCCCGCCCCATCCACCCTGTCAATCACTGCGTGAAGTTGGCCCCGCCCCATCCACCCTGTCAATCACTGCATGAAGTTGCCCCCACCCCCATCCACCCTGTCAATCACTGCGTGAAGTTGGCCCCGCCCCATCCACCCTGTCAATCACTGCGTGAAGTTGGCCCCGCCCCCATCCACCCTGTCAATCACTGCGTGAAGTTGGCCCCGCCCCATCCACCCTGTCAATCACTGCATGAAGTTGCCCCCACCCCCATCCACCCTGTCAATCACTGCGTGAAGTTGGCCCCGCCCCCATCCACCCTGTCAATCACTGCGTGAAGTTGGCCCCGCCCCATCCACCCTGTCAATCACTGCATGAAGTTGGCCCCGCCCCCATCCACCCTGTCAATCACTGCGTGAAGTTGGCCCCGCCCCATCCACCCTGTCAATCACTGCATGAAGTTGGCCCCGCCCCATCCACCCTGTCAATCACTGCGTGAAGTTGCCCCGCCCCATCCACCCTGTCAATCACTGCGTGAAGTTTAGCAGTATGAATCAACATAAACTGTATTTACATACACGATTCCTCGCAACAGTTCACACGACTCAGTCTTTTCCACAGTCTCTTCTGTGATTGGCTGCTGTGATTGGGTGCCTGCTGTGATTGGCTGCCGTCAGAAGGACGCTCTCATGTGGTTTCGCATGTTCTTCAGCTCCAGCTCCAGTTGTCGTATTTTCTCGTCTCTCTGCTCGAGTTGCTCCTGCAGATTCTGAATCTGGTGACACGACACCTGCGAGATTCAAGCGCACAGCGTTATGACCTCTGACCTCTGAGAAAACCACGTGACCTGACCTCTGTTTGCGTCTGACCTCTGCGGGCTCGGCCCGGCTCAGATCTGAGCATGTGCGTGAGGAGATCCAGTCGTAGCTCTCAGTGTCGTCCTCCGTCCAGTCCTGTAGGTCTGCGATGATGTCGGGGGGGTGTTCTGCGTCCTGATTGGCTGGAGTCTCTGCTTCAGTCGAGTCGAGTGCGATGATGTCAGGGGGGTGTTCTGCGTCCTGATTGGCCGGAGTCTCTGCTTCAGTCGAGTCGAGAGCTTTAGCTCCAGGTCTCAGAGACATCATCAGCGGCCCTGCATGACCGAGCATTTACTTTTATGCATTTAGCAGATGCTTTTATCCAAAACGAGAAACAAAAACAATTCATCAAAGAGCCAATCAATATTTGCCAGGTTTACTCGTGGGGATTTAAAGTTGTGATGTCGTCAATTTGAAATATGGCGGTAACACTGATCTAAACTGTAGATAATATCATACAACATATCTATGATCTGAACATAGAGATCAGTGAGGTGAAAGGTCGTCTCTGTTGAGAATGGTGTAAAGTCTCATTTAGTTGTAGTTGAAATGAATAACTTTAATCATTTATATATGTTTATATCATTCATTTGTTGCTTTAGACGACTTCCATATCATTTTTCCCACAAACACTTGAAGGCAGCATTTACTCACCCTCCTCTTGCTCCATAATAAAAAACCTTTTTGTTCAAGTTTTGAAAAACAGATATATCAAAATATACATGAATCGAGCAGTTTGCTCCAAGTCTCGTGATGGGACACGATCGCTTTATATGATGAACAGATTTAATTTATTGAATTGTTTTCTACCATGTATTTTTGGACTTTTTGAAACGTGATTATGTGAACGAGCGTGAGTAAATGATGACAGAATTGCACTATAATTTCAGTCCAGTTTGACTGGCCTTTATTCTGTCCCCTCAGCCACTCGTCTGCGGTCAGGGCCGGTTCATTGGCTGCTGTGGCCGGATAAATATCCTCCTGAAAACCCTCACACCGCTGACAGAAACACAAACATCACAACCTCATTAACAGCTCGGGAAACCTCCCACTTATGCTCCTCCCCCACACACTGAGTCCTCCCACCCACGGGCTCCTCCCATACACAGGCTCCTCCCACACATAGGCCCCTCCCACCTACCGTCCGCGGCACACAGAAGCTCAGCGGCTCCAGCAGATGTTTGACGGTGAGCAGTCTGTAGAATCTGAACACCTCACACACACTGATGTTCAGACCACGCTTGGGCATCACACCTAAACACACCATCAACCAATGAGTCTGCAGAGCAGCGCTCATGTCAACATCTGTGTGTGTGTGTGTGTGTGTGTACCCAAGCCTCTCTGAGGCGACGTAGACCGATACTCAGACAGGAAGTGAATGAAGGGTCTCTCCGCACTGACCTCATAATACCGAATGTTACCATCACCCTGAAACACACACACACACACACACACACACACACACACAGTTCAATTATTTTCCTACTACCTGTAAAAATATCAAACTCTTACATCAAGACACTTGATATTGTTTTGTTTAATGAAAAAAATATTACATTTCTTCTTAATTAAATATCTCATGAAGACACTCCACAGAAACAGACACACACACACACACACACACACACCCTAACACAGGTCAATACTGTGGATCTTAATCGTAACTCTTTCCCCGCCAGTGTTTAGTTCCAGCCAGCGCCAGTGCTTTCAGTCATTTGCACAAAAGTTTCATGTTTTATTTCATTATTTTAACTTGTGTCCAGTAGATGGCGCTCTAAGCTTTATATTAGCTCATGTCAATTGTGGCGTGCTCACCGTCATATATGATTTCCAATTGTGAATTCTGATTTCTTTTGGTGAATTTAAACAACACATGAAAGTTTTGGAAATAGATGCCATAAATTGTTGTCACTGTTTTTAAAATAATTCAATAGTTCAAACCTATGGTAGGTATTGTATTTTTAAGTAGTCTGATGTTGTGTGTTCATGTATCTTGAGGATCTTGTTTAAATGTTCCTTGTTGTGCGTGTGCTTGGTGTTCATGTTAGTAACTGAATATGCTAATATTTTAGCCAGGTCTCTCTTGAAAAATAGGTTTTAATCTGGTTAAATAAAGGTTAAATAAAAATATTCATTGTTGCGTTATACGAGAACAGTTCGGTCTATCAAAAAGCCTTTGATAACTTTTAGTTTTCATCGTCTAATTAGGATTTGTGCCAAATTTGGTGAAGTTCGGACAATGTTTTAGGGCTAGTCCACAAAACTTTTTTTTTCTCGAAAAATTGAAAATGGACCTTTCCAGCCAGATACAGCATGTGTGTGTCGGCATCATAAAACGGGAAAATGACCCCCGAACCTCCATCCAAATCCTCCTCCAGCAACGGCTCAGACAGATCCTCCTGTGGACACACACACATTATAACACATCCGCTGAATGCACACACACACACACACACTGAATATGAGTGTATGTGTGTTACCAGATCCCACAGGGCAAACTGTCTCTGGTTCCAGCAAGAGTTTCCCGTGGACACCAGCATCTTCAGATCCCACAGGAACAGGATCCGGGACACTTTACGAGAGCCACAGCAAGACTCCTGGACCAGTGGAACATCACAGATGAAGTTCATGTCTTTATCATAAACACACACACACACACACACACACCTGCAGCACTCGTCCAGTCCGCGGCTCGATGATTCGGATCTTCTTGTCTTTGCAGACCGTGGCCAACAGACTCCCATCTGCATTAAAACTCAAACAAACCACCAGCTCAGAGTGTGTGTTTATCACACACACCGGCACCTCTGGAGTGTCTAAACGCCACACAAACACCTACAACACACACACACACACACTGCTGACAGATGGGTGATTTCAGACACTTGATCTACATCCAGCGCATCAGTACATCAGAGACTAAACGACACTTAATTATCTTTAATCACTGTTAAATGCTTTATTTAGAGGAGAACTGGAACAGTGTGTGTGTGTGTGTGTGTGTGTGTGGTCATACCTTGCAGTCGTAGGCGGAGCTTAACAGCAGGTCTCTGGCGGTTGGATGCCACTCGATGAGCGAAACCCTGCGGCCGTGAGCGAGCAGATCTACACTGGGAACCGTCAGGTCGTCCTTCAGTCCGTTAGGAGGGATGTTCCACACCTTCACCTACACACACACACACACACACACACACGTCAGCTGAGTTTACATCTCACAGTTCTGTTCAAATTAAAAAGGGCAATTGCATATTTTTATCTCACAATTCAGACTTATTTTCTTGCAATTGCGAGTTTTCCTAATTTTCTTTGACTTTGACATTGGCTCTCTCGTGAGAAGTGAATCAAACTGACGCTCTCCAGGTGCCGTGTGATTGGCTGTTCATAGAGTTAATCCCAAACTCTAGATCAGACAGAGAGCGTTTACACTGCGCTTTGTGAGACCGCTGAACCTGATCTTCAACTCTAACCTGAGTTTGTAGGACACAGGTAATGAGGACGGGAGTGTTTCAGCTACTTGAGGAACAACAGGGCAAATTGCAAGAAAAACAAAGAAAGAAAAATCAACTTTTATCTCAAAACTTGCAATTGCATCTCACAATGTTTACCCTTTTTTTTATTTGTTTTGTAATTCTGCCATGGATTAAAAACAAAATTTAAAAGTAATTGTGACTTTTTATCTTGCAATAGCGAATTAACTTCTTAATTAAACTTTTTATCTTAAAATTTAAAAAAAAAATCGTATTTTATATACTAAGTTTATAATTTAAGTTTACATCTCGCAATTTTGACCTTTTTTCCACAATTCAGTTTTTTTTCCTCTTCCTGCAACAAACAATTCAGAAGGTCATTTCGCCTTTCTATTTCACAATTCAGACGTCCTTGCCATTTCAAACGTATGTCTCACAATCCTGATGACTTTTTTTAGCCTGGGTTTCCCCATTCTGCCGTGCCGTGATTTTACTTGCGCTGCTAGGCAGTCTGGATACCATGAACAAATTTTCCCCTGAAATAGGGAACCAATCACAGAACGGGGCGGGAGTACAGGCGCATTTGATGGACGTTCGTAACACCCAATAATACGGCTCTGGGCATTCGTAAACCACGCCTCAAATACGAGAACATGAACATGTGGTTTCATTCTCAATGATACGTGGTCTGGCGTTACCCAGGCTAACTTTTTTTCAGAATTGGGAGAATAACAATATAATGGTGAGAAATAAAGTCTGAATTGTGAGATTATTTTTTGCCAGAATTTTTTTTTATTCTGTGGTGGGAATAAGTTTTTTTTTTTAGTTCAGGTTCGAGTAAACGATGACCGGACTGCTGAAGAACGGACCGTACAGTCCTCGGAACAGGAAGCGATGCGCAGGTCGTTAAACGGGTCCCACTTGACGTCCAGCACACGAGCGCTGTGACCACACACACGCGGATGCAGAGGACTCACACGGCCCGTCTGAAACACACACACACACACACACACACACACATAGGTTCACAGCAGGCTATGTTGTGTTACGTTGTGTCTGAGGGGGAGTGGCCTTACATGACGGACAGAAATGACAATGAAGGCCCCGCCTCCTGCACACTCGGTCACCACGGCGATGAAGCGTGGATTGACGGCACAGAACTGGTTGTCCTGGACACTATGTGTGATTGACAGCCCGTGGCACCGCCCCTTAACCCCCACCTTCCCGATCACATGATGAAACGCCCCACAGGAGTGACACTGGGACATCTGAAACACACACACACACACACACAATGACAGGGTCGAAACAGTTGGTTGAAACAATGTGTTAGCTGAAGATCAACGTCTCATTAAGGTTTTTCCATCTCAAATTTGGAGGATGAATCTTTAATGCTGTAAGAGATTGAGTTACAGAACAAGACGTTACAACACAAAACATCTGACATTTGACCCCAACAGCGATTCTCACGCTCGCACAACTTTCTCTGTCACGACACGCCGAACTCTAACCTCAGTGTCAGTGACGCCGGCCATCAGCGGATCATCTCACATTATTCAGTCTGTTGACCTGAAACAGCTTTGAGCATTTCCCCATTCATCAGCAGTGCGTCTAAACACGTGATAAACAAGAAAAAGAAATCTAATCAGACGTGAATTTAGCCTTTGAAATTTTAGAGGCTTCATAAATGTTTTGTTCAAAAACCAATTTCCCCTGTAAAAACGTCTCAGTTAGGTACAGTGTGTAACCTTGGTTCCCTGAATATGTCCACTTCAACGCTGCGAAAGCGTCGCTATGGGAACGGCATCCCATAACGCCTCTCGTACCTGAGGATAGAAACCTGAGGAAGACTGAAGAAAGAGATCAAGTCTGGGAGCCGGAGCCATCCTCACATCCAGACTGAAGAACTAGTTCCTGAGAAGAAGCCATTCCTCTGTTGGACTGAGCACACACACACACACACACACACACACACTTAGAGGCGGAGCCACACGCCACATACCCTGCTGCATCCCCCAATGAGATTCCTGTTTGCTGACAGAAGCTCCTTTTCTTTTACCACCAACAGTTGGTTGATCTACTCCACCTAGAGATTTACACTCAAACAGCAACATCACACACTCTCTACAGCTCGTAATCAACCACCACTAGAAATAACTGCTGGTCGGTCACACATATTTATGATACTGGTGCTGATGGTCCGATAGTGTCTGTGTGGGTAAAATATAATCTCTGGAAATTTAATTAGAAACATCATCATTTCGTCATGTCATCATTTCACACTTGTGTCATTTCTCAAAATATCTTTTGTTTTCTGCAGAAGCAGGAAAGTATTTTCAACATGATCTCATGGTAATGTGAAACCACTGTACCGTAAAAATACTTTTTTCTTCCAATTGAATCTTGCCATTCTTACTTTTAGAATTGTTTTTTAAAAAGTCTGAATTGAGATGAAGTCAGTCTTTTTATTCTATGCCGTGAATACAATTCTATATAAAATAGACAGGTTTTATCCCGTCGAGTTGTTCGTGCACTTTTGAATGACCCGAGGGCGAGTGAATTATGACAGAACAATCATTTTTGGGTGAACTGTCCCTTTAAATCTGAAAATATCGTCAGTAAGGGAATTACTGTAAAACTCTCTCTCTCACACACACACACACACACACACACACACACACAGTTGAGGCGACTTACAGCTTCTGAGGTCAATAGAGAAAACACTCGTACTCTCATGTCGAACGCCTCACTTTAACCTCACAGTGACGTCACCAGTCGCGCCGACTCGCGCGCTTCGAGGCACGTACAGGATCTTTCGCAAGAGTCAAATCCTTCAGTTTCCTTCTGCTTTCTGAGTGTGTGTGTGTGTGTGTGTGTGTGTCTTACCTTCATAATCACGAGGAGTCCGACATCGCAGCATACTGGTGTGTGAGAGAGTGTGTGTGTTCGCTCGGGTCTCAGGAGGTTCATGAGCGCATGTGTTCATTATTTAATTATGATTCGAATGCGTGAGGAAAATACGGCGTGTCTGTGTGTGTGTGTGTGTGTGTGTGTGTGTGTGTGTATGTGTGTGTGAGAGAGAGAGAGAGAGAGAGAGAGAGGGAAAGTGTGTGATAGAAAGTGTGTGTGTGAGAGAGAGAGAGTTCACGGACACTGACTCTGTAAATGCCATCTGAAGTTTATTCAACACTGATCAACACACTTATAGAAGCACATTTCTGCCACAAGCAAATAAATAACCTTTTATAAATCAGAACTCATTTATGTAAATGAGATGAAAAGTTGGAATTAAGATTTGCTAAATTATGACAGTTAAAATTATGACATACAAAATTATAATTATGAGATGAAAAAGTCAAAATTTGGATAAAAAGCCATACATTCACATTTTCAGTGAGGTTAGTAAGACTAAATGTTGTAAGTTTTTATGTCATGATTCAGATTCCAGACGCAGGATTGTTCTGATGTCCCACACACTCTGACTGGAGGAACAGAGCCATAAATAAAGGCCTCATATGAGGAGGAATCAGTTCATGTGCAGAAACACACACACACACACACACACGTCACGTGACCGTCAGACCGTCCAATCGGAGCTCGTGTCCGTCGTCCTCCAGCTCGTCGGTGATCATGTGTGAGATCTCGGTGAAGCTCGCCCGCTCGTCCGCTTTCTGTGGAACACACACACACACACACACACACACACACACACACATTCAGCACTCAATGTTACCTACAAAAGCCTCTTGCTCGTGTTTCATGGATGAGGCTCGAGAAGCATCAGCTAGAATCAGTCCTCATGATAGAGCGACACACACACACACACACACACACGTTACCTCCATCCAGCACATCTGCATGATATTGTAGATGCGAGCCGACGCTTTCTTGGGCCGATAGAGCCGGTGTCCCTGAGTGACCATCATCACCACCTCGTGGTTCTGGTTCTGTTCATACGGCATCTTCCCCTCCGTGAAGACTTCCCACATCAACACACCTGCGGACGACAAGCACAACAGCAGCGTCAGCCATCACTGCATTCATTCAAGCTTTGAGCGATCTGCACTGTATAAAGCGCTGGAGAATTAAGTAAAGCTGTGAACAGGAGATCTAGACACTGACCGAAGGACCAGACGTCAGATTTACTGCTGTATTTGCAGAAGTTGAAGACTTCAGGAGGAGACCATTTCACTGGGAACTTCGCTCCGGACGAACTCCAGTACTGATCGTCCAGAACGTACCTGGAGGAGAACAGAAACATCTGGAGAACAGAAACATCTGGAGAACATCTAGAGAACATCTAAACATCTAGAGAACATCTAAACATCTGGAGAACATCT
>NW_024121654.1:117500-175000 GCF_016745375.1 Pimephales promelas
ATGTTTTCCGAGAAAATTAACCAAAATTAATAGAGTTGATGCTTAAAACAAGCAAAATGATCTGCCAATGGTGTAAAAAAAATGTTTCCATTTGAATTAAGCAAAAACTCAGTTGATTGTGAACTTGCCTTGTTGTCTGGAGAATGAGCTTTAGTGGACTATTCTAACACTGAGGAGACTGACCTGCGATCAGCCAACTGCACACACACAGACCAATCCTGCGCAGACTGACCAACAGACTGAATATTGGGGGCTAAATGCTGTGTTATCACCAAATATTCAATCTGTTAGTCAGCGTGTCAAGCAGAGATTTATAAGCGATTTAAAAGGCGGCTGATATTCGACCTGAACACACTTCAGGGAAAGATGTCTGAGACGCACCCGTGT
This sequence comes from Pimephales promelas, assembly GCF_016745375.1. Next base: position 117,888 of record NW_024121654.1, read on the forward strand.
GTGTTTCGGGCCTTGTACCAGTTGACGTCACACTTCTCCAGGATCACGTACTCTTCACCCGTCTTCAGCGTCAAATCGTGAGGCTCCAGCCCTTTGAAGTCGTACAGCGCGATGACCACTTCCTGTGCAGGCCCCGCCTCTTCCTGTGCCTGTGGGGGAGGCGGGGGCGGCCGGCGAGCCTGTGGAGAAAACACTGATGACACACACACACACACGAGACGCAGGAACGGTAAAGCACTCGGATGTGGAGACGAGGGTAACTCACCGCTGAGCCGCCGCTGTCGTCTCCAGGAACCGGAGGGAGAGGTTTACGGGAAACTGGGAGAGAAACACTCGAGTTATTTCTACAGTACAGGAAAACAACACAATCAATGACGCAAACGTCACACATCACAACGACAAATACTTCATGAGAGGCTGAATGAGTGTGAGGCCTTCATTAGAGATGCAAGATCTATATCGGCCACCGTATCGGGCTCGGCTGATACACGTTCAGTTTTCATGTTGTCGTTATCGGCCCAACAATAAAATTTGCCTGATATATTAAAGCTGATAAATGAAGTGTTATTCCCTTCAGATGCGACTGTTCAACATGAGGGCTTTGAACTGCTAGAAATATAACATGTTCTGTCATATCAATACTTGCAAATGAGTGTCAACATGTTCTTAGCAACGTTTCGGTCTCACAACCTTCGTCAGGCATGAACAGTCGCATCATCTAGAGCAGTGGTTCTCAAAGTGGGGTCCGCGGACCCCTGGTGGTCCGCGAGCTAAAGCCAGGGGGTCCGCGAAATAATTTACAACCTAACGTTTTTTTCCATGCTATGAGTCATGTTTTCTTTATCATCTGAAAACATGCTGTTTATTCCTAAGGTAACTTATATAAAGCATTTAACATAAAACAATACAAAGTAGACACTTAAAGTTTTCTATAGATAGATAATCTATGTCTTTGCGTCAAGTAGACTATTCGCTGCTGTTGATTTTGCGGGATGTGCGCCAGAAAGGAGACAGAGAGACGGCATGAACCCGCATCCGGTTCTTTTCTGTATTTTTAAAAGGCATGACATTTTGTAGTCATTTATAATGTAGCCTATACACAAATAAAAAATGGACACTTTACCGTTTCGGATGATGCACTCTTGTCTTATCTATGACCATAAATAAGAGTATTCCTGTTTCCACTGCTGAGGAAAAATTCCCATGTAATTGCGCGCCGGCGTCTCGCGTGCGCGCACAATAGTCAGTTCTAGCACTGCTACTGTAGATTTGACATTAGAAGTCTGATCATTATCAAAATAAAAGTGCATAGTGACAGGGCCGTACCCACAACTGAGGTTGCAAGGATGCACATCGCGATGATACTGACCTTCTCGTCTGAGGTGCTTCAGCAGACTAACAACGATAGCTCGTCAATGTCAAAATGTTTGAGTCGGAGTGAACTCAAAGTTCCCCGCACGACGTTTCAGTCAACGGTCATAAAGTGCGAGATAAGATGTAGGCCTTAATTAAAGGGTTAGTTCACCCAAAAATGAAAATTAAGTCATTAATTACTCACCCCCATGCTGTACCAACCCCGTAAGACCTTCGTTCGTCTTCGGAACACAAATGAAGATATTTTTGATTAAATTTGAGAGCTGTATAACTACCACATTGGCTCCTAAGGGACTGCCTCTTGACGGCCCAGAAAGTCAATGAAGAAAATGTTTAAATATCCCAAGTGACTACCGTGGCTCAACTATATGTTTATCAAGCGACGCGAATACTTTTTGTGCGAAAAAACAAACAAAAATAACGAGTTTATTCGACTATTTCTTTTCTTCCTTGTAGGCCAGAACGAGACTTCCTTATAGATTTCCACGACGCATGCGCGAGAATTGCGATCTGAAGTAGTGAAGCTGGTGTGAGCAGATCGCAAATCTCGCGCATGCGTCGTGGAAATCTAAGGAAGTCTCGTTCTGGCCTACAAGGAAGAAAAAAATAGTCGAATAAACTCGTTATTTTTGTTTGTTTTTTCGCACAAAAAGTATCGCGTCGCTTGATAAACATATAGTTGAGCCACGGTAGTCACTTGGGATATTTAAACATTTTCTTCATTGACTTTCTGGGCCGTCAAGAGGCAGTCCTTTAGGAGCCAATGTGGTAGTTATACAGCTCTCAAATTTAATCAAAAATATCTTCATTTGTGTTCCGAAGACGAACGAAGGTCTTACGGGGTTGGTACAGCATGGGGGTGAGTAATTAATGACTTAATTTTCATTTTTGGGTGAACTAACCCTTTAACAAACTAAACAGCTGTTTTAGAGAAAAGTTTTAAAAAACGACTGAAACAATCAGTTTGCAAAGTATTAATCATGCTCAACTTTAACAAAGGAAAAAGCAGATCAATAGAAACATACTGTGCCCATGAGATATGGATTCATATATTTAACATATACTGTATGTTTTTTTTTAGCTAATTACAGTAGCTCAAGTTAACAACGCACGCACCTATTAAACATAATGCCATTATCATTGTATTCATAGGCTTATGGGCTTTATTTGTGTGCAGAATAGGCCTAATTATTGAAACATTTCTCTTTTAAGGCCATTCCTGATTGGAATATGTGATTGTGTTTCGTGACATCTTGACAAAAAAGAAAAAAAGAAAAGTATGCCACTGACTGACATGCTTCTACTAAATCTATAGTTATCCAATTGTGGGGCCTTAAAACACCTTAAAATGCACATGTGTAGATCAAGAACATCAAAAATTCCTAAGTGAGGGATCCTAAGTGATTCCTAGCAAGATCACTTTCGTTACCTCAGTAGGCTATTTAGAAATTCCTGCATAGTACCCTGGGTGGAGACCATTCATTTTGTGCAAAAATATTTCATTTGCCGCTCACACATTAACTTTGTGCTCAATAACTGTTATAAATATGAGGGGGGTCCTTGGAATTTTTTTTCCCCTGAAAGGGGTCCCTGGCACCAAAATGTTTGAGAACCCCTGACCTAGAGACAGATCGTTTGTTTCGTAATGTGACATATCGGAGTGAAAGGTATGATCAAATACAGGGCGGGACTTGGTTCTGTTGGAGATTGGATGTTGAGATGTGGGCGGGACTTGGTTCTGTTGGAGATTGGATGTTGAGATGTGGACGGGGCTTGGTTCTGTTGGAGATTGGATGTTGAGATGTGGGCGGGGCTTGGTTCTGTTGGAGATTGGATGTTGAGATGTGGGCGGGGTTTGGTTCTGTTGGAGATTGGATGTTGAGATGTGGGCGGGGCTTGGTTCTGTTGGAGATTGGATGTTGAGATGTGGGCGGGGCTTGGTTCTGTTGGAGATTGGATGTTGAGATGTGGGCGGGGCTTGGTTCTGTTGGAGATTGGATGTTGAGATGTGGGCGGGGCTTGGTTCTGTTGGAGATTGGATGTTGAGATGTGGGCGGGGTTTGGTTCTGTTGAAGATTGGATGTTGAGATGTGGGCGGGGTTTGGTTCTGTTGGAGATTGGATGTTGAGATGTGGGCGGGGCTTGGTTCTGTTGGAGATTGGATGTTGAGATGTGGGCGGGACTTGGTTCTGTTGGAGATTGGATGTTGAGATGTGGGCGGGGCTTGGTTCTGTTGGAGATTGGATGTTGAGATGTGGGCGGGGCTTGGTTCTGTTGGAGATTGGATGTTGAGATGTGGGCGGGGTTTGGTTCTGTTGGAGATTGGATGTTGAGATGTGGGCGGGGCTTGGTTCTGTTGGAGATTGGATGTTGAGATGTGGGCGGGGCTTGGTTCTGTTGGAGATTGGATGTTGAGATGTGGGCGGGGCTTGGTTCTGTTGGAGATTGGATGTTGAGATGTGGGCGGGGCTTGGTTCTGTTGGAGATTGGATGTTGAGATGTGGGCGGGGTTTGGTTCTGTTGGAGATTGGATGTTGAGATGTGGGCGGGGTTTGGTTCTGTTGGAGATTGGATGTTGAGATGTGGGCGGGGCTTGGTTCTGTTGGAGATTGGATGTTGAGATGTGGGCGGGACTTGGTTCTGTTGGAGATTGGATGTTGAGATGTGGGCGGGGCTTGGTTCTGTTGGAGATTGGATGTTGAGATGTGGGCGGGGCTTGGTTCTGTTGGAGATTGGATGTTGAGATGTGGGCGGGGTTTGGTTCTGTTGGAGATTGGATGTTGAGATGTGGGCGGGGCTTGGTTCTGTTGGAGATTGGATGTAGAGATGTGGGCGGGGCTTGGTTCTGTTGGAGATTGGATGTTGAGATGTGGGCGGGGCTTGGTTCTGTTGGAGATTGGATGTTGAGATGTGGGCGGGGCTTGGTTCTGTTGGAGATTGGATGTTGAGATGTGGGCGGGGTTTGGTTCTGTTGGAGATTGGATGTTGAGATGTGGGCGGGGCTTGGTTCTGTTGGAGATTGGATGTTGAGATGTGGGCGGGGCTTGGTTCTGTTGGAGATTGGATGTTGAGATGTGGGCGGGGCTTGGTTCTGTTGGAGATTGGATGTTGAGATGTGGGCGGGGCTTGGTTCTGTTGGAGATTGGATGTTGAGATGTGGGCGGGGTTTGGTTCTGTTGGAGATTGGATGTTGAGATGTGGGCGGGGTTTGGTTCTGTTGGAGATTGGATGTTGAGATGTGGGCGGGGCTTGGTTCTGTTGGAGATTGGATGTTGAGATGTGGGCGGGACTTGGTTCTGTTGGAGATTGGATGTTGAGATGTGGGCGGGGCTTGGTTCTGTTGGAGATTGGATGTTGAGATGTGGGCGGGGCTTGGTTCTGTTGGAGATTGGATGTTGAGATGTGGGCGGGGTTTGGTTCTGTTGGAGATTGGATGTTGAGATGTGGGCGGGGCTTGGTTCTGTTGGAGATTGGATGTAGAGATGTGGGCGGGGCTTGGTTCTGTTGGAGATTGGATGTTGAGATGTGGGCGGGGCTTGGTTCTGTTGGAGATTGGATGTTGAGATGTGGGCGGGGCTTGGTTCTGTTGGAGATTGGATGTTGAGATGTGGGCGGGGTTTGGTTCTGTTGGAGATTGGATGTTGAGATGTGGGCGGGGTTTGGTTCTGTTGGAGATTGGATGTTGAGATGTGGGCGGGGCTTGGTTCTGTTGGAGATTGGATGTTGAGATGTGGGCGGGGCTTGGTTCTGTTGGAGATTGGATGTTGAGATGTGGGCGGGGTTTGGTTCTGTTGGAGATTGGATGTTGAGATGTGGGCGGGGCTTGGTTCTGTTGGAGATTGGATGTTGAGATGTGGGCGGGGCTTGGTTCTGTTGGAGATTGGATGTTGAGATGTGGGCGGGGCTTGGTTCTGTTGGAGATTGGATGTAGAGATGTGGGCGGGGCTTGGTTCTGTTGGAGATTGGATGTTGAGATGTGGGCGGGGCTTGGTTCTGTTGGAGATTGGATGTTGAGATGTGGGCGGGGCTTGGTTCTGTTGGAGATTGGATGTTGAGATGTGGGCGGGGTTTGGTTCTGTTGGAGATTGGATGTTGAGATGTGGGCGGGGCTTGGTTCTGTTGGAGATTGGATGTTGAGATGTGGGCGGGGCTTGGTTCTGTTGGAGATTGGATGTTGAGATGTGGGCGGGGCTTGGTTCTGTTGGAGATTGGATGTTGAGATGTGGGCGGGGCTTGGTTCTGTTGGAGATTGGATGTTGAGATGTGGGCGGGGTTTGGTTCTGTTGGAGATTGGATGTTGAGATGTGGGCGGGGTTTGGTTCTGTTGGAGATTGGATGTTGAGATGTGGGCGGGGCTTGGTTCTGTTGGAGATTGGATGTTGAGATGTGGGCGGGACTTGGTTCTGTTGGAGATTGGATGTTGAGATGTGGGCGGGGCTTGGTTCTGTTGGAGATTGGATGTTGAGATGTGGGCGGGGCTTGGTTCTGTTGGAGATTGGATGTTGAGATGTGGGCGGGGTTTGGTTCTGTTGGAGATTGGATGTTGAGATGTGGGCGGGGCTTGGTTCTGTTGGAGATTGGATGTAGAGATGTGGGCGGGGCTTGGTTCTGTTGGAGATTGGATGTTGAGATGTGGGCGGGGCTTGGTTCTGTTGGAGATTGGATGTTGAGATGTGGGCGGGGCTTGGTTCTGTTGGAGATTGGATGTTGAGATGTGGGCGGGGTTTGGTTCTGTTGGAGATTGGATGTTGAGATGTGGGCGGGGTTTGGTTCTGTTGGAGATTGGATGTTGAGATGTGGGCGGGGCTTGGTTCTGTTGGAGATTGGATGTTGATATGTGGGCGGGGCTTGGTTCTGTTGGAGATTGGATGTTGAGATGTGGGCGGGGTTTGGTTCTGTTGGAGATTGGATGTTGAGATGTGGGCGGGGCTTGGTTCTGTTGGAGATTGGATGTTGAGATGTGGGCGGGGCTTGGTTCTGTTGGAGATTGGATGTTGAGATGTGGGCGGGGCTTGGTTCTGTTGGAGATTGGATGTTGAGATGTGGGCGGGGCTTGGTTCTGTTGGAGATTGGATGTTGAGATGTGGGCGGGGCTTGGTTCTGTTGGAGATTGGATGTTGAGATGTGGGCGTGGCTTGGTTCTGTTGGAGATTGGATGTTGAGATGTGGGCGTGGCTTGATTCTGTTGGAGATTGGATGTTGAGATGTGGGCGGGGCTTGGTTCTGTTGGAGATTGGATGTTGAGATGTGGGCAGGGCTTGGTTCTGTTGGAGATTGGATGTTGAGATGTGGGCGGGGCTTGGTTCTGTTGGAGATTGGATGTTGAGATATGGGCGTGGCTTGGTTCTGTTGGAGATTGGATGTTGAGATGTGGGTGTGGCTTGGTTCTGTTGGAGATTGGATGTTGAGATGTGGGTGTGGCTTGGTTCTGTTGGAGATTGGATGTTGAGATGTGGGTGTGGCTTGGTTCTGTTGGAGATTGGATGTTGAGATGTGGGTGTGGCTTGGTTCTGTTGGAGATTGGATGTTGAGATATGGGCGTGGCTTGGTTCTGTTGGAGATTGGATGTTGAAATGTGGGCGTGGCTTGGTTCTGTTGGAGATTGGATGTTGAGATGTGGGTGTGGCTCTCACCATCCCCGAACAGGTTGTAGCCTTCGCATCCCGGCGCGAGTTTATCCACTTGTCCACAGCACAGCCACTCGCCCTCCTGCCAGAACTGAGGGTGGAACTTGGCTGCGATATGAGGATTGTGCCTTATCTCTGAGGAAAACACACACACACACAGCTGTCTGCACTGGATGGGTCATGTGTGAGCATTAAAGGGGACATATCATGGAAATCTGACTTTACTCTTGAGCAAGTACTAAAATCGTTTTCCCGGTGCTTCCAAACCCCGAAACCCTGAAACCCAGTAACTCTGTTTTGGTGATTCTTTCTCTGCAAGCAGGTAAATAAACACGTGTCACCGCTGTCTTATAAACACTGACTCAGGAACTGTGGACACTTGTGGAAGAGTTTAACATGATGATGAGATGATCAGTGTAACTCCACAACAACTACACAAACGTCTCCGCTAACATTCAGAAACATGTAAAAGTGAAGCGCTGAGTCTCTCCGGAAGGCGGAGCTAAAGCTGCTGTTACTCCTGATCCTGGATCAGTCAGATGCGCCTGTGCTGTTATTGCCGGAGTATTTGTAGCTTGTGTAAAGGCTCCGCCCTCTTCTGAACAGAGGCGGAGCTAAAGCTCACACCCTAAAACCACGTGTTTTTGCTCAGCCAAAAAGGAGCAAATTTGACATACAATCATAAATGATCTGGTAATTTGAGCTTAAATTTCACACACACATTTTGGGGATGACAGAGATTTATATTACATCTGGAGAAAAGGGGCACAAAACAGCACCTTTAAAGCACAGCTTTCAGTGACATCACAGCTGAATATCAAACGCATCATCGTGTGATTCGCATCAACTCATATAATTATGTTTGTCACAATACTAAAATGTTAAAAGCAAAACTTTACAGATTCATAATCCTCAATATCAGTTCAAACTGAACGATTAACTTCATCTACATGACTTCATAGATCCAACTTAGATATTCTGACTAAAGGCATTTAACAAATCTCATCCGGCTGGTGCTTTATATCGTCAAAGTGTGTGTGAAAAGAGAATCAAATGAAGGTGCCCTGGAACGATTATATACCACATATATGATGTTTAAAGACAAAAAAGTATTTTTAAATGATTTGTTTTTGACATATTTGCTATTTGCGGCTCTTCATTCCTCGACAGTGTGTCAGTTCTGCGTTCACTGTGGAAGTGTGACTGTTTCTTCAGTAGTTTCAGTGGTTTTGGGTCGTGTGAATGCGAGAGTTTACAGTACATTCATTAAATACATGTTGCTTATGAAGATCATACACGATTAATGAAACACATGAGGATCTCACTGACCTTCCTTGATGTTCTGGACCCAAACGTTTCGACTCTCATTACTGGGAGCGAAAATATACAGCGTGGTGGAATCATGGACGACCTGAAGCGAGAGAGAGATTGTGATCGGACTCTCGTCCGTGTCTCGTGTTTAAAACAACCAATGTTTTTCCTGGAGGTTAGTGATCTGAAGAACCGTTTGTGGTTCTGTGGATGTTAAAGGTTCCTCGTGGAACCAATGTAGAACCATTATATGAGAACTGAATTGAGCTGGACGATGACATCACTATGTTTTCTCATCTCTATATATAAATGAACTAAATTAATAACTTCTTTACAACAGAATGAATCATCACTGAAGCTTGACTATGATGCTATTTTCTTCAGGAAACAAACTTTGTTGCACTATTCTCCTGTTATCTCTGTAAAGCTGCTCTGAAACACTATTCTACTCTACTACTCTATTGTGTGTGTTTGCATCAGTTTTGATGTTTTGAGGTTGTAATAAAGACCTGGAAGGGGTATTTATTCTGGCAGGGGATGATGGAGGCGCAGTTCTTCACGATCTCCACACACTTGATCCTCTGCAGATCCACCGAGCCCTTCTTCAGCCTCTTCTGCAAAACACAACCCTCAATCACAGTCAATCTCACTCAATCACAGTCAATAACCCTCAATCACAGTCAATCACACTCAATAACCTTCAATCACAGTCAATCACACTCAATAACCTTCAATCACAGTCAATAACCCTCAATCCCAGTTAATCACACTCAATAACCCTCAATCACAGTCAATAACCCTCAATCACAGTCAATCTCACTCAATAACCCTCAATCACAGTCAATAACCCTCAATCACAGTCAATCACACTCAATCACAGTCAATAACCCTCAATCACAGTCAATCTCACTCAATAACCTTCAATCACAGTCAATAACCCTCAATCACAGTCAATCTCACTCAATAACCCTCAATCACAGTCAATAACCCTCAATCACAGTCAATCACACTCAATCACAGTCAATAACCCTCAATCACAGTCAATCTCACTCAATAACCCTCAATCACAGTCAATAACCCTCAATCACAGTCAATCTCACTCAATAACCCTCAATCCCAGTTAATCACACTCAATAACCCTCAATCACAGTCAATAACCCTCAATCACAGTCAATCACACTCAATAACAGTCAATCACAGTCAATAACCCTCAATCACAGTCGATAACCCTCAATCACAGTCAATAACCCTCAATCACAGTCAATCTCACTCAATAACCCTCAATCCCAGTTAATCACACTCAATAACCCTCAATCACAGTCAATAACCCTCAATCACAGTCAATCTCACTCAATAACCCTCAATCCCAGTTAATCACACTCAATAACCCTCAATCACAGTCAATAACCCTCAATCACAGTCAATCACACTCAATAACAGTCAATCACAGTCGATAACCCTCAATCACAGTCAATAACCCTCAATCACAGTCAATCACACTCAATAACCCTCAATCCCAGTCAATCACACTCAATAACCCTCAATCCCAGTTAATCACACTCAATAACCCTCAATCACAGTCAATAACCCTCAATCACATTCAATCACACTCAATAACAGTCAATCACAGTCAATAACCCTCAATCACAGTCAATAACCCTCAATCACAGTCAATAACCCTCAATAACCCTCAATCCCAGTCAATCACACTCAATAACCCTCAATCCCAGTTAATCACACTCAATAACCCTCAATCACAGTCAATAACCCTCAATCACATTCAATCACACTCAATAACAGTCAATCACAGTCAATAACCCTCAATCACAGTCAATAACCCTCAATCACACTCAATAACCCTCAATCTCACTCAATAACCCTCAATCACCCTCAATAACCCTCAATCACACTCAATAACCCTCAATCCCACTCAATAACCCTCAATCTCACTCAATAACCCTCAATCCCAGTCAATAACCCTCAATCACAGTCAATCACACTCAATAACCCTCAATCACAGTCAATAACCCTCAATCACAGTCAATCACACTCAATAACCCTCAATCACAGTCAATAACCCTCAATCACAGTCAATCACACTCAATCACAGTCAATCACAGTCAATAACCCTCAATCACACTCAATAACCCTCAATCACACTCAATAACCCTCAATAACCCTCAATCACACTCAATAACCCTCAATCACAGTCAATAACCCTCAATCACACTCAATAACCCTCAATCACACTCAATAACCAGTCAATAACCCTCAATCACACTCAATAACCCTCAATCACACTCAATAACCCTCAATCACACTCAATAACCCTCAATCACACTCAATAACCCTCAATCACACTCAATAACCCTCAATCACACTCAATAACCCTCAATCACACTCAATAACCCTCAATAACCCTCAATCACACTCAATAACCCTCAATCACACTCAATCACACTCAATAACCCTCAATCTCACTCAATAACCCTCAATCCCACTCAATAACCCTCAATCCCAGTCAATAACCCTCAATCACAGGCAATAACCCTCAATCCCACTCAATAACCCTCAATCCCAGTCAATAACCCTCAATCCCACTCAATAACCCTCAATCCCAGTCAATAACCCTCAATCACAGTCAATCACAGTCAATAACCCTCAATCACAGTCAATAACCCTCAATCACAGTCAATAACCCTCAATCACCCTCAATAACCCTCAATCCCACTCAATAACCCCCAATCACACTCAATAACCCTCAATCACACTTAATAACCCTCAATCCCAGTCAATAACCCTCAATCACAGTCAATAACCCTCAATCACAGTCAATCACACTCAATAACCCTCAATCACAGTCAATAACCCTCAATCCCAGTCAATAACCCTCAATCACAGTCAATCACACTCAATAACCCTCAATCACAGTCAATAACCCTCAATCACAGTCAATAACCCTCAATCACACTCAATAACCCTCAATCACACTGAATAACCCTCAATAACCCTCAATCTCACTCAATAACCCTCAATCACAGTCAATCACACTCAATCACAATCAATAACCCTCCATCAAACTCAATAACCCTCAATCACACTCAATAACCCTCAATCACAGTCAATAACCCTCAATCTCACTCAATAACCCTCAATCACAGTCAATCACACTCAATAACCCTCAATAACCCTCAATCACAGTCAATAACCCTCAATCACAGTCAATCACACTCAATAACCCTCAATAACGCTCAATCACAGTCAATAACCCTCAATCACAGTCAATAACCCTCAATAACCCTCTATCTGGGCTGTAGTACCCGAGTCTGGTCTACGTTTTTCTATGGTCTCGGACTCGCTGGTATTCGGACTCGGACTTGTCTCGGTCTCGGCCACTGGTCTTGCCAAATATGGCTTTTGGTCTCGACCGAGTCCAGGTGTCTTTCTATTCTGTTAATAATATTGAGGGAAAAGTGAAACACTGGCCACCTAATAACCAGTGACAGTAGATTATCCTCGAACGTCACACTCTGCGTCTGCATGCCCGTTAATTTTGCATTTGTAAACTTTGCATCAGCCTAACGTCATAAAGTTACAAGTTTGATTAAGTATGGTGGTAGTAGCTAGCTGTGTGCGTGTGTGTGTCATATTTGCGTTAAAAGTGGTTCGGGTAAAATTAATGTTATTTGACATCAGTGATGATTTCTTGAGTTTTAAATTGACAATAGATAATGTGTTTAGGACGAACAGAAATATTCTCCAGGACGCCTACACAACGAAAAACATTTTTGTATGTATAAATACAAGCCCGTGCAGTTCGAAGATTTGGAAAAAATAAAAATCCGGCTATTATTAGAAGTTTTACGGTATTATCAGGCCGATAACGTCAACATTAAAACTAAACATGTATCAGCCGATACCAATATGGTGGCCGATATATCGTACATCTCTTCCCGTAACGTTTAAAGAATGATACAATGAGATGTTCCCACTTATAACCCAAAAAACAGAACATTTTGAAGGCTTTCATGTGTTAATATCATTAGTAAAGCCTCACCTCAGCTCTGAGCTCATAGTACGTGAGTTTGCTCTTGGTGAGCACAAACACCCTCTCTTTATAGTTGAGCGGAGACGTTCGCTTCTTCTGCTGAGAACGTTTGATCAACGTTTCCTCCAGGACGGGTGTCAAGCTCATCTCTGAGGAACCTGAACGCCCAGAGCTGCCATGGACCTGAGAAACACAAGCACATGGTGTGACTCGAAACCTCAGAGCAACAGAAGATGATCACTCAGAGCTTCAGCACAAACATCCCGATCGAGATCGCTCAACGTTCAGCTTTCAGACGGGAGTCTCAGTCCTCAATCTTTGAGGCTCATTTTCTGGCTCCAAAACACAGACAGAATGCAGTGAAAATCAGATTCCTGGAGAAGAGCCCTCTAGTGGACAGATGGGGATCATGCTCGAGAAATGCTGCGATTTATTGCATCCGAAATAAAAGTTTCTGTTTACAAAATATATGTGTGTGTGCACATGTTTAAGAAAAATGTGTTATTTATATATAAAATATATATAATATAAATTATGTATAAATATAAATACAGTATGAAAGTATTTCTATTTTACACAAAACTACAAAACTATTTGATGTGATGTTTACATCTGGAAGACATATTTTTAAGAGTGTTTGCTCATCTGCAATATGTCTATAGGACGTTTCCTGTCAGATGTCAAATAGATGTTTAGAAGATGTCAGTTTAACATGCATTCCAAATCATTACATCTTAAAGACATCTTCTAATAACTCTTAAAAATACGTCTTCCAGATGTAAACATTACATTAAATAGACTCGAGCTATCTGGGTGTAATCGACTGATCAGTGTTTTTCAGCAGTGGAAAGAGGTTAAAAACAGCCGGAGTGACTACAATCACATAACGCTACATTTACCTCAGGAAACCCAATTAATAACCATAGCACACAAGTTGGTTAGGAAATTTTTTTTTATTTTATCATATATTTACTATTAGTATAAATGAGTAGGCTATTTTGCTAACTAGGTGCAACATATTTATTATATTTTTTACTGATATCATTAAAATATTACAGCCTAAAGTTTATATTTATTTTAAGCCTATATACAATTTAACCTTTAATAATTCCAGCTGACAGGACTCTCTGTTGTCTCTGTTTACAGCAAAAATTAACATCTGTATTAGCTACCTGATATGAATCCATTGAAATCAAGTAAACCCACAAGAATTAAATTGAAATAGTAAAATTTGTATAAAGCAATAATAAAAGCAGTAGCCTATACCAATCATTGCACATGCTCTCACTAAAGTATGTGTAGTTAGGCTACCAAATGTTTTGACAACCAAAATAGCATACCGGTACACTTATCGTGATGCAAATTTTTATCCCCTTCGGAATATAATCATTCTGAAAGAGAGAAGTAAAAATGTCTCTTTCAGGCCATAACAGGAGAATAAAACAGCTCTGAGACTCTAAATCTGAAGCTGAACTTTGAGTGATCTTGATATTGAGGTTCCGTCATTTGTTGTGTATACACACACACACACACACACACACATCAAGAACAATTGCAGTAGAGGTCAAACACTCAATTAAATAAATTAAATCACATTTACATTCATTTCAGATTTGACAGAACACTAACTTCTCTCTTCAAAATCAGCACTAAATATAGATATGAGAAATCGAGTTCCTGAATCAATAACAGTGTGACAACCCTGTAAATGTAATATGAAGAAACATAATCATTCGGCTTAAGCTGCCTTTTGTTTGTTTTGTTTAATTGATTGTTGAACAGAAACTCGAATGACCGCAAACAAAATAATTTCTAAAAGAACTTTCATTTTCACTTCCAAACTCCAGTGAAGTGAAGATCATCACAAACAGAGGCGATGGTTTATTCGACAGAGTGACTCGAGCTCCAATAAACGAATTAATATTAAAACATTTCTTACCTCCGGGTAGTGTTCCGCGTGTGCGCGCGCGAGAGAGAGAGAGAGAGTGTGTGTGTGTGTGTGTGTGTGTGTGTGTGTGTGTGTGTGTGTGTGTGTGTGTGTGTGTGTGTGTGTGTGTGTGTGTGTGTGTGTGTGTGTGTGTGTGCGGTTAGTGATCAGGAAACATGAATCAAGGAAGTTCAGAAGTCTGTTATTATTCATGCTCCTGTTGACATGAAATATATGAAAAATGATTCTTCCGTTTTTTGTTGTTTTTGAACATCGTCGTTTACTTGCCAATTGTATTTAATGTCTAACTGTTGTTGACTGATGTTTGCACATAGATAACGTGACATGTTCTCGTGTGTGTGTGTGTGTGTGTGTGTGTGTGTGTTGTTTACCGTAGTTTGTTACATGAAACGATTTCAGTGGATGCTCAACCATGTTTGTACAGTGAGTGGGTGATTCTGCTTCTTAAAGATCTGCATTTTCTTCCTCTCTCGGCCTTCCACTGCCTGCGAGCCCACAGTGCCGACTGCGCCACCTACTGGACCGATCAGGGATTGTTCTGAAATCTTTCAAGCTTTTAAATCATTGAAATTGAAAAAAAGTATTTGCCATGTAAACGATCGTGATTGGTGGCTTGACGAAAACTGTTCTGTTGACGAAAACTGGCTTGACGAAAACGGTTCACACTCTAAATCAGGATAAATAACATTTTCTGTTGAACAATCAATTCAGCTTCCTTCCGTTATTTTTTTTAATCCCATTTCATGTCTGGAATTGAAAACATGATATAATTTACACGATTCATGTTATTCATAATAATATGTGTGCATTTTTATACTATAATTTGCAAAAAGGTTAAATTGATTAGAACTGCAGTTTGTCACACAGTTGAATGTTCATGGACAGACGGAGGACACGATAAAATAATCCTTCACTTTTAAAAGTTAAAATATTCTGATTCCCAGCGCGAGTTTCCGGCTCTCCTGCGAGTCACATCACACACACACACACACACACACACACACACACACACACACACGGATGCTTTTATTTTTCCTTTTTATTGAAAATGTTCAAAAACTTTTTAGCAGCGTCATCAACTAACTGATATTCCCATTCTCAAATACGTGTAAGTGAATACGTTTAAAAACTGTTAAATGATCATGTTAGTTAATCTCACCCACTGAGTCTGTGGCCGTTTTCAAGAAACGATGGAAGGGTTGCTGAGTTAAAGGGTAACGCGTTAATGGTTTAAATGGTTAACAGGGTTAATTGGTTTATGGGTTAATGGGTTAATGGGGGTAGTGATGGTGATGGCGCAGTGGGTAAGACACATGGCTTTGGTGTGAGAGAAATCACTGTGAGACACCAATGTGATGATGTGTCCCTGATGTGTCCCTAGTTGCTCCAGACCTCTGACATGTATAGCAATTGTAAGTCGCTTTGGATGAAAGCATCAGCTAAATGAATAAATGTACATGTAATGGGTTAGGGTTGATACCAAGCTGCAACCTTCCTCTCTGCCTCTTGAATCAACACTGAGCGAGTTAACCTGCAGTTCCTCCACTGGCCACTAGAGGCGCTGCAGAAGAGACTCACTCATGTTAAAACGCTTCACACTGTACATCTGTTCCTGTGCGAGTTCTGGTGGAGAACAGATATTATTCTGTTTAGATTAATGTGCTAATTATGCAGTAAAGGGTTGTTAGATCTCATAAGTGTGTGTGTGTGTGTGTGTGTTTCCTTTGCTAATGATCATTGGATCCCCAACAAAAGCCTCAGTATTCACTCTTCATGATTCCCCACTCCACTATCTCAGTGTTTATCTGGACCTGGATGGAGATGCTCTCGCGGCTCAAGCGTCTTCATGCGGGAGACAGACTGAGGAGAAGAGTCTTCAGCGATACCCCTTCACACACAGATCCACTACTGTTTATCAGGCAGTTCCTGTACATCCTCAGAGTGTGTGTGTGTGTGTGTGTGTGTGTGTGTGTGGTGGAGGACAGGAGCAGCCTTAAAGCTCCACCCGCTGAGAAGGCCTGGCCATGAACGCCTTCCTCATGAGATAATGAACGGCCAACTCCATCTTGGCTCCTGGTTTGCAGGACGAGGCTGAGGAGGTGTGTGAGGAGGCCGGACCCCTGGAGCGAGTGCAGGAGAACTGAGCATCGAGAGCCGTGCTCGTCCCGCATACACACACACACACACACACACACACACACACACTAGGAGAGGTGTTCATCCGACGACGGACTACCCAGAAGAAGTGTGTGTGTGTGTGTGTGTGTGTGTGTCATTGTTTTCATTTTTTTCATGATGTGACATCCTGTAGCGGAAAGACTGTGTGTGTGTGTGTGTGTGTGTGTGAACTACGTCACCCTTTCCTCCACTCTCATGTTCAAACTTGACACACACACACACACACACATGCCATGCTGACACGGCTGACAGATTCACTGCGGTAAAATGATTCAGTCCAGTGAGTACGACAACATTTCACATCATAATAATAATAATATTACAGAATAATGATGCTGCACTGAAAGTGTGTGTGTGTGTGTGTGTGTGTTTATGTCATATGTGTATTTCATATAC
Source organism: Pimephales promelas (assembly GCF_016745375.1). The sequence goes on from NW_024121654.1 coordinate 134,770, forward strand.
GGATCGAACAGCTGTACATGTATATTCAGTGTGTGATATGAGAGTCTCCGCGTTCGGGTAACGCTGCTCTGTATCTGAGGGTCATCGTTACTGTGTAATTATAGATTTAAGAACTGAATACTATTATTAAACAACATGTTGGGGTCAGGTTAGGGATTAGGTTAGGTTCAGGGTTAGTTGCATGTAATTATGAATAATGTATAGTTATTACTGTAGTAGGCCTATATAGTATACAGTAGGGCTGTAATACATGACCCATGTACCTATGACACTGTACAATCAAGTGTAACCCATTAAAAACATCTGCGTCGGCTGCTCGTGAATCTCTAGAAGCTTTTCCTTCTTGTCTTCAAACTTCTTCAAATAATCAATCACGCATAAATGACCAGAGACCACACAAAATTTGAATCCACACAAAAATATATTCCAAGACAATTTAATATTCCCATTAAGTTATGATTTTTTGTCTTCGGAACATTCAAAAAACGTCAAGCTTTAAACATGTTTTTTTTTTTTCAACACCTCCACCAAGAATCGAGGTGTCCATGAGCAAGACGCCGAACCCCAGCTGCTCCCGACGAGCTGGATGGCGCCTTGCATGGCCGTCGGTGTGTGAATGGGTGAATGTGAGGCAAATGTAAAGCGCTTTGGTGGCCATTGGGTCTATGAAAGCGCTATATAAATGCAGGCCTTTACCATTTACCATTACACACTAATATACATGTGTGAGTGTGTGTGTGTGGGTTAGCTGGCGTCCGGGCGCTGGTCTCCTCAGCTCGGTGTTGACAGGAAGACTGTGGTTTGAGCAGATGGTCATTGCAGTGCAGCTTCACACGCTTGATCTCGAGAAACTTCTTCTCTCACACACAGATCCGCCTGATGGAGAAGCTTCTGATCAATTAGCTTTCCAGCACAAATATCGAATCTCCTTTGATGCGCTTCGGTCATGTTTGACCGAAAAATGTTACGTATTGTTTTTTTTTAGAATTTTTTACTTCCTTGGAATGTTACGAAACTTGGTAAAGATATTGGCACTTGCTGTATGAACACGTCACACACACACACACACATCGTGGACATAATCTGAACAGGTAAAATGGTCCTGAAAGCAATAGTCATAAACGACGCATTGGAAAGGAATGAAGAGTTTCCTCTAGAGGAAGCGTTTGGTACTGCAGCCGAACACACACTCACCGAGCGCTTATTTACTGAGAGATCAGCTCACACGCCGAACACAACTTGTTTAGATTTATGACTTTGATTTTCTTGCAGTTTTAGAGTAAAACATGATTTGAAAATATACATTTTATATAAAAATTAAAAATAGTATTTTTGTGCATTTTTCATAATACACATAACATTCATAAAATACATAAAGTTCACTTTCACTTTTTAAAACTTTTCTCACAAGTGTCGTCTTTGAAAAGAGATCAAACTTTAGTCTGTCGCTCTAAAGCATTCAAGATTTACCACAGTTTCAGTTGAAATTTTAATTTTCAGGTCTGTGCTTAAAAAGTGGAAAAAATGGATTATAAAAACAGCAGAATTATAGTTTAGTACCATAAAATCCCCTAAAATACAAAATATTTAATAAAAAACATTATCAAACTAAAATATAGTACATTCAATTAAAAAAACAACAACAATTCGGTCACTTTTGACCGACTCACGAAGAACACCAGAGGGTTAAATCCAGATACATTAACTGGAAAAGAAGGTATTTTTTTATGAAAATGTATCAAAATTTTAGCCTAAAACAAGAAGAAATATCTTCCAACTGGGTCAGAAAAATAATGTTTCGAGGTTCAGCCGGTCGTCCTCCATCGTGTCCCTTCAGCTGTGTGTCTCTCTCTCTCCAGATCAGTCCATCCACTCCCTCTTCTGCTGCTGCTGCTGCGCTCTACAGACCAGGTACCGGGGGTCAGGGGTCCGAGGTACCAGGGTCAGGGGTCAGATGAACCCGGGTCGGGGGTCGGGGGTCAGGGGTCCGAGGTACCAGGGTCAGGGGTCCGAGGTACCAGGGTCAGGGGTCAGATGAACCCGGGTCGGGAGTCAGGAGTCCAAGGTAGCAGGGTCATATGAACCCGGGTCGGGGGTCAGGGGTCCGAGGTACCAGGGTCAGGGGTGTCAGGGAGGTCAGGGCCAGTCTTCTCTAGTAACATCATGTGCAGGGTTGCATGAGTGAGATCTGATCACAGGTTCCTATAAGATTTTCAGGAAGCAAAAATTGACTTGTGATTTAATCTAACAATAGTACTTAAGTTTAATGTTGTGCAGAATGCTGACTTTTTTTGAAAATTTGCTGTTTATTTATTCATTAATTTACTTTCTTACATTCATTTGATGGTCAACAAGAATTTGTTATATTTTAATGTTCCATTATTTTTAATCTTCTGGTCTTCATGATCTCCTGTTCAATCATATTCTTCCTCAGTATGTGGGAAGCAATCACAGGCTAAACATCATCTTGTTTTTCTTTTGAATTTGATTATTTATTTGTTAAATAAATATGTTTGGTTTGTTAGATAATTGTGTCAGAAAACAACACAAACAAAAACAAGTAGGAATATGAATTTTTGCAGTGCTGTCATGACTGCTTGTTTTGCACAATGGAAATATACTGCTTTTACTTCTTAAGGTTTACAAAATAAATAATCTAAAAGTAATGAGACGCACATTTGTCGTGTGATTGAGGAGAGCGTGAGAGTTTGCAGCGCTGCAGAAGTGTGAATAAAGAGCATCTTCTCAAAGGTGTGTGTGTGAGCAAGTAATGCTCTCTCTCTCTCTCTCTCTCTCTCTCTCTCTCTCTCTCTCTCTCTCTCTCTCAGTAGCAGCACTCGCGTGGACATGAACAGATATGAGGAATCCGTCCGTACGGTAAACACACACTCCTGCATCTGGTCGTTCATCCATCGGTTGGTTGGTTCTGTAATGATTGTCTTCTGGTGTTTCAGACTCAGTGGTCTCAGAAGAAGCTGCCTCCGTCTCCTCCTGAGGATGATGACAGCGGAGTGATGAAGGTGGTGGCAATGTACGACTTCACCGCCAGAGAGAGTTCAGACCTGACGCTCCAGCGTGGAGAAACATACATCATCCTTCACAAACAAGACCAGCTGTGGTGGAGAGCCAAGGACAGACACGGGTCTGTGTGTGTGTGTGTGTGTGTGTGTGTGTGTCTGAGAGTTTCTTTAGTTCAGACATGTTGATTTGGACTCAATTTCTCTTTCAGGAACAAGGGTTTCATTCCCAGTAACTATGTTACAGAAATAGGATCTATAGAGGCAAACAAGTGAGTATCGACCCATTCAAATCTTCTCCATCGAGGGGATCGAGGGGTTCAAGGAGTTTAAGGGGATCGAAGAGTTTAAGGGGATCGAGGAGATTAAAGGGATCGAGGAGTTTAAGGGGATCGAGGAGATTAAAGGGAATCTAGGGATCTAGGGGATCGAGAAGTTTAAGGGGATCGAGGAGTTTAAGGGGATCGAGGAGTTTAAGGGGATCGAGGAGATTAAAGGGAATCTAGGGATCTAGGGGATCGAGGAGTTTAAGGGGATCGAGGAGTTTAAGGGGATCGAGGAGTTTAAGGGGATTGAGGAGTTTAAGGGAATCGAGGAGTTTAAGGGGATCGAGGAGTTTAAGGGGATTGAGGAGATTAAAGGGAATCTAGGGATCTAGGGGATCGAGGAGTTTAAGGGGATCGAGGAGTTTAAGGGGATCGAGGAGATTAAAGGGAATCTAGGGATCTAGGGGATCGAGGAGTTTAAGGGGATCGAGGAGATTAAAGGGAATCTAGGGATCTAGGGGATCGAGGAGTTTAAGGGGATCGAGGAGTTTAAGGGGATCGAGGAGATTAAAGGGAATCTAGGGATCTAGGGGATCGAGGAGTTTAAGGGGATCGAGGAGTTTAAGGGGATTGAGGAGTTTAAGGGGATCGAGGAGTTTAAGGGGATCGAGGAGTTTAAGGGGATTGAGGAGTTTAAGGGGATTGAGGAGTTTAAGGGGATCGAGGAGTTTAAGGGGATCGAGGAGTTTAAGGGGATCGAGGAGTTTAAGGGGATCGAGGAGTTTAAGGGGATTGAGGAGTTTAAGGGGATTGAGGAGTTTAAGGGGATTGAGGAGTTTAAGGGGATCGAGGAGTTTAAGGGGATCGAGGAGTTTAAGGGGATCGAGGAGTTTAAGGGGATTGAGGAGTTTAAGGGGATTGAGGAGTTTAAGGGGATCGAGGAGTTTAAGGGGATCGAGGAGTTTAAGGGGATCGAGGAGTTTAAGGGGATTGAGGAGTTTAAGGGGATTGAGGAGTTTAAGGGGATCGAGGAGTTTAAGGGGATTGAGGAGTTTAAGGGGATTGAGGAGTTTAAGGGGATTGAGAAGTTTAAGGGGATCGAGGAGTTTAAGGGGATTGAGGAGTTTAAGGGGATCGAGGAGATTAAAGGGAATCTAGGGATCTAGGGGATCGAGGAGTTTAAGGGGATCGAGGAGTTTAAGGGGATTGAGGAGTTTAAGGGGATCGAGGAGTTTAAGGGGATCGAGGAGATTAAAGGGAATCTAGGGATCTAGGGGCTCGAGGAGTTTAAGGGGATCGAGGAGTTTAAGGGGATTGAGGAGTTTAAGGGGATTGAGGAGTTTAAGGGGATTGAGGAGTTTAAGGGGATCGAGGAGTTTAAGGGGATTGAGGAGTTTAAGGGGATTGAGGAGTTTAAGGGGATCGAGGAGTTTAAGGGGATCGAGGAGTTTAAGGGGATTGAGGAGTTTAAGGGGATCGAGGAGTTTAAGGGGATTGAGGAGTTTAAGGGGATCGAGGAGTTTAAGGGGATCGAGGAGTTTAAGGGGATTGAGGAGTTTAAGGGGATCGAGGAGTTTAAGGGGATTGAGGAGTTTAAGGGGATTGAGGAGTTTAAGGGGATCGAGGAGTTTAAGGGGATTGAGGAGTTTAAGGGGATTGAGAAGTTTAAGGGGATCGAGGAGTTTAAGGGGATTGAGGAGTTTAAGGGGATCGAGGAGATTAAAGGGAATCTAGGGATCTAGGGGATCGAGGAGTTTAAGGGGATCGAGGAGTTTAAGGGGATTGAGGAGTTTAAGGGGATCGATGAGTTTAAGGGGATCGAGGAGATTAAAGGGAATCTAGGGATCTAGGGGATCGAGGAGTTTAAGGGGATCGAGGAGTTTAAGGGGATTGAGGAGTTTAAGGGGATCGATGAGTTTAAGGGGATCGAGGAGATTAAAGGGAATCTAGGGATCTAGGGGCTCGAGGAGTTTAAGGGGATCGAAGAGTTAAAGGGGATCGAGGAGTTAGAGGAGTTTAAGGGGATCTAGGGATCTAGGGGATCGAGAAGTTTAAGGGGATTGAGGAGTTTAAGGGGATCGAGGAGTTTAAGGGGATTGAGGAGTTTAAGGGGATCGAGGAGTTTAAGGGGATCGAGGAGTTTAAGGGGATTGAGGAGTTTAAGGGGATCGAGGAGTTTAAAGGGAATCTAGGGATCTAGGGGATCGAGGAGTTTAAGGGGATCGAAGAGTTTAAGGGGATCGAGGAGTTAGAGGAGTTTAAGAGGATCTAGGGGATCGAGTAGTTTAGGGGTATCAAGGAGTTTAAGGGAATCGAGGGGATCAAGCTCCTCAGCTCACTCAGCAGTGTGAACATGTTTTAAGAGAAAACTCTTAATTAAGAACTTTTACTGCTATTTAGGAGAACTCTTCGGGGTAAGATAAAATGTTTTGTGAATACGGCCCGAGATCATTCAGAGTTAACAGTTCACTGACTGGTCATTGTGTGTGTGTGTGTGTGTGTGTGTGTGATGATTATCTTCATCAGCTGGTACTGCAAGAATGTTAACAGAGCTGAAGCAGAACATTTACTAAGACAAGAGGTGAAGAAGCTTATCCATTCAACATCAATAATTGATCAATCGTCATCATCATGATGATCATGCGTGTGTGTGTGTGTGAGTTTCAGGGGAAGGACGGAGGGTTTGTGGTCAGAAGCTCCACTCAGCCCAGTGGATACACAGTGTCAGTTTACACACACAGGTAAAGAAGCATCAATGCACTGACTGATCCACTGACTGAATGATTGATCCACTGATTAATCCACTGATTGATTGATCAGTTCAGGTAAAGGCGAGGTGAGGCACTACCAGATAAAGCAGACAGACACAGCTCAGTTTTACTTGGCAGAGAATCACGTGTTCAGCTCTGTTCCTGAACTCATCAACTACCACAAATATAATGCGGCAGGTACTGGCATGAATTCTGCTCGACTCTATTCTGTCCTTTTGTTGCGGTGCAACGAGGAGCTGAAGATCTGCTGTGTTTGATCAGGGCTGGTGGCCAGACTGCGATATCCCATCGGGCCAAAGGGCCAATGCCTGCCGGCGACAGCAGGGTTCAGTTCAGGTCAGACTACCGGCACACACACGTGACCGCTCTCTGACACTCTCATAGTCAGCTTTATGGACCCTTTTCACAGTTACACCTAGTGTCGCAGATACACATGTTGCATGTTTCCTGTCTTAGTGTGCAGATCTTTACCTAATGATCTGGTATTTGGACTGAATGTTGAAAGTTCTCCTTGATGTGCAGATAAATGGGAGATCAACCCGTCGGAGCTGACCTTCATGAAGGAGCTGGGCTGTGGCCAGTTTGGAGTGGTGCGACTGGGAAAGTGGAGGGCGCAGCATAAAGTGGCCATTAAAACCGTCAGGGAAGGAGCCATGAGTGAAGATGATTTCATAGAGGAAGCCAAGATCATGACGTAAGACACATGCTGAACGAGTGGAAAGTTGCTGTGAAGCTGGAAAATGTGGTGGGTGGGCAAATGTGTGTGTGTGTGTGTGTGTGTCACACGTCACAGCAGATCCACTTCCTGCGCGGTGAGCGTTAGATTCTTATCAGTCCTTCATTCAGTGTCTGTCTCTTTTTTTAACTTTCTCTGTGCGTTGTTCAGATGCTTCTGGAAGAAGCTGGAGGTGTGTGACGGAAACACACACTCATTCTGCTGGCTTTACACTGCAAAAAATCTTGTTTCCAGCACAAATATCAAAAAATTCTTAAATCACAATACATAAAAGCAAAATGACCGAAAACATTAAGTCTTGTGTTTTAAAAAAAAAAAAATCAAAATTAAGAACACCTATCTGCCAGTGGAGTCCGAACAATAATCTTGTTTCCCTTTGAATCAAGTTTGTTTTTCTGACCCAGTGGCAGATATTTGTTCCTGTTTTGAGCTTAAAGGGATAGTTCACTCAAACATGAAAATTAAGTCATAAATTACTCACCCCCATGCTGTACCAACCCCGTAAGACCTTCGTTCATCTTCGGAAAACACAAATGAAGATATTTTTGGTTAAATTTGAGAGGTGGGTCACTGCTACATAGGCTCCTTGACGGCCCAGAAAGTCAATGAAGAAAATGTTTAAATATTCCATGTGACTACAGTGGCTCAACTATAAGTTACAAGAATACTTTTTGTGTGGAAATAAAACAAAAATAAAGACTTTATTCGACTATTCCTTTTCTTCCTTGCGGGCCTGAGACGAGAGTTCAAGAGATTTCCACGACGCATGCGCGAGAATTGCGCAAGAAGTAGTAGAAAAATAACGCAATTCTCGCTCATGCGTCGTGGAAATCTCTTGAACTCTCGTCTCAGGCCTACAAGTTTTGTCTTCCGCCACATGCGCTCTGCTCTTCTGCATCGTTTTTTATATTGTGCACAGCTGTTGAGTTTCTCCAAGGTGCTGTTTGTCTACCACTATCCTTCCTGACTTTCACAGGAGCAATATCATCAATTACACTCTTAACTTTTGAGTTAAAAGAATCAAGGAGAGAATCAACAGAGTCGGCGGATATGCTCGGTTTTAAAGATTTAGATTCATAAATAGCACACCAGTGTTCTCATTTAAGCATCTCTTCTTGACAAACACAGACAGCTTCAATGGCAGGAGAGATCAATATATCAAAGAAAATACAGAAGTGATCAGACAGTGCTACATCCTTAAAGGAATAGTTCACCCTGAAATTAATTTTTGACATGTTTTATCTTACCTCAAGGGCATCCAAGATGTAGGTGTCTTTGTTTCCACAGTATTTTCAATTTTGATATTTTTAGGTCAAACCGTTCTTGTCTGTCAGTCATATAATGGAGGTCTATGGTCACCACCTCAAAGAGCATGCAGAGAGAAGTCCAAATTAAACATGATTTAATGACTCGTTAATGTAAGTACACATTGATGGCCTAAGACACGAAACGAGCGGTTTGTGTGAGAAAACAAACTGAATTTATGTAGTTTTTACCTCTTTTAACACAGTCACGTCCAAGTAATCTGAGGGCACGGGCGCTTCGGTCTGCGCACTGCACTGCAGCTGATAGACAGGCACACACACACACACACACAGACAGACAGAGAGATAGATAGACATACAGACGGACGGACAGATAGACAGGCAGAAAGACAGAGACAGACAGAGAAATGGACAGACCGATACAGACGGACAGAAAGACAGAGCGATAGATAAATAGACATACAGACGGACAGACGGACGGACAGACGGACGGACGGACAGACAAAGAGACGGACAGACGGACGGACAGACAAAGAGACGGACAGACGGACGGACGGACGGACAGACAAAGAGACGGACAGACGGACGGACAGACAATGAGACGGACAGACGGACGGACGGACAGAGAAACGGACAGACGGACGGACGGACGGACGGACAGACAAAGAGACGGACAGACGGACGGACAGACAAAGAGACGGACAGACGGACGGACGGACGGACAGAGAGACAAAGAGACGGACAGACGGACGGACAGAGAGACAAAGAGACGGACAGACGGACGGACAGACAAAGAGACGGACAGACGGACGGACGGACAGAGAAACGGACAGACGGACGGACAGAGAGACAAAGAGACGGACAAAGAGACGGACAGACGGACGGACGGACAGAGAGACGGACAGACGAACGGACGGACGGACAGACAAAGAGATGGACAGAGAGACGGACGGACGGACAGAGAGACAAAGAGACGGACGGACAGACAAAGAGACGGACAGACGGACGGACGGACAGAGAGACGGACAGACGGACAGACAAAGAGACGGACAGACGGACGGACAGAGAGACAAAGAGACGGACGGACAGACGGACGGACGGACAGACGGAGAGACACACAGATACAGAGAGACGGACAGACGGACGGACGGACGGACGGACAGACGGATGGACAGACAAAGAGACGGACAGAGAGACGGACAGACGAACGGACGGACGGACAGACAAAGAGACAGACAGACGGACGGACGGACAGAGAGACAAAGAGACGGACAGACGGACGGACAGACAAAGAGACGGACAGACGGACGGACGGACAAAGAGACGGACAGACGGACGGACAGAGAGACAAAGAGACGGACGGACAGACGGAGAGACACACAGATACAGAGAGACGGACAGACGGGTAGATGACCTCTGTGTGTGAAGCACTGGTTCAGTCGTCTCATGATGGTGTGTGTTTGCAGGCGTCTCTGTCACCCTAAGCTGGTCCAGCTGTACGGTGTGTGTGTGTCTCAGAGGCCCATCTGCATCGTGACCGAGTTCATGGAGAACGGCTGTTTGCTTCACTTCCTGCGGCAGCACAGCAAGACTCTGGGGCGCGTGCAGATGCTCTTCATGTGTCAGGACGTCTGTGAAGGCATGGAGTACCTGGAGCAAAACAACTTCATACACAGAGACCTGGTCAGAATCAAACTAACCCGAACCCTAACACTGGATGGATGGATGTCAAAGATCATATTCAAGAAAAGGGTCACATGACGTTTTAATTTCGTGTGTGTGTGTTTTCAGGCCGCGCGGAACTGCCTGGTGAACGAGAGGAACGTTGTGAAGGTGTGTGACTTCGGCATGACCAGGTCAGAGAACTCTCGCTGTCTCTTCATCTTCACACAACTCCTCACACTGTTCATACGGCACACACAGGGACTGAGAGTAGGGTGCAAATAGGGACGCACTGAAGAAAAGTCATCCTGACGCCACAGATCTCTGGGTTTTCGTCATCCAAAAACATCATGTCATGTTTTGGTTGCATGTAGTTCTCTTTCATAGGTTCACTCGCAGCTGCGAAGCGAGGACGCAATGGGAGCGCACTGAGAGCGGTGCTGGTTATCAGGAGAAGAGATTTATCTAGCCCATGCTAGTTAGCATTCTTCCTTCTAAGCCCTGTAGGATCACCAGGCAGGTTTGGCACTTCATACCATGGCCATTCCTCAGGCCTACCTGGGGGACATCCAAGAGGATGGGAGGCTTTACACCAGAAGAGCGACTTAGCATGCGGCTGGGTGCACCATGGCAGGTTTGGGGGATGTTGAGCGCCACCTATGGCTAAATCCCACCGAAATCCGCAAAAAAGATGAAGGTCTTTCTACTGGACACCACTATCTGCCAGTCGGGTTTGTTTGGAGAGGTGGTCAACTCAGTGGTCGCAATCAGCTGCCCTTAAGCAGTTTATGCCTCGGATGGTTCTACCTTTCTGGTAAAACTATCCTGGTTTAGATTCGAGCAGAGGACTCACCATGGACCTGAAGGACGCCTATTTCCACATCCAGGTCATTCCACGGCACAGGAAGTTCCTCCGGTTCGCCTTTGGGGAAAAGCTGTACCAGTATTGGGTCCTTCCATTTGGTCTAGCTTTGGCCCTGCGGACGTTCTCCAAGGTCATGCACACGGCTCTGGCCCAACTGAGGCTCCAGGGCATCCGGGTGCTAAATTATCTAGACAACTAGCTCATTCTGGCTCATTCCAGAGAGTCGGTGTGTCATCACAGGGACGTCCTTCTCTACCACGTCCGGCCTCTAAACTCAGTCTAAACTCCTTCTCAGCAGGTGTGTAACTCGATTCTCTCTCGATGCAGGCCTGTCCGGCCCCAGCTCGAGTTCCCAGTCCCTGTGCGTGCTTGGCCCATTTCCGCATGAACGGGTCGCTTAGTTAAAGGAGAGTTCTTTGTTGGTTCAGATCCAGCAGTGTTTAGCTTGGCATGTGAGATATATCATTCCCATTGCATCATGGGTAAAGCACAACAGAAGTGTTTTCTAGAATATTTTTAATGACTTACACTGCAAAAAATGATGTTCTTCCTCAGTGTTTCTGTCTTGTTTTTCCAGCTCAAACATCTAATCCTCCTTCACTCCTCCGGCAGGTACGTGGTGGACAACCAGTACACCAGCTCCATGGGCTCCAGGTTCCCCGTCAAATGGTCTCCGCCTGAAGTCCTGCACTTCAACAAGTTCAGCAGCAAGTCAGACGTCTGGTCCTTCGGTGAGGCCTGGGGTCAGAGGTCGAGTGTGTTGTGTGTGTTTGTGTTATCAAGGTGTTGAGCATGTGTGTGTGTGAGCAGGTGTGCTGGTGTGGGAGGTGTTCTCGGAGGGCCGGAGCCCGTTTGAGAACCGCTCGAATGTGGAGGTGGTGGAGGAGGTAACGCAGGGCGGGCGTCTGTACAGGCCTCACCGCGCGTCAGGACACATCTACAACATCATGTACCGCTGCTGGCACGAGGTTAGACACACACACACACACACACACACTGCCTTACGGCTGGAATACACCACACCCAATGGACTATCCAGTTGGAGGAGATCAGACATGTTTGATATTCCCAGTTTGATGGCAAATGTTTTCGGGTGTATTCATATCTGTCTTATTGGGTTCAACTGAATCGAACTCAAGTTGTTTCCCCCTTGGTGTGAATACAGCAATCACACTCGAGGTGGTCTCAGTCCGGTTCCAAACCAACTCTGGTAAGGGTCGTTCAAGGTGTGAACATGACCCGTCCCAATTGCAGACAACACTGGGCGTGCAGGGAATATATATATAAACAGTATATCTTCTACCGATTCTAATCATTCTAAAATTTCAAGTATGTATTTTCTAAAGTATTACACTTCTTAAACTTTGAAGTTCTACTTAAGTTAGTTAAAATTTTAAACATGGTTAAACATGAGATATACTGTAATTCGTCTTGTGTATATCTAACGGGCGATCTTTAGTCTCACAAAAAGAGACAGGGCTGTGACAATTTATTTTTGCATTTGATTACAAGCATTTGTATTTGATTGCATTTGAGTCTTGCCCTCAGCAAAATGGCGGACGCGTTGACGTATCGCAGCAACACTCCAAAGCGGCCAATAGGGTGTCTCTGAATTGATTATGTCTATAAGCACCAGCACGTCCCAGTCGGGTTCGGCACTTATTTGGTTCCCCTGGAAATATTTCCGTTGGGTTCTGTGTTATTAGGTATTGTGAGTATTGGAGCAAACGTGTGTTGTGAAACTGTACTGTAGCGCTTAAAAGTGGTGTTGTGTGTTCCAGCTGCATGTGTCTATCGCTGACATCATCAGCACTCTGAATAACTACTCTACCACTGTGTGTGTGTGTGTGTGTGTTTCTTTTTTGTTTTCAGAGACCTCACGGACGACCATGTTTCTCTGAGCTACTGCAGAATATCAGAGAGATAATTGAAGAGGAGACCGACACATGAACAGACACACACACACACACACACACTCTCATCTCGCTCACATAAACACAGATGTAAACACACACAGTGTGATGAACTGACATCAGCAGTGAGATATTGAGATGATTGTCACACTGTAGATGGTCAGCTTCATGTCTGTAAGTTCACATCAGGGGAGATGATGTTTGATGTGTAAAAACAAATCGCTTAATAAACTGAACCTTTTCTATCAAAATATTTAGAATGCAGAACGTTTTCTGGGAGGTTTTGTGTGTGTGTGGACTTAAAGAATTAGTTCACTTTTGAAAAAACTTTTGCTGATAATTTACTCACCCCCATGTCATCCAAGATGTCCATGTCTTTCTTTCCTCAGTCTAAAAGAAATTAAGTTTTTTGATGAAAACATTCCAGGATTTTTCTCCATATAATGGACTTCAATGGGAACCGGATGGTTCAAGGTCCAAAAGACAGTTAATAACAGTTTCAGATGCAGCTTCAAATGTCTTTAAACGATATCAGACGATGAATAAGGGTCTTATCATGCGAAACGATCGGTTATTTCAAAGCTTATTCCAAAAATGTAACTTTTCTAAGGACAAATGCTAGCCTTGCTCTATAGACCATTTCACAAGATGTAAACAACACTGGTCCAGAAGCACTTCCTGTTTCAGTTTTTTAACACTACATAAAAGCTGGGATAAAATACAACCAACAGAACATTTAAAACTGAATAAAAAAGTTAAACAAACATCTTTAAGATGTTTTCTTTACATGTGAAATAAAGAAAATAGTTACAAACTGAAACAGGAAGTGCTTCTGGACCAGTGTTGTTTACATCTTGTGAAATGGTCTATTCTGTGAGGCGCGTTTGTAACGTCACGTAATACGTAATTACGTTCAAAAGGTCACGGGCGACGTAGCCGGAAGTACAGAATCAAAATCGTCCGACATCGCTGTTTTAACTTTTAATTCCTTTTTTGTAAACGGCGTTTGAGTTAGTTTGCACGTTCAACCTATGCGTTCAACTTGTAAACACTCTGACTCTGTACTTCCGGCTACGTCGCCCGTGACCTTTTGAGCGTAATTACGTAATACGTGACGTTACAAACGCGCCTCACAGAATGGAGAAAGGCTAGCATTTGTCCTTAGAAAAGTTACATTTTTGGAATAAGCTTTGAAATAACCGATCGTTTCGCATGATAAGACCCTTATTCATCGTCTGGTGTCGTTTAAAGACATTTGAAGCTGCATCTGAAACTGTTATTAACTCTCTTTTGGACCTGAACCATCCGGTTCCCATTGAAGTCCATTATATGGAGAAAAATCCTGGAATGTTTTCATCAAAAACCTAAATTTCTTTTCGACTGAGGAAAGAAAGATATGGACATCTTGGATGACATGGGGGTGAGTTAATTATCAGCAAAAGTTTTTTCAAAAGTGAACTAATCCTTTAAACCTGAATGCACACACACTCATGGAGACTCGTGTCACTGTGGGCCTAAATTGAGTCCCCATGGATTAAAGGAGAACTCTGGCGCAAAATGAACCTTTGGTCTAATTACACATTGTTACCTAGTCAACCGTTATCTGAGATTTGTTTTCATGATTGCCGAATGTAAATAGTTTTATCTCTAAAAACAGTTTAGCCTATAACGCTAGTATATAGGGCATAGAGTAATGACAAATAAAAATCGCTTGTTATTACCGCTAACAAGGTTCAAAATAGCCTTGTCAAAATAACATTCAAACCGAAGCATTGAGAACTTTGTCAGTGTCCATACAGTTTAATAAGAAGATGTTTTATACACACAGTCAACTTCACGAATACAGAAAGAAGCCATCTTTGAAAAATAGCCTCTACAAGTCGATCTACGAACGCCGATCCAAGTGCGCTGGTGAGATGTGAATAAGGTGATAATGTGAGCGCGAACAGTAGGCTACGTGTACATATTGAAGATAAGTAAACCGTTTGTGTTTGTGTTTCTTCTGGAAACAACGGACCATATGAGATTCTGCACAGTTCAGCGCACTTGGATCGGCATTCGTAGATTGACTGGTAGAGACTATTTTTCAAAGATGGCTTCTTCCTGTATTCGTGAAGTTGACTGTGTGTATAAAACATCTTCTTATTAAATTGTATGGACACTGACAAAGTTCTCAACGCTTCGGTTTGAATGTAGGGACCCTTATTATGCTGTCGTGTTACTGTGGGGCTATTTTGAGCCTTGTTAGTGGTAATAACAAGCGATTTTTATTTGTCATTACTCTATGCCCTATATACTAGCGTTATACTAGCGTTATAGGCTAAACTGTTTTTAGAGATAAAACTATTTACATTCGGCAATCATGAAAACAAATCTCAGATAACGGTTGACTAGGTAACAATGTGTAATTAGACCAAAGGTTCATTTTGCGCCGGAGTTCTCCTTTAAACCAAAGTCCTTTCACTTTCTTTTTCCGCCATCTTGGCAGCGCATCTGGGCAGCTATTTCGGACTAACAAGACCAGGCTCTATCTAAATGAATGGGCAGAGAGTCAGAAGTCAGGCACTGGTCATCAGGGCATACAAACTGCATGTATAGAAATAGCAGTAAAATATAATAAAATTCGCTGAAAAAGTTTGATGACTTTGCCCCTTTGTTTAAAACGCCGTTTTCCCACAGGTTATACCTTTACTGCGCATGCGCAAGGGTTCTCTCGCTCTCTGTCGCGCGCATGTGCGTTGAAACACAGTATGTGCGCGCTCTTGCTCGTCTAGATTCCAGGAGGTTTGAACTAATTTACGGTCATCAGCGAGCCACTATCAATCTGCAACATGACATCATGACTTTTGCGTAAACATACACGCCACTTTCGAGTCAAGTGGCGTGTTATCTCTACGCATTTTGAGCTATCCACGTGTATGCGTGTCTACGCCATTAACGTCCGCGTCATTCCGCGTGTCTGTACACTACACGCCGTCAAATGTCCGAGCGAAACGAAGCAAAATGTACATCTACATCTGGGGAGCTATCTTTACTTTCCTAGGATGGTAAGGGAACAGTCATAAATGCCATTAACCCCAGTGACGGGTAGGTTTAGGGACGGGGTTGAGGTAAGTCATATATTTATATATATACAGTAATAACGTTAAGTCAACGGCGTTCATAAACACGCTGAAAAGCGATTATGCGTGTTGACAGCACGCCAAAAATGGAAATACGAATTGGCATGTCATACACACGCTACTTCATGAGATCAGTCTTAAAAAAAGAGCTAAATAAGAAGAGAGAAGAGATTCACGAATCCGCACAAAGCATCGCTGGGACTCGTCATTTCCGAGATACTGACCGTTTTGTCCATTGTGAAATGCTCCAGAAGTTAAAAAAAGGGGGCTGACATGTGATGTCCATTGTAATGGACACAGGGTCTGAATGGGTTAACAGCTGACAGATATTCAACATAATTCATGTGTGAGAGTCCAACAAAAGAACGGACAAAACCAGTCAAATATCCACTGATCTGAGGACTGAGTTCTGCTCATCTTTATAAACTAGAGCCAATAAACTGATGATGTGAGAAATGTTGAAGGTGTCCGGATATATTCTGGTTTGACTGTATAAAAGCGGGAGATTATTCCAGACCTTTATATGAAACTGGGAATTGGTATAAAAATGTCCTAAAAACTATGATAATGGAATGCTGAAAAAGGCATATTTTTCTTTCAATAAACAAAAAACTTTTATTTAGATGTAAAGGTGATTCATATACCAGCTCAAGTGAGATTACTAATAACAGGCTACTTTTTCTGTTTAATTAACAGTCTTAATTTTATAAGTAGTACTAATAATAATTTTACAGCATATTCATCAAGTGTGTGAAGCTACTGGACATGAACTGGAGAAATGCTTTACACCGCAAAAACAAGGTTCTTCCTCAGATATTTGTATTGGAAAAAATACAAAGCATTCTTAAATCAAGATACATTTACTGGTGAAGCAAAATGACTGAAGATATTCTGTAAAAATTATCAAATCCAAGTGAGTTTACACTAAAAACAAGAACAAATATCTAGCAGAGGGATCAATAAAATAATGTTTTCACGTTTATTTTTCTGTAGCTGCATTGAAACAATTTATTGGCTTGGAATCAACAATCAATATTTGAGAGTTAACAGACAAAACCAAGATGACGGTTCACTCCTGAGCGACGCTGGAGAGCTGGCCAATCAGAGAGCAGGACCTCTGATTGGCCACGCCCTCATCCCCCAGTTCCCATTCCCCAACCAGCCACTGCATCTCTCGCCGTGTTCCTCTCTCCTCCCTCAGGATCAGACTATAGCGAGCGGTCGACCCCTGTCCGCTCCACACACACTCTCCCTCTCTCCTTCTATCTGCCTCCTCTTCCTCTCTCCATCCGTCTGCTTCCTCTTCTCGGCTTATCACCCTGTGCAGGGTTTTCCTGAACACTTCCCCGCTCATCGCCGGCTCCCGCTCCTTATCTCTCGCTCTGCCTGCTACAGAAACCAGCTCTACTTTGGAAGAAGCATCTCTCCCTTCAGTGTGGTGTTTCTGCTCCTCCGGCGGGTGGATGAAGAGGACGCTTCGGAACACGGCTTGAACGTCTCTGAGCTGGTTTAGGGGTATAAAGCTCACGCGCTCACCTTCATCCTCCCTTCGCTGTGTGTGTTCAGTGTATTTGTACGCCTGTAGGGTGACCCCGCCGCTGTCCGAGCGAGGCAAGCCGTGATGCTTTAGCCACCGGCTGACGGTGAGGTGGTTCCTCAGGAGCCAAACACACAGAACACATGATGTGAGAGCCGATAGCAAACACAACAACACGAAACCGGCAAATAACCACCAGCACCACGGCAGGATCCTCCCACCCGCACCACGGGCATCTGCCCAGTGCGGACCGACACTAGTGGGCGGTTCTGTTCGGGGAATGATCCGCTCAACGGTTGGTGGTTCGGTTTGGACCGTGATCGTTGTTCTGGAGGATCCAGAGGTACTTTGACCTTGGGATCCGGCAATAATGGGTCCAGTGGTTCGTGGTTCGGTTTGGACCGTGATCGTTGCGCTAGAGGAGTGAGGATCCAGTCGGGAAGTACTTTGACCGTGGGATCTGGCTGTAGAGGGTCCAGCGGTTGGTGGTTCGGTCTGGACCGTGATCGTTCTAGAAGTGTGCGGTTCAGATCCGATGGTACTCTGACTTTGGGATCCGGCAATAATGGGTCCAGTGTATTGTGGTTCGGTCTGGACCGTGATCGTTGCGGTAGAGGAGTGAGGATCCAGTCGGGAAGTACTTTGACCGTGGGATCTGGCTGTAGAGGGTCCAGTGGTTGGTGGTTCGGTCTGGACCGTGATCGTTCTGGAAGTGTGTGGTTCAGATCCGATGGTACTCTGACTTTGGGATCCGGCAATAATTGGTCCAGTGGTTTGTGGTTCGGTTTGGACCGTGATCGTTGCGCTAGAGGAGTGAGGATCCAGTCGGGAAGTACTTTGACCGTGGGATCCGGCTGTAGAGGGTCCAGTGGTTGGTGGTTCGGTCTGGACCGTGATCGTTCTGGAAGTGTGCGGTTCAGATCCGATGGTACTCTGACTTTGGGATCTGGCAGTAATGGGTCCAGAAGTTGTGAGTTGGTACGGGTCAGTAATCATGGTGTTTGGTTGTGTTGTGTTGGCAGGTGATTCGGTGGCATCTAGAGTGGGAATCTCTGAAGTAGTCTTTGGATTCAAGCTAAAAAGCTCCCACATGGTCCGGAATTCATACCTTGTTTCACTCCAGGACTCACTGACCCAGGACCAGGAGGTGGTCCAGGATTTGGTGGAAGCGGGCAGGAGGGTGATGTCGGAGGCGTCGTGTGGAGCAGGAGGGGTTTGAGGGCTGTAATTTGGTCTAGTGATGGGTTTGAAATCCCAGTCTCCACTGGGATAGAGAGGTGGATCTGGAGGGCAGAAGTCGTTCTCTTCCAGTTCAATGATGGGCCGTTGGGATAGATGAGGCGGCGCAGAACACACAACACTGTCGGCGGCGGGATCGAGGCCATTCGGAGCTACATGCTTGTAGACGTTGTGCTCCTGGTCGTTCAGGTAGCTGTGGAGATAACCTACAGCACAGCTGCAGATCCAGGGATTATAGGACAGGAAAACGTACGGTAACTCGGGTTTAGACGAGAAGAAACTGTCAGGCATCAGCGAGATGCTGTTATTCTCCAAATCAAACGTCTTCAGGCTGCTGGACGACACTCGCTCCAGGAGGCGAGCCGGCAGGGCGGGAAGCTTATTCTGAGAGAGGTTGATGATCTCCAGACGTGGGAGTTCGCTGAAGGTGGCGTCGTGAAGGGAACGAATCTGGTTGGCGTTCAGGAAGATCTCCATCAGGTTGGGAGCGCAGCGGAACACCAGTCCTCCCAAACCAGTTAACCTGTTACCAGACAAACGCAACACGCTCAGTTTTCCCAGCACTGGACCTGAAAGAGACACACAGTTAAAGTTGAGACTCTCTCTGTGACTCTTGAGACTCTGTGACTGAAACTCTGAGACTCTCTCTGTGACTCTCTCTCTGACTCTGAGACTCTCTCTGTGACTCTCTCTGACTCTGGGACTCTCTCTGTGACTCTCTCTCTGACTCTGAGACTCTCTCTGTGACTCTCTCTGACTCTGAGACTCTCTCTGTGACTCTCTCTCTGACTCTGAGACTCTCTCTGTGACTCTCTCTCTGACTCTGTGACTCTCTCTCTGACTCTGAGACTCTCTCTGTGACTCTTGAGACTCTCTCTGTGACTGAAACTCTGAGACTCTCTCTGTGACTGTCTGTGTGACTCTGAGACTCTCTGTGACTCTCTCTGACTCTGAGACTCTCTCTGTGACTCTCTCTGACTCTGAGACTCTCTGTGACTGAGAATCTCTCTCTGACTCTGAGACTCTCTGTGTGACTCTGACTCTCTCTCTGACTCTGAGACTCTCTCTGTGATTCTCTCTCTGAGACTCTTGAGACTCTCTGAGACTCTGTGACTGAGAATCTCTCTCTGACTCTGAGACTCTCTCTGTGATTCTCTCTCTGACTCTCTCTGTGACTCTGAGACTCTCTCTGTGACTTTGAGACTCTCTGTGTGACTCTCTGAGACTCTGCGACTCTCTCTGTGACTCTCTCTGACTCTGTGACTCTCTCTGTGACTTTGAGACTTTCTCTGTGACTCTCTGAGACTCTGTGACTTAGACTCTGAGACTCTCTCTGTATGACTCTTGAGACTGTGTGACTCTGACTGAAACTCTGACACTCTCTCTGTGACTTTGAGACTCTCTGTGACTTAGACTCTGAGACTCTCTCTCTGACTCTTGCAGTTCTTAAGACTCTCTCTGAGACTCAACTGCAGTGCTGAGGCTTACCTGGCGGCTCCAGCGTGGTGATGAGATTGTGGCTCAGGTCCAGCTCGTGCAGTTGTGTGAATCCCGAATACGAGGACCAGGACAGAGAACTGAAGTGGTTTTCTGTGAGAACCAGAACCTGCGTGTCGGGATCGATCCCGTCTGGAACAGTCGTCAGGCTCTGGCCCACACAGCTCACGCGGGGCCGGTGGTCCTGGTTCCTGTCCGCCGGGCAGCTGACGCTCATGACGACGCAGCACTGCATCATGAGGAAGACGAAGCGTCGCATCACGAAACTGGAAGAAACCAGGCATTTCTAAGCATAGCTGCCAAAATATAATACAGTCTAACAAAACAAAAGAAAATAAAGACGCTATTCGTTCACTGACATTATTTCCCCCCCAAACTCTCACTAATGTAACATAATGTATTTTGTCTTCTTTATTTTATTTCAATGTGAAGTACACAACTGTTCAAAAATTTGGGGTCAGTAAGAAATAAACATTTTGGTAACTTTGCAGCTACATGTCCACTAACTGTCAGTGCTTAATATCTGCTAACTCTTTATTGTGATCCTCAACAGATATTCTACTGACTATAAGCAACTTGGCAACTACAAGTCGACTTATTCTCCAAACCCGAACCCTATCAGTCTACAACAGTCTACTGATACTCTAATGAGAGTTAGCGGACATGCAGTTGAGAAGTTCTAATAGTTAGGCTAGCAGAATGCCTAAAACGGACTTTCAAAATAAAGTGGAACCAAACATTTCTATTAATCAAGGATGCATCATAAATGACAAGTGACGGTAAAGACACTTATTAAAGATTCTGTCTAAAAGAAATGCAGCTCTTTTGAATTTTCTATTCTTCAAATAATCCAGAAATATGTTTGATGGTTTCCACAAAAAATTTTCATCACTGCTAATAATCATAACTGTGTTGATCATCAGATCCTCATATTAGAGTGATTTGTGGAGGGTCATGTGACACTGAAGACTGGAGTAATGATGATAAACTCAGCTTTGATCACAGGAATAAATTACACTTTAATATATATTCACATAGAAAACAGATGATATACACTGAAATAATAGTATTTTTTATCAAATGAACGCAGCTTTGGTGAGCAAAAGAGACGAAGATTTTCTTTCCTATTCACACTTCAATGTTCTTGAGAATAATGTCACAAAACATACAAATCATAACGGTCCCTAAAATAGGCTTCATGTATTTTATGCAAAATATAATTGACATCTTTGCGAGATATATTTGCATAAATTGAACAAAAATAGTGAAAGTAAACTAGTGTTTACCACACCACACGAATGAGCTGTTCTTACTCGGTGTTTCTGTCCAAATATCAAACATTTGATGCATTCACTAGATGATTAAAATGACATATTATTAAAATGAGATATATAAAATGTAAATATAAAGTAAAATGACATATACGTCTTGTTTTCCGGGGGAATTAATCAACATTTAGTGAATTTATGCTTAAAAAAGCAAAATGAACTGCCGATGGGGTGAGAAAAATGTTTCTGTTTGAATTAAGATTATTTTTCTGATAATTTTGCTTGTTTTAAGCATCGACTCAATTAATTTAGATTAATTCCTCTGGAAACAGGACATAATATCTTATGTCATTTTACTACTTTAGTAAATATTTGGACTGGAAACAAGACAAAAACACTATATTTTGCAGAGAATAAATAATAATAATAAGTGAATGAATGATGTGTCATACCTCTGAGCGCTGGCGTCCGTTTCCTCTGAGAGAGAGAGTGAGCCTCGTCTGCTGATATCTCTCTTCCTCAGTGTCACACACACACACACACACACACACACACACGCCTCTACATATGAGCATTACGAGTTTTCTACATCAACCCCTGGTCTTTGAGTTTTCCTTGTGTACAAAAATGTAACATCTGAAATGTAAAGCAATTATCATTATTATTGTAAAATGCATCAGAAATATGAGCACTGCCCATATGAAGCTTATTGCAAAATGATGAAGGCGGTCTTGGATATCGCTTCATATTTTTTCTTGTTTAAGCTGGATTGCATGTAACAGCATAATGATGAAACAGCAGCAGCAGAAATGTGCAGTGTGTGCTGTCAGATGAGCCTGGTGAACATCAGTTAGAGCTGTTCCAGGGTCAGTTACGGCATAATATGAGCTCACACACACACACACACACACACACAGTTGGCTATAATATCTAACGGCAGAGCAGGAATATAGTAGATTGAAATGGCTAATTATATTCTGATTAATAAAGTTCTTGATCAACTCAACAGTTCACGGCACGGATGAGCGACTGCGCGGATGATGACGGTTTCTCGTCGTGTTTGGTCTCTATCTGTTCCATACGACACCTGTAATATTGTAAAAGAGGTTTAGTAAAGAAATAATGCACATGTAAAAGGTTAAAGACAGTAAAGACAGTACACACCTACTTCAGACACCAGTGGCCAATCACAGGCCAGGATCGGAGAGATGCCGGGTTTAATGTCCTCCTCCTCAGAGAGGTGGACACACACACACACACACACACACACACACCCTTGTTCAACTCGACGCTGAAGACACACGAGGAGAGACACTGCAAGATAGTTGTGGTTAAGCTTTTGAGAGCAAAACTATTGCTTTTGGCTGGTTTTCGTCATAAGAGACATGATCAAAAATCACTACATAAACATCAGTGCGTATGGAGGAGATACAGACTACAAAAACACCAGAAACATGTTGATTTAATACATTTTCCTTTAATGATATTTTGCCGTTTTTAAACAGACAAAAAAAAAAAAAACTCAACATCCGGAAAAAACCGAGCAAAAGAAGAGCAGAAACAGAAGCTTGTGTCCGACGACACACACGAGGTTCATCGAGTCGACCTCACACACACAAACACACACAAGTGAATAATGCATGTGTGTGTTTGAGTAAATTAACTCAGTCGCATACATGATGAATACATGAAGGCATGATGAAACTAAACACGCATCATATCCTGGCAGTGATCATCTGCGGTGTGGATCATAGATGTATATGCACTAGATGTGGCCATGGGGTTCTAAACAGCAGAGGAGGGGCTCCCCTGTCACATGATGGCGGCTCTATTGACGCATTCGTTCCAATGAACTGCCGTAGCCAAGGCGACATCTAGTGTGTATATCTATGGGTGTAGATAAGAGACATCATCATCATCATCATCATCATCCAAACACACACGACACCATCAGAAGATTGTCCTGAAGTGCTAAAGGTCACGGTCACAAACATTCCTGTGATGTCATGTCTAAAGGCAATCTCACATAACCCCGCCCACCTGCAACACTGTCACTGTGACATCACTCGCGTGGCTGGTTTACTCTGACGGGATACAGTGGGAATCCCAGTGGGAATATCAAGTGGGAATCTCCAGTAACTCTCCAGTGGGATGGGATGGGATATGCAGTGCAGTCTCACACAAGTGGGACCGTTTCAAATCTGCCACTCAAAATAACGTCAAACCGGATCAAACAACTGTCTGTGGCCCAAAGGCACAGGAATCATATTCCAAATATTATATATATATTTCTGCCATCTGATTGAGTTTATTATTATTATTTAACCAGGAAGGTCCCGTTGAGACACAACATCTCTTCTACCAGGGA
Source organism: Pimephales promelas (assembly GCF_016745375.1). Next base: position 158,296 of record NW_024121654.1, read on the forward strand.
GTTTAAAACATCCGTCCTCAGCATGTTCACTCACAACTTTAAAAATCCTGAAAAAACAAACTCTAAAACTCACACGACTTGCATTTCACCCCACATGTCCATTTCAATGACCTTTGAACTCTCAACATCCCCTTCATCATCACTTGCGTCGTCATCATCACGGCTGTGCAAACACATTCCAGCCCTACACACTAGTGCGGTCCTCACTGGTTAGGGAGTGAACCGTTGTGTTTAATGTTCATTATCTCCAGCAGGTGGAGCTAGCGCTGCAGATGGACGAGAGCGACGTGATGAAGTCTGGTGTTGTTGAACAATCCTCCTCTGGCTCAGTGTAGTCCACTAAAGATGGTGAGTTTGGCTTAAAACACAAATTTAATTGAAAAACTGAAGAAAAAAAAAGAAAAACTGCAGTGAGTGTAAATGATTGGAGCTGTGTCCAACAGTATATATCAACACAGACTCATAAAACAAGAACGGTTCAGAACCATGAATCAGGCATCAGAGGTTCCTCCATCTCAGATCTCACACACACACACACACACACACACACACCCTCATGGCGTTTCTGTCAGTGATCTCTGAGGTTATTAAGGCACATTGAGGCTGAACTAGTGCAAATCTGATGCACAACTGATCCTGTTTGAGCAGTGCTGATGCTGAACACCACACACACACACACACACACACACACACTGAGTGCTGACGTGTGCGCTAGCAGAGTTTGTGTTAGCTAGTCTCGGACCGCCCACACAAGCATATTGCACTTAAAAACACGAGAGCCTTCCAAAAATCACACGCTCCAATCTGATTGGATGAGCAACCGTCAGTATGTACGAAACTCAAGATGACACGACCAGCGATAACCGCAACGATACATTAGCAGCCGCAGCAGCCGCTACAGTTATCACTCCAGCTGCGGTCCGTTGCGGTCACTGGCTGCGTTTACAGGCCCAGCTGGTGTTTCCGTCGCGCTGAACTGAGTCGACTGATGGATCTGAGCGCAGTGTGTTCATGAGCCTGAACATGTGAGCGGGGTGATGTGTGTGTGTGTGTGTGTGTGTGTGTGTGTGTGTCGGAGCAGTGTTTTTGACCTGCGCTCACTGCAGGAATATACAGAGTTTCCCGCCGTAATTAATATTCTCTACAGTACTTCTTTATTTCTTTTAAACAGCAAACTTCATATTTATCCATTTCTGGTCATAATTTGGAGTAAATTTCTACATCACTACGCTATTTCTACATCATTGCACATGCGCAGTCTTTCAGTTTTCAGAAATCTCATTGGATCGGTTAAGGCGTGTGCGTGAAGCTTTCAGCGCGACTGAGCCGCTAGTCCCGTTACTAACAGGTGATTTGGTAGCATGTAAACGTAGCCAGTGACGCTCTTCCTGTCCCGAAGTGGGCGGCTCTAGCCCAGAATAAACTCTTTCTACTGATAGTCTGACTACATGAGACTCTGTTAACTAACTCCCTGACCCCTCAAACCCGCTGGGCTAGTGTTCATGACATCATCAGACGGGCGTTTCTCTGCTCTTCAGGTCCGGGGCGCTGTTCTGGCGCCTCATGCGCGGCGGGGTGACGTAGCCTTGCGGTTTTTGGTGTTTGCCGTGCGGTTGATCGGTGAGCGTGTGCGGTAGGGGCCGTTGGTGGTTGACGTACCCGCCCTCCCCGCGTACACAAGGGCCCGGCGACTGTTGCCGATAGCGACCGCGGTTGTTGTTGTTGTGGTGCCCGTTGGCATAATAACCCTGGTTGCCAGGTACGGTGGAGCCATCCAGTGAATTGCGCCTGTGGCGCCATTGTTGTTGCTGAGGAACGTGATTGCCGTTGCCATAGTTACCATTGCTGTAGGGACGAGGTTGCCAGGGGCGACTGGGGGAAGGCGCGCGCATGATGACCGGCATTTGGAACGGAAGAGGAAGTAACGGCACGCCGGGGGCGGGCCCTCGTTCCTCGTCTGGCGCCACGGACCCGTTCGGCCCCCAGGAGAGCCGGTGCTGAGGGTTGCTCTTAAAGGGGAACTTCAGCTTGCAGTCCTGAGGGGGAATGAAGCGTCCCGTTCCAGGGAGGTGGACCACGCCCTCCCCACCCACAGCCCCGCCCCCGGCTCCGCCCCCTCGGCGCAGGCGCTTGGTGATTTGCTGCTGCTGCAGGTTGAGGAGGCGTGTCTGCTCCTGTTTGAGCCAGCGCATGCGGCCCCTCCTGAAGGCGGGGTCTTCCTCCATCAGCCGTGACACGCGCTGCTCTTTGGGGAGGAGCTCTAGATGGCCACGCCCATCTTCCACATCACCGTCTGCGCTCAGATCCTCGGATTCATCGTCGTCCTACACAAACACATACACAACTACTGAACAAATGCATGTGTGTTAGTGGCTATATTGTGAAGTATCGCATCAGAAACGAGCGGGAATGTCAAATATATAAGTTTTTACACTCCACCATAAAGTGCTCCACACGGGGTCAATAAAGGTCATCTGAAGAGAAGCGATGTGTTGGTGTTAGAAAAATATTCATATTTAAAACTTTATCGACTAAAATAACGAGCTTGTGGCAGACAAACCAGCTTTGAAAAGATGCGCTTCATGTTTGGATGGAAACCAAGCTACTGTGTGTGTGTGTGTGTGTGTGAGAGTGTGTGTGTGTGTGAGAGTGTGTGTGTGTGAGAGTGTGTGTGTGTGTGTGTGTGTGTTCACCTGCACTGCTGGTATGATGCTCTCCATCTTCATCATCCGGTCTCTGAGGGCTTTGATCTCTTCGTCCTTCGTGTTGTTCTGCTCTTTGACCTCTTGTAAGATATCGGTCAGTTTGTTGATGTGAGCTTTCAGGTCGTACACGCCTCTCTCTCCGTCAGCGTGTGTGTGTGTGTCCTGGCGCTCGTCCCCGATGCCCACCGTGTCCCACACGTCCTGAGCCACGTCCCTCCACGCCTCCTTCTCCTCCTCCTCGTCCCGCCGCCCGCCCGTGTGCAGCACTCCTGGAAACCATCATATCCACATCAACACAGTCCAGCGATGACACACACACACACACACACACACACACACTGCAGTTCTCACTCAGGGTTTCTTGTTTTCAGTCCAAATATCAAACATTTCTTAAATCAAGATGCATGAAATAACATCAGATGTGACGTCCTGTTTTTTGCACCTCCAGACTCCGGCTGTTCATTGGTCGTATCTCGGCTAATGATCGTCCTATCCTAACAAACCGCGCATCGGCGGAGAGATCATTACTTCAGCTTTGAGGAGGTGGTGTGTTCCTGTGGATGAGGATGAGGAGTGTGTTCCCTACCGTACATGCGGCTCAGCTCCTTCATCTTCACCACGGCCAGCGCCTCCACCTCGCGCCGCGAGTGCCGGAAGTCGGCGAGCGCCACCTCGTAGCAGATCTCCTTCACCGCCTGCAGCTTCAGGTCGCTCAGCGTCACGCGCTCCGGGGCCTTGCTGATGCGGCGGCGCTGCGGGATCTGGTACACACGCAGAGGCTCACGCCGCTTCCCACTGCTGGGTAACCCACAGCGCCTCACGATGGACTGGACCTGCACACAGCACTGGGTTAGAGGAGGAGTGTGTGTGTGTGTGAGTTTGTGTGTGAGTGTGAGTGTGTGTGTGTGTGTGTGTGTGTGTGTGTGGGTGAGTGAGTGAGTGAGTGAGTGAGTGAGTATATGCAGTGTTGTAGTCGAGACCACCTCACTCGAGTCCGAGTCGAGACCGAGACCAGAGAGGGTTGATTACCTAATTTACTTTTATTTACTTAGAGAAATCCTTTTTTTTTTTTTTTTACTGAATTTACTTAGAGTTTAAAAATATGATCAGTTTAGGGTAAAAAGGCCCCTTAGTAGGTGGTGTTAAAAGTAATTTTATTACAATTTGTCATGCGCAGTTGCGCACTAGAAAATCACCAATCACTGGGCGTGTCAATCAATTTAAAGAAACATTTTATTAACATACATTAATAATCATGAAAAATATTTTTAATTGAACTCGAGTGGACTCGGGAATAAGTCCGAGTCCTAAAATAAAAAATGTTCAAATACGAGTCAATTCCGAGTCCAAATGGACACGAGTCCATGACAAGACCAAGACCATTAAAATATGGTCTCGAGACCGAGTCCGAGTCTCGAGTACTACAACACTGAGTATATGTGTGTGTGAGTGAGTGAGTGTGTGAGTGAGTGAGTGAGTGTGTGAGTGAGTGAGTGAGTGTGTGAGTGAGTGTGTGAGTGAGTGAGTGAGTATATGTGTGAGTGAGTGTGTGAGTGTGTGAGTGAGTGAGTGAGTGTGTGAGTGAGTGAGTGAGTATATGTGTGAGTGAGTGAGTGAGTGAGTGAGTGTGTGAGTGAGTGAGTGAGTGTGTGAGTGAGTGAGTGAGTATATGTGTGAGTGAGTGAGTGAGTGAGTGAGTGTGTGAGTGAGTGAGTGTGTGAGTGAGTGAGTATATGTGTGAGTGAGTGAGTGAGTATATGTGTGAGTGAGTGAGTGAGTGAGTGAGTGAGTATATGTGTGAGTGTGTGAGTGAGTGTGTGTGTGAGTGAGTGAGTGAGTGAGTGAGTGAGTGAGTGAGTGAGTGAGTGAGTGAGTGTGTGAGTGAGTGAGTGTGTGAGTGAGTGAGTATATGTGTGAGTGAGTGAGTGAGTATATGTGTGAGTGAGTGAGTGAGTGAGTGAGTATATGTGTGAGTGAGTGAGTGAGTATATGTGTGAGTGAGTGAGTGTGTGAGTGAGTGAGTGAGTGTGTGAGTGAGTATATGTGTGAGTGAGTGAGTGAGTATATGTGTGAGTGAGTGAGTGTGTGAGTGAGTGAGTGAGTGAGTGAGTATATGTGTGAGTGAGTGAGTGTGTGAGTGAGTGAGTGAGTGTGTGAGTGAGTGAGTGAGTGAGTATATGTGTGAGTGAGTGTGTGTGTGAGTGAGTGAGTGAGTATATGTGTGAGTGAGTGAGTGTGTGAGTGAGTGTGTGAGTGAGTGTGTGAGTATATGTGTGAGTGAGTGAGTGTGTGAGTGAGTGAGTATATGTGTGAGTGAGTGAGTGTGTGAGTGAGTATATGTGTGAGTGAGTGAGTGTGTGAGTGAGTATATGTGTGAGTGAGTGAGTGTGTGAGTGAGTGAGTGTGTGAGTGAGTGAGGGAGTGTGTGAGTGTGTGTAATACCTTGATAGCTGGTAATTTCTCTCTCAGGGAGGATATGAGTCTCCAACTCTCTTCACATGAGCGTTTATCAGAATCATCCCCACTGTCTGAATCAGCATACTGAACACACACACACACACACACACACACACACACACACACACAGAAAATTCAGGATTGATTACACTGTACTATATATCCACAGAGATCAGCTGATTTACACTGGAGTAATATTACACTGTTTTAATATTACACTGTTTTACTGTATTTATGATCATATGAGCGCACTCCTGTGTGTGTGTGTGTGTGTGTGTGTGTCTCACCAGCCGCTGCTGCTCCAGCAGTAGATCCGCTTCCTCTTTCTCCCGCCGGTACTGCGTCTCCACGTCCTGCAGCCTGAGGCAGAGCAAGAGCACAATACGGTCAACAGGATTCACATCTGTGATCCATAATCATCACCGCTATAACACACACACACACACACACACGCTTGATCTCACTCTGCACTATAAGGGCTGCTGGCCCTTTAAGAGTGAATGCACAGATCTAATATAGTGTCACACATCTGATGTTTCTGCGTAACACACTCTGTTCACATGGAGAACTCCACATGCGGTCGTGTGTGCAGCCGTGACAGAACTGAACTCGCAATCGCATGATGTGTATCCGCCATGTGCATCATCCGTGTGTATCATCAGTGTGTGTCGGTGTGTGTGTGTGTCGCACCTCCTCTGCATCTCCAGCTTGATGTCGATGCCCTGCTCCTCCAGCAGTTCCCTCTGGGCGTAGTTCCAGTCCGCCGGCTCCCCCTGCTGGTCCAGGCTCCGCTCGCGCTCCACACGCGCCTGCTCCGGGTGGTTGAACCGGAACACGTGGTTCTTGCCCATCACCACGCGGTTTCCTGCGACACCATAGGTTGAGCTCAGGGTCACGTGATCCCGAGGACAGCGGGCTCACACACAAGGGGACTTCTAGATTACTGTCTACTGTCTACACAGGAACTGGACAGGAAGTAGACGGTAATGAAGAGTAATGGCAACACTATTTCTATAGTCCACATTATCGTCTGACTATCAGTAACTCCGCAACTACATGTCGACTCATTCTCCAAACGCAACCCCAACCCCTTCAGTCCACAGGCTACTGATGCTCTCAGAGAGTCAGCTGACACGTGGTTGAGGAGTTACTCAGCAGAACGTCTAAAGTGGACTATGGAAATAAAGTGTGACGGAAGTGATTAGCGTCAGCCGTGTTTGGTGTTGGGTCGTGGTCTCAGCGTAAGGGTTCAGAGGCTCGTTGATGTTCGTAGAGTTAGTTTCTATATAGGCGATGATCTGTGTGTTTACAGGCTTTTTTAAACGGCGAGTGCTGGTGTTTCGAGTGCGTTCGGCCAATCAGCGAACACTACCGTCACTGTACTTCCTCTAGCGCTGGATTAGAGGCGGACATCAGTTCCTGCGGTGCGAACACACTCCGGCAACTCGATGAGGAGGCTAAACACACTCACCCTGTTTGAGCTGCACACACTCGCTGATCTGCTTGCCGTTGACGTACGTCTCGGCTCCCTCCAGCGGCTCCAGAGTCACACACACTACACACACACAGAAAGTGATGGATCTGCATGAGCACGGTGTTATGATGTATGTGGTATGCTAATGAGGAGGGCGGGGCTCCTCCCTAAAGAGGGGCGGGGCTCACAGGGAGGTCACACTTGTTCTAAACCGGATGTGTTGCTCAGTGTAACCCTTGAACTCCGTAATACGCCTTTTTAACCCGCTCATAGATCTCTGGATATGCTGTATTATCATCAAATATTGGATTCAATCTTTCGTCAGCTCGTTTTCTGTCAGCTAGCACAGCTGGAGCCGGTCGATCGTTGACTTCAGTGTTATAATAGTTCACTAGAGCTTGTTCACCGGATCGACGACGACGATCGACCAGCGCCAAAAAAAAATACAAATCCTGAGCTAAAAGAACGAAAGCAAGATGATAAAAAGATTAAATCTAATATTTGGTGATAATATAGCATAAAGAAAGATTTATAAGACAGTTAAAAGGCGGGTCAGTCTAACTAGGTGGGAAAAAAATCCCATTATATACAAATATTACTATGAAACTAATTTTTAAAAAATTATTTAAGAATCATTAAAATCATTTACTTGCATTACTCGTATGTAAGTTGTTATACTCTTTATGACCAAAGTTGTCTGCGATAACACCAGGAAAAAGAACATTTGAGCAAACCAGATCGAGCAGCTCTCATTGGTCGAGGATTCATTCACATGCAAATAAGGCCACTGCTCGCCCGGCGGGTCACGTCATGCCGATGAAGCACATTAACAGCACAGGCAAACTGGACTGATGGACACACTGTGTATGTGTGTGTGTGTGTGTGTGTGAGAAGGACGAGCAGAAAGACACTGATAATGTGTTGGCGACAGGAGGAAGATGAAGAGGAGGGGCTGATGGTGATGATCAGACTGATGACTGATGATACCTGTGTCAAATCCCAGCGACTGTTCCAGCGACAGAGAGAAAACCAGCACAGTTACTGACACAAACACACACACACACACACACCTATATATCCTGCCTTCAGGAGGACCCTGTGATTTGGTGATGCTGAAACACACACTCACACACACTCACACACACACTCACTCACACACACACACAAACAGTCACACACTCACACAGACTCACACACTCACTCACTCACTCACACACACACACACACACACACACAAACAGTCACACACACACACACACACACTCACACACTCTTACCTTCTCCATTGTGGTTGATGTAGCTGTAAAACACACAGTGCTGCTCTTTAATAAACTGACCACTGAGTTTAATGTCCACATCCTTTTGACCAACCCTAGAAACACACACACACACACACACACAGAGAGAGAGAGATGAATACTGTATATCAGCACAGATGATTCATCATCTCAGTTTACGAGCTGCTGACGGCTGTAATGGTTTGATTGGTCACCTGGTCACGCCCTCTTTGATGTAGTAAAGCAGACACTCTGACATCAGCGGATCCTCGTTCAGGTTCACCAGGTGCGGAGTCTGAAACACACACACACACACACACACAAGTGAGTCTCTCTACACTGAGTGTTTTCTATTACAGTTTTTTACAGTCGCTAGGACACATTTCTCAATACTTAGGTCACTTTTTCAAAACTCTTCACACAGTGAGCACAACAGAAGTATATGTGGGCTAAACTGTGGATCAATTATCATTGCTTTGGCACAAAATGCATTCAATGACTACATCTTTCAAATTACATTAATTCTTTTCTCACTTCGACACAACAACCGCCAAAACTCTGTGTTCCTATAGGCCAATTTGCATATGCTTACACACTGTTTTCAAAACTGTTAAACTTATGTTCAAAACAATAACATAATACAAAACTGAATAAGACAGCAATTTGCTACATTTCTACAGTAATATTTTAATGAAATATATTTTGCATCTTAAAATTAAATGCTATAAAAATAAGTGGACAATTGGACCAAACCACAACTGATTCTCATTGTAGATGAACAACATCTACACAGGTGTTACTCTTTCTATTTCATTACAAAAGGAGACAACTGCTGAAGAGTTTTGTATTGTGATGTAAACATGGACCCAGCCAGAAACAGAGAAGTGGCTGAAAGAGGAAGAAGAGGGGCTGGGAGGGGGCGAGGAATACGTATGCGTGGTGGAAGAAGAATACTGTAACATTACTATTGTACCTGTATCAGTGGATGGTGTGTATACAAATTCTTGTATTTTGGAATTACTCAGTGCAAAAAAATAAAAATAAAAGACATAAAATATATTGAAGCATTCTGCATCATGTCTGATTCATTCCAGTAAACTCTATTGTAGTGAATTATAAACAAAGATTGTATAATGCTACATGTTGTTAGTGTTCTTTAGGTCATTGTTTTGTGGGTGACAAAGTGTGTTTGTTGGCTGTCAACCTTTGCTAGTGTTATGGAAGAATGTGTTGATTTGAGAAATGAATGAAGTGTTTTGGTAGTTTTAGTGCATTTTGAATGTGAAATTAACTGCTGTGCTGAGCTGAAAGCTGGTTAGGAGACCTGTGTGAAGAGTTTTGAAAAAGTGACAGTAAAGAAACAGAAAACAGAAAAGTTTCAAGAGTTTTGAAAAAGTATTGAGAAATGTGTCCTAGCGACTGTAAAAAACTGTAATACAGTCGTGTGTGTGTGTGTGTGTGTGTGTGTGTGTGTGTGGACTGACCCCTTTAGGTGAAAACACTCCAACAGTTCCTCCATCCTCTTTAATGGACACACCCATCTCTGCCAGAATCGACTCCCTGCACAAACCCAGATGATCACATGTTCCTGTGTGTGTGTGTGTGTGTGTGTGTGTGTGTAACCCAGAGCGCTGTACCTTTCCATTCGTATCGACTCAGTCTTCCGTAGTTTCTCCTCCCACGTCTCGTTGAGCTCAGCGATGATCTTCTCTGTTTCCTGCACACACACACACACACACTAATGGTTTGTGTTTGAACGCAGGATGCTGACTGGTTAAAGTCAGAGTGTGATTATGTCATGCTCCGCCCACCATCATAACCCCGCCCTCTCATACCTTCAGTCTCTCCACTGCTTCCTCATTGGTTATCATCTCGCCCTGAAACTCTTCTAATTGGGTGTGGCCATCCAGCGGGGCGGAGTCACTCTCAGGGGCGGGGCCTTCTCTGGTGACAGGCTCAGATGTGGGCGGGGCTCCATTAGAGGCGGGATCAGCAGGCGTAAGAGTGACGTCAACACGGTTGTTATTGACTTCAGCAGCTGAAAGACACAGAAAGAGCGTTACCGTCCAATCTGACTTCTGAATAACTACAGGTAAATCAACTAAATTAATTAATAACCTTTTTACAACAAAAACGATCCAGTGTGTGTGTGTGTGTGTGTACCCGGAGCGGTGACCAGTCGGCTCAGCCCTTGTGACAGCAGCAGGTCTCGGAGTCTGTTCACTTCTTCCTTCAGTTCTCGGATCAGACGAGCGTTTGGATCCTCGTTAATTACAGCATTACAGCGGATCTGCTTTGCGCGGTCAGCGTATCTACACACACACACACACACACACAAGCTGTGACAGTCACAGGGATAGATGGTTCATCCACTGATGGATGGATGGATGTACCTGAGTGTGCTGAGTGTTTCCTCATAGTTAATATCTGCAGGACTGAGAGCAGCAATCATAGCGGTACGAGAATTACCACCTGAAACACACACGCTTCATAATCAGTGCTGTTTCTGTGTGTGTGTGTGTGTTTATGGGTTTATATTACATTGTGGATCCCCTCAATGGATACATTGAGGGAAATGGGGTAAAAAACACTAAATTATATTTTTTGGAAAATGTAAAATTGCAGAAAGTTGTGTGTGTTTGTGTGTTTCATGTTTAGAGGTCAGTGTGTGTGTGTGTGTGTGTCTTACCCAGGTTCTCCTTCAGGATCCAGGTGAGCACTGAGTCTCTGTACGGAATGAACTCAGTTTTCTTTCTTTTGCTGGTTTGCTGTTCATCACATATAAACACACAGTCATTAAAGAGTCTGAGGCACACACACATCAGCAGCTTCTGCATGACAGCTCACTCATCCCTTTACAAGCCGTACGAGTTTCTTCTGTACAACATCAAGGAGACGTTCAGGAGAAAGCTCACGCTGCTCTTTGCCACATAATGACAATGAATGACAAAACAAAAGCATCAGTTTGTCCACATGACCAGTGTGATAGTCCAGTATTCAGTCACAGTGACGGTCAGAGGTCATTCTGCTAAAGGCGGAGCAGTTCTGTCTCCCCGCGCATTCAGTACATGATGACGGATTAATCATTTTAGGAACTAACTCACATTTTCAGCCAGAGCGGAGATGACCTTCCCCAGAGTGGTGAGAGATTTATTAATGTTAGCGCCTTCCTGAAGAACAGACAGAGTGTGTGTGAGAGAGTGAAGGAGATGCTGCCTCATCTATATGGATGAAAGCATCAGTGTCGTACCTTCAGCCTCAGGCCTTTAGCTCCAGACGAATCCGCTCGCTCGCTGCCCGCCAGATCCACCAGACTCACCTTACTGACCTGCACACGCCACAGAACACGTGACACACAGAAACCACACGCACACGCCAGATTGATATATTATTCACCAACACACACACCTTCTCCGTGTCGAGGCCGGTCAGCTGATCTCGGCGGTGCTGAGTGAAGACGATGGTGAAGACCGCGTGTGATCGACTGCTCGTCTCGTTCATGTTCGTAGCCGCCACCGTCCTGATCAATCAATCAAAGTCACGTTGAGGAACGTTTAATCTGAACACAGGAGTAACAGAGGAGATGTGGACGACACGCACCGGGCCTTGTTCCCCGAGTCCATGAGGTCTCTGATGTCCTGGTAGGAGGTCACAGCGAGTTTGGACAGGTCCTCCACGTACGGGCCCATGATGGGGTGCTCTCGGACCCGCAGCGCACCTTTACTCTTGGGGTTCAGCAGATCTCGCACGCGCTCGCAGTAGATCTCCATAAACGACACCTGAACACACACACACACACACAAACACGGCGAGGTTTACATGCACGTGTGTTTCCATCAGACTGAACTCTTCGATTGACGAATCTGATGCAGTGTTTAGATGAGCGCTGATTCGATCCCATCAAGTGTTCACACACACACACACACACACACACACACACACACGTTCTCTCGGTCAGATTAGAACAGGAATAAACCGACCCTTTCAATTCGATGGATTAAGGAGTTTACACGAAGGTTTTCAGTGCGATCCCGTCAATCCCATGACTAACGGGTTATTTGGTTGCATGTACACGTAGCTGCTGACGGCTAACACGCTCTACAGTGTGATGTCATCATCTATATCCACAAGTTTCCGAGGGGCGCTCCTGTAAAAAATAAAGTGGGTGAAACTTCCGGTGACGCGGCGGAAGTAGCATTCCGATGGTATTTTGTGTGTTAGTTAGCGAAGAGGCTAGCTGTTTTTCGGAGAATTATTTTACTATTTAAAGACGCAAATCTTTATGAGAGATGTCGTTACGGAGCTCAGGGACAACATGTGCTGTTCGCGGTTGTATGTATAACCGGACTAAACTAATTTAGTGGCTTAAACGTGATTGTTTTGAACATAAGCTGAAAACGAAATCAGAGTGATCCTGTCAGAGCCCGTCTCTGATCCTGCCAACGACTGTAGTTTCCATCAACCTCCCAAAAGACGACGAATCTTCCTGTGTACATTTGTTTAAATTCTTAATATTCTATAAACTCTCTCAGCATGTGATTGGCTGTTTTCTACTGATGTTACACCTAAACTCAGGATCAAAGCCGGTGTTGACAGAATACCAAATGTGCCAGTAATGTATTCAAGCAGCACATTCATTTATAATTTTGAATAAACTCCAAAGCACAATGACTAAGTGTGTATTTTTTATTTTAATTGTTTGTCAGCTCGCACAACTGTCTGACACCATGCCTTGATGAGTATTGATTATTAATAATGTTATTATAATACTCCCAATCAACTACTGCTGAGGGTAAAGGTACTGTTATTCACCCTTTTTAATTTGGTTGAGGTTGTGTTCCCACATCGTTAGCTAGTTTGGATCGCTATAACTTGAATGACTGTCAACTGTTGAATGAAAGAGTGTGAAGTACGTCAAATCGCGCTTTGTTTACTTCCAACCGGAAGTCGCGCCCACTTTTGACGCAAGGCCTCATGGGGCGTAGGAAACTTGTAAAGCTGACACACACACACACACACACACCTCTACGGAGTAGGACAGCTCCGGGTCGGTGTTCTCACTCGTGCGCTGGAACAGATCCTCACACATCTGCAGAGAGACCGACACACACTCATGAAACACACACACAAGAAACGGTTCTCCATATACACTGTGTTATGGATTACAGTGTGTGTGTGTGTGTGTGTGTGTGTGTGCACCTGAGGGATGATGCCCTGTTGTCCAGGCTCTTGTTTTCCCATCATGCTGTAGGATTTCCCCGCTCCCGTCTGGCCGTAGGCGAATATGCAGACGTTATATCCCTCGAACGCGTGAAGCAACATCTCCTCCCCGATGTCCAGATACACTCGCCGCTGGGACGCGAACGCAGGGTCATCCTCCTGCACACACACACACACACGCACGGGACAGTGAGTTCAGAGCCTCAGGCGACAGCACACACACGCACACACACACACCGCAGGATCGTACCGTAGTGTGAGACCAGTAGGAGTAGTCGAAGCTGAAGTTCTTGGCCGCTTCTTTGGGCAGTTTGGGGTTCCAGATGCCTGAGGACAGAACAACACACTGACAAACATGTGCTCACATACATGCGTGTGTGTGTGTGTGTGTGTGTGTGAGTGTGTGTGTGTGTGTGAGTGTGTGAGTGAGTGAATGTGTGTGTGTGTGTGTGTGTGTGTGTGTGTGTGTGTGTGTGTGTGTGTGTGTGTGTGTGTGTGTGTGTGTGTGTGTGTGTGTGTGTGTGTGTGTGTGTGTGTGTGTGTGTGTATGTGTGTGTGTGTGTGTGTGTGTGTGTGTGTGCTCACAGGTGGTGTTTCCCTGCATCTGTATGATGCATTTAGCATCTCGGCTGTTTTCTCGTGAGTTGAAGGGTCGAACTCTCACTGCTACCTTCACTGAGGCGGCCATGCTGAAACACAAGACAACAGCCAATCAGGGATCACACACAGGTCACAAGGTCTCTCCTGGCCAATCAGACGTCAGAGTTCAGAAATGTGCCTCTGCTAATCAAATTAAAGTCTCAGAAACAGCAGCTGTCGAGAGCTGACGTCTCAGTGTTCAGTTTGTATATGCAACAACACTGCTGTACGTTTAATGTGCCAAGTTGTCAATTCCAGTTCAAATGTGTTGCATTGTGGGATACATACTCTGGATTTTGACAAATGTTTGTTCCATACGTATATAAATCCATAAAGACACTTTCCAGTAGTGTGTTCTCCGCTCATTTCCCTCTGTGTGCGTGTGTGTGCTTTAACACATTCCAGCTGTGTGTGTGTGTGTGTGTGTGTGTGTGTGTGTGTGTGTGTGTTGCCATGCCAACAGCGCTGTTTTAAACTCTTGTACATGTCAGTCACACAAATCACAACCTAAAAATATATAAGGAGATTTCATAAGCCTGAGATCTCGCTAGAACAGAAGAACAATACCAGGAAATATTACTATTGTAATATCTCAGACGAAAATAAATGTTTTGGTAAAAAATAAGGTTTCATTGGTTAACAGGTTATCTGAATAAGTTAAAGTGCTCCATTATACGGTTTTAACGGCTCCTAATGCTGTTTCCTGAAACACACTCATCCACGCTCAACACACACTCACGTCCTCGTGATCTTCACACCAGCTCTGTGTCTGAAACGCTTCTGTGAAGACTCAGTCTCTCTAAGCCCCGCGTCTCTGAGGGCTGCTCTGCTGTGATTGGTCAGCAGCAAACGCTCATTATCATATCTGATCACAGTGATACGAACAGTGACGATGGCGTGGGTTTGCCCGTCTCCTCGACACGAGCCGAACTCTCCCAGTGTCAGACGCCCTAGCATTAGAGGGCGGGGCTTAGAGACGCCCCTCAGCCAATCAGCAGCAGATTATGCTAATATACAACAACAGTGTGTGTCTGCATGAGTGAAGATCAAACACAGTCAATCATGACGAGATCATCCCCAAAGTTAAAGATCACACTGTCAGATCAACATACCATCCGACGACTTTATATCGTGATTGATCTTGACGTCCTCGTTTGCACACAGAGCTCACGTTCACTTTCATTAGCTGATTATCGTCAAAAATCTTGCTTTTTTTATTCATATTTTTTCCATGAAAAATACAGTAATATGATTACAGAATCAAGAAGGTACATGTAAAGTAAGTCGGTTTAATTTATTCATTTTCATATTATATTTTTGTTTTATTTCAGCCAGTATGCTCTTTTAAGATATCGGTCTTCAAATAGTTTATTGATAGTTTGATGGTTTAATGCAATACTGTGATTTAAACAGTGGAAATATATAATAATTCTATAATATATATATATATATATATATATATTATTTAGATCGTGGGTCATGATTTTTTTATAAGATTAAACAATCGTGTTATAAAAAGTTACAAGATCGTGATACAAAATTTAGTGAAGATCGCCCACCCCTAACACACACACACACACACACACACACACACACAGTCAGAGGGTGTTAGGCAGAAAGGAATGTCATGTGTGTTTGCTGTTTAGCTGCTTCAGCTGTCACAATGAACACACACACACACACACACACACACACACACACACATCTAATGTGTTCAGACATGTTGTGTCTGTTGCTCAGATCTAAACTTTCATGACAGGATGATGTTCCGGTTCCGGACCGCGGGCACTTTTACAGTTTAAACTAAGTGAGCAGAAAACACACACTTTTCGCCTTATTCACTTGGCGGCCATTTTGAAAATGGAACGCCGCTGAGGGGTACACTCACCCGGAAGGATGCATGCGACGCAGCAGCACCAGCAATGAAAACTCGCAATGCGGACCACCAATCATTCCTGTCTGCCCGAATTAACGATGCAAAATGTGAAGCAAAGTGCCAGTGACTGAAACATCCCCCGGGCTGTGTTAATTAAGGGATACAGTACCTGTATCGGAGGTTTTATCCACGCCATTGAACGTAGGAATGGACGCCTTGCCAGTTTCTGCGAGCTTTCAGCAGCCAGAGGTAATTAACGTTAGTAAGCTAAGCTGTAATATGGAGTTGTTGACTGTGTAAGTTACTATGTTAGATACAATTGTACTTTATTGTTTAGATACACATCCAGTAGCTTACCTACACACGCATGTAAAACAATCAAATCACTCATGTATGTAAAAGGAAAGAGGAGAAGTGATTTTAAGGTCTGACAGGGACTGATCCTTACACACTGACAATAATAAGCTGCTATGGTGACAATACAAGTTTACATATATGTATTCATAAAGAATAAAAATAATGATGGTAATGGATTTGTATAGATTCTAATAGTACACAGTCAACTTCCTACAAGCTTGCAGAAACTGAGGTAAATTGGCGTCCATTCTTACGTTCAATGTCGTGGATAAAACCTCCGATACAGGTATTGTATCCCTTAATTAACACAGCCCGGGGGATGTTTCAGTCACTGGCACTTTGCTTCACATTTTGCATCGTTAATTCGGGCAGACAGGAATGATTGGTGGTCAGCACTGCGAGTTTTCATTGCTGGTGCTGCTGCGTCGCATGCATCCTTCCGGGTGAGTGTACCCCTCAGCGGCGTTCCATTTTCAAAATGGCCGCCAAGTGAATAAGGCGATTTGCTAAAGTGCCGCATAATTATCAGTCAGTATGTGTCACACAAATGACTCTCTCTCTCTCTCTCTCTCTCTCTCTAACACACACACACACACGTCCGTGTAACTAACGTTACGGGTTTGTGAGACATTTAATTGTTAGCTGTATTAATCAGCATATTAGAGCCTTTCAAAATAAACCATGTTATCGTTTCGAAAAG
>NW_024121654.1:185000-187500 GCF_016745375.1 Pimephales promelas
TACACGTCAGGTACAGGTCAGATACAGGTCAGGTCAGATACAGGTCAGGTCAGGTCAGGTCAGGTACAGGTCAGATCAGGTACAGGTCAGATACAGGTACAGGTCAGGTACAGGTCAGATCAGGTACAGGTCAGATCAGATACAGGTACAGGTCAGGTCAGGTACAGGTCAGATACAGGTACAGGTCAGGTCAGGTCAGGTCAGGTACAGGTCAGGTCAGATCAGGTACAGGTCAGGTCAGGTACAGGTCAGG
Organism: Pimephales promelas; assembly: GCF_016745375.1. Next base: position 185,254 of record NW_024121654.1, read on the forward strand.
TACAGGTCAGGTCAGGTACAGGTCAGATACAGGTACAGGTCAGGTACAGGTCAGATCAGGTACAGGTCAGATACAGGTACAGGTCAGGTACAGGTCAGATCAGATACAGGTACAGGTCAGGTCAGGTACAGGTCAGATACAGGTACAGGTCAGGTCAGGTCAGGTCAGGTACAGGTCAGGTCAGGTCAGGTCAGGTACAGGTCAGGTCAGGTCAGGTCAGGTCAGGTCAGGTACAGGTCAGGTCAGGTCAGGTCAGGTACAGGTCAGATACAGGTCAGGTCAGGTCAGGTACAGGTCAGGTCAGGTCAGGTACAGGTCAGGTCAGGTCAGGTACAGGTCAGGTCAGGTACAGGTCAGATACAGGTACAGGTCAGGTACAGGTCAGATCAGGTACAGGTCAGATACAGGTACAGGTCAGGTACAGGTCAGATCAGATACAGGTACAGGTCAGGTCAGGTCAGGTCAGGTACAGGTCAGGTCAGGTCAGGTCAGGTCAGGTACAGGTCAGGTCAGGTCAGGTCAGGTACAGGTCAGATACAGGTCAGGTCAGGTCAGGTACAGGTCAGGTCAGGTCAGGTACAGGTCAGGTCAGGTCAGGTCAGGTACAGGTCAGGTCAGGTCAGGTCAGGTACAGGTCAGATACAGGTCAGGTCAGGTACAGGTCAGGTCAGGTCAGGTACAGGTCAGGTCAGGTCAGGTACAGGTCAGGTCAGGTACAGGTCAGATACAGGTACAGGTCAGGTACAGGTCAGATCAGGTACAGGTCAGATACAGGTACAGGTCAGGTACAGGTCAGATCAGATACAGGTACAGGTCAGGTCAGGTCAGGTCAGGTACAGGTCAGGTCAGGTCAGGTCAGGTACAGGTCAGGTCAGGTCAGGTCAGGTACAGGTCAGATACAGGTCAGGTCAGGTCAGGTACAGGTCAGGTCAGGTCAGGTACAGGTCAGGTCAGGTCAGGTACAGGTCAGGTACAGGTCAGATCAGATACAGGTACAGGTCAGGTCAGGTACAGGTCAGGTCAGGTCAGGTCAGGTACAGGTCAGGTCAGGTCAGGTCAGGTACAAGTCAGATACAGGTCAGGTCAGGTACAGGTCAGGTCAGGTCAGGTACAGGTCAGGTCAGGTCAGGTCAGGTACAGGTCAGGTCAGGTACAGGTCAGATACAGGTACAGGTCAGGTACAGGTCAGATCAGGTACAGGTCAGATACAGGTACAGGTCAGGTACAGGTCAGATCAGATACAGGTACAGGTCAGGTCAGGTCAGGTACAGGTCAGGTCAGGTCAGGTCAGGTACAGGTCAGGTCAGGTCAGGTCAGGTACAGGTCAGATACAGGTCAGGTCAGGTCAGGTACAGGTCAGGTCAGGTCAGGTACAGGTCAGGTCAGGTCAGGTCAGGTCAGGTCAGGTACAGGTCAGGTCAGGTCAGGTCAGGTCAAGTCAGGTACAGGTCAGGTCAGGTCAGGTACAGGTCAGGTCAGGTCAGGTCAGGTCAGGTACAGGTCAGGTCAGGTCAGGTACAGGTCAGGTCAGGTCAGGTACAGGTCAGGTCAGGTCAAGTCAGGTACAGGTCAGGTCAGGTCAGGTACAGGTCAGGTCAGGTACAGGTCAGGTACAGGTCAGATCAGGTACAGGTCAGATACAGGTCAGGTCAGGTATAGGTCAGGTGAGGTCAGGTACAGGTCAGGTCAGGTACAGGTCAGGTCAGGTACAGGTCAGGTCAGGTACAGGTCAGATACAGGTCAGGTCAGGTACAGGTCAGGTACAGGTCAGGTCAGGTCAGGTACAGGTCAGGTCAGGTCAGGTACAGGTCAGGTCAGGTCAGGTCAGGTCAAGTCAGGTACAGGTCAGGTCAGGTCAGGTCAGGTACAGGTCAGGTCAGGTCAGGTACAGGTCAGGTACAGGTCAGGTCAGGTCAGGTACAGGTCAGGTCAGGTACAGGTCAGGTCAGGTCAGGTCAGGTCAGGTACAGGTCAGGTCAGGTACAGGTCAGGTACAGGTCAGGTCAGGTCAGGTACAGGTCAGGTCAGGTCAGGTACAGGTCAGGTCAGGTCAGGTCAGGTCAAGTCAGGTACAGGTCAGGTCAGGTCAGGTCAGGTCAGGTACAGGTCAGGTCAGGTCAGGTACAGGTCAGGTACAGGTCAGGTCAGGTCAGGTACAGGTCAGGTCAGGTACAGGTCAGGTCAGGTCAGGTACAGGTCAGGTCAGGTCAGGTACAGGTCAGGTCAGGTCAGGTCAGGTCAAGTCAG
>NW_024121654.1:192500-230000 GCF_016745375.1 Pimephales promelas
GTTGTGTGTACCTGTGTAGTTGTGTGTACCTGTGTTGTTGCTGTAGTTGTGTGTTGTGTGTACCTGTGTTGTTGCTGTAGTTGTGTGTTGTGTGTACCTGTGTAGTTGCTGTAGTTGTGTGTTGTGTGTACCTGTGTAGTTGTGTGTACCTGTGTTGTTGCTGTAGTTGTGTGTTGTGTGTACCTGTGTTGTTGCTGTAGTTGTGTGTTGTGTGTACCTGTGTAGTTGCTGTTGTTGTGTTGTTGTGTGTACCTGTGCTGTTGCTGTTGTTGTGTGTTGTGTGTACCTGTGTAGTTGCTGTAGTTGTGTGTTGTGTGTACCTGTGTAGTTGTGTGTACCTGTGTTGTTGCTGTAGTTGTGTGTTGTGTGTACCTGTGTTGTTGCTGTAGTTGTGTGTTGTGTGTACCTGTGTAGTTGCTGTAGTTGTGTGTTGTGTGTACCTGTGTAGTTGTGTGTACCTGTGTTGTTGCTGTAGTTGTGTGTTGTGTGTACCTGTGTTGTTGCTGTAGTTGTGTGTTGTGTGTACCTGTGTAGTTGCTGTAGTTGTGTGTTGTGTGTACCTGTGTAGTTGTGTGTACCTGTGCTGTTGCTGTAGTTGTGTGTTGTGTGTTGTGTGTACCTGTGTTGTTGCTGTAGTTGTGTGTTGTGTGTGGCGTTGTCCTCCTGTAGAGCGGTCAGTTTTTCAGTGAGCTGCTGTTCCAGCGACAGACGAAACTCCGCCTCCATCTGAGACTTCTGCGCCTCAAACCGCGTCTACACACACACGCGCACACACACACACACACGCGCACACACACACACACACGCCACATATAATGCTAACTCTAAATCTATGGTGACAGACGGCCCAACTGTAGCGGTAACTAATGATAACTATAAATAACAAACTATAAAAGCATTAACTATAAGAACTATAACGCAACGATAACAGTAACTACAACAACTAAAATGTTAACTAATAAAAATAAAGTGAACGAGTCGTTTGAACGAATGACTCAGTGACTCGCTCATGAAGACGGTCGTCTGCCGCCCCCTACTGGCGGTTTAGTTTCATCACGTTTATCATTTGAACATTTCTTGTGTGTAATTGTTTTAATATATTTATATATAACAGTGTGTGTGTGTGTGTGTGTGTGTGACCTGCTCCATCGCTCGCTCCACCATCAGTGCGTCTCTCTCGCTCCTGCTCCTGTCCAGCTCTTCCTGTAGCTTCTGCTTCCTGTGCTCCGCCTCCTCACGACCACACACTTCCTGTTTCACCCGCTCCTGAATGTGGAAACACATACATGCAAATGTCATGGACAGAGAGAGTGTGTGTGTGTGTGTGTGAGTGCGTGTGTGTGTGTGTGTGTGTGTGTGTGTGTGTGTGTGTGTGTGTGTGTGTGTGTGTGAGAGTGTGTGAGAGAGTGTGTGAGAGTGTGTGAGAGAGTGTGTGAGAGTGTGTGAGAGAGTGTGTGAGAGAGTGTGAGAGAGTGTGAGAGAGTGTGTGAGAGAGTGTGAGAGAGTGTGTGAGAGTGTGTGAGAGAGTGTGTGAGAGTGTGTGAGAGTGTGTGAGAGAGTGTGTGAGAGAGTGTGTGAGAGTGTGTGAGAGTGTGTGAGAGATTGTGAGAGAGTGTGTGAGAGTGTGTGAGAGTGTGTGAGAGAGTGTGAGAGAGTGTGTGAGAGTGTGTGAGAGTGTGTGAGAGATTGTGAGAGAGTGTGAGAGAGTGTGTGAGAGTGTGTGAGAGAGTGTGAGAGAGTGTGTGAGAGTGTGTGAGAGTGTGTGAGAGAGTGTGTGAGAGAGTGTGTGAGAGTGTGTGAGAGTGTGTGAGAGAGTGTGAGAGATTGTGAGAGAGTGTGTGAGAGTGTGTGAGAGTGTGTGAGAGTGTGTGAGAGAGTGTGAGAGTGTGTGAGAGAGTGTGAGAGTGTGAGAGAGTGTGTGAGAGTGTGTGAGAGAGTGTGAGAGAGTGTGAGAGTGTGAGAGAGTGTGTGAGAGTGTGTGAGAGAGTGTGAGAGAGTGTGAGAGAGTGTGAGAGTGTGAGAGAGTGTGTGAGAGTGTGAGAGTGTGTGAGAGAGTGTGAGAGAGTGTGAGAGAGTGTGAGAGAGAGTGTGTGAGAGTGTGTGAGAGTGTGTGAGAGAGTGTGTGAGAGTGTGTGAGAGTGTGTGAGAGAGTGTGAGAGATTGTGAGAGAGTGTGAGAGTGTGTGAGAGAGTGTGAGAGTGTGAGAGAGTGTGTGAGAGTGTGTGAGAGTGTGTGAGAGTGTGTGAGAGTGTGTGAGAGTGTGTGAGAGTGTGTGAGAGTGTGAGAGAGTGTGTGAGAGTGTGTGAGAGTGTGTGAGAGAGTGTGTGAGAGTGTGTGAGAGTGTGTGAGAGTGTGTGAGAGTGTGTGAGAGTGTGTGAGAGTGTGTGAGAGTGTGTGAGAGTGTGTGAGAGTGTGAGAGAGTGTGAGAGTGTGAGAGAGTGTGTGAGAGTGTGTGAGAGTGTGTGAGAGAGTGTGAGAGTGTGAGAGAGTGTGTGAGAGTGTGTGAGAGTGTGTGAGAGTGTGTGAGAGTGTGTGAGAGTGTGAGAGAGTGTGTGAGAGTGTGTGAGAGTGTGAGAGAGTGTGTGAGAGTGTGTGAGAGAGTGTGTGAGAGTGTGTGAGAGTGTGTGAGAGTGTGTGAGAGTGTGTGAGAGTGTGAGAGAGTGTGTGAGAGTGTGTGAGAGAGTGTGAGAGTGTGAGAGAGTGTGTGAGAGTGTGTGAGAGTGTGAGAGAGTGTGTGAGAGTGTGTGAGAGAGTGTGTGTGTGTGTGTGTGAGTGTGTGTGTGTGTGTGTGTGTGTGTGTGAGTCACCCTCTGTGTGTGCAGCTGCTGCTGTATCTCCTGCAGTTGTTGCTGTAGCTGCTGTGTGTGTTGCTGTAGTTGTGTGTGTGTGTTGTGTGTCTGCGTCTGGAGTGTGTGTAGCTGCTCTCGGTCTCTGCGCAGCTTCTGCTCCTCCCGCTGGAGATCCTCCACACACACACGCAGATCACACACCTGCAGCTCCTGTACATCAACATCATCCTCATCATCATCTTCATCATCAAGTCTGCGGAATAAACGGTGTGTGTGTGTGTGTGTGTGTGTGTTACCAGTTGTTTGTTGGTCTTCTGCAGCTCCTGGTTGTGTTTCTGCTCCTTGTTTAGAGTTTCTTCAACCTGAGAGAGATTCTCCTCGACTCGAGACAGAGCCTGAGACACACACACACACACACACACACACACACACACACACACACACACACACACACACACACACACACACACACACACACACACACACGTGTTTAACAGCATCATCATACATGTGACGGCATGCAGAGTGTGTGTGTGTGTACCTGTGTGAGTCTGTTGTGTGTTCTCTGTGCCGCCTCCTTCTCCTCCCGCAGGCTCTTCATCTCCTCGCTCTGCTCCCGATCGTGTCTCTTCCAGCCCTCGACCACCTTCACCAGCGTCTACACACACACACACACACACACACACACACACACACACACACACACACACACACACACACACATTATATTTAATAATAATAATAATAATAATAGTAACAGTAGTGGCCAGACTCTTAATCCCTTAATGAGAATCATAAACAAACATCTGGAATAAACATGAGTCAGAAAACACACACACTGAACACACACACTGAACACACACACTGAACACACACACTGAACACACACACTGAACACACACACTGAACACACACACTGAACACACACACTGGAGACCATCAGCCGAACATCACAAACATCCTGTTCAACCAGTCAATCACTGACACTAGGTGGCACTCTGGGTCATTGTGTGTGTGTGTGTGTGTGAGAGAGTGAGAGAGAGTGATAGTAAGTGTGAGAGAGGGTGTGTTTGTGACTGTGTGTGTGTGTGTGTGTGTGTGTGTGTGTGTGTGTGTGTGTGTGTGTGTGTGTGTGTGTGTGTACCTTGTCGAGTTGTTCAATCATGATGTCTTTCTTGCGGTCGGCGGCCACAGCGAGTGTCAACTGTTGCTGAAACTGCAGAACTTTACTGTGGAGAGACGCCACCTGCTGCTCACACACCTGACACACACACACACACAGATGAGCATCTACACTTGATAAACTTTGACCAGTATTAATGTAAAGATATACTCGTATCCACAGCAACTTCCGAATGAGGAACCAGCAGCAGTTGATGTAGAGACGGGGCGAGAGACCTATAGCAGTACCTTCCTGCGCTCTCTCTCTCTCTGCAGACTCTCTCTCAACACCTGCAGTTCAGCAGCGCCGCTCGAGTCCACACACACACGAGAATACCTCGGGAACAGCTCCTGCACACAGCCCGCGCTGACACACACACACACACACACAGCAGATTTATGGTGAGGTCATCAGTGTAATCTCGCCGCTGGAGAACGCGTCGGTCGACCCCCAGTGTGTGTGTGTGTGTGTGTGTGTGTGTGTGTGTGTCTCACCTGAGCAGGTGTGACGTGTTGTCGCTGTCGTGTGAATCATCCAGGAAGTGATGCGACACAGGGGTCAGAAAACCTGCAGGGTCAAAGGTGAAAGGTCAAATTTTCAAGAATTTGGTTACCCTCTTTAGAGCCTGTTAAATCTCCCAGCATGCCCCATCAGTGTTGGTTATCTTTTACTCAACTTTACTTACTGGCCCCAGTTACGGCTCACTTTGGCCTGTCTGTATTATTACACACAGTTCTGTTATAATATATTCTATTCTGGACTAAACCGGTTACTGGGCTGATGGACTTTGTGTTGGTGTTTATGTATTGATCTTTATTTGTTTAATTTTTGTTTAATGTAATTTTATTTATTTATTTTTGTATTTCCTTTTTTTGAGTGTTTGTCCTCGTTGTGAAAAATTCCAAATTCAATAAATAATAATAAGTGCGTGTGTGTGTGTGTGTGACTGAATGAGTGAGATAGTGTGTAACTGAGTGTGTGAGTGAGTGTGAGTGTGTGTGTGTTTGTGTGTGTGACTGAGTGTGTGTGTGTGTGTGTTCTCACCGTGTCTGTCCGCAGTGGTTGGTTTTGGTCTCAGTATGGACTGTAAGTGTGTCCTTACACTCTCCATCTCCTCTATGTACCTCCTGCCGCTCTGACACACACACACACACACACACACACACGCTGGATGGGCTTCGCGTTCGCTGCGTACTCATCATGACACATAGCAACACAGCTAAAGATTAATATATAATATATTCATATATGTTTGACGTGTAATTGGAAGTCACCAGATGCGTTCACACACACACACACACACACACACACACACACACACACACACACACTGCCTTCTAGTTAACAGATTTCCTTATGGAGAAACAAACTATTATGGAAATACTGTCAGTCGTCACTTCTCTCCCGCTAGATTGAGTTTGGTGAGTCTGGTGTCGTTATTAGCGCACGGCTCACACACTCACCGACAGCTCCTCTGACTCCTCCCCCTCCACTCCTGAGCCAATCACATCACGGCAGGAGGCGGAGTCCAGACTGCAGTCCTCCAGCCTATGAGAGAGGAGAGGGGGCGTGTCTACGGTGGCCCGGAGAGCAGTGAGGTCAGGAGAGGAGAGGGCGAACGACACCTGCCTGGCACAAAGAGAGAGAGAGACAGTCAAAACTCATGCTCTCATTATGGACTACGAACAATTGCTTGTGATCTGTGTGTACCTGGCGGCGTGACCTCTGACCTCCTGCTGTCGGCTGTGCTGTAAGGAGCTGTAGAGGTCAGAGGTCACCTGACGAGAGGAGGAGAGCAGAGAGAGGGGAGAAGAGGGCCATGAGCGAGCGAGAGCCGGGAGAGAGGAGTGATGAAGATCATCATCATCATCAGGAGCTCGGCTCACAGACATCTCACTGCACACACACACACACACACACTGAATCAACATTTTTTTTTTATTATTGAAATAATTATACATTACAGTAAATAACACACTGAATCAACATGCACCAGTGCTACTTTTCTTTATGTCATAATCATTTGTTAATAAACAAGTATGCATTACTTCACTGAGCTCATTTCTGCCTTTAATTATTACATTGTCTAAATTAATTATTAACACACACACAAATCACACTCACTCAAAAAAAAAAAAACACACGCACACACTCACTCACGACCTGACTGAGACAATAATATGTCTCAGATCATGATTATGCAGCACCGAAATCATACATTTATTAAAGTTAATAAAAACTCCTCATTTTTCAAGATTGTCATTACGTCATATGATTGGTTTATTCTGAAATGCCAGTAAAATCCCCCGTCTCCATGGCGACAGCGGCGGACGCTCCTCCGGAGACCGAGAGAACGGCACGACGACGGGTCAGTTTTGAGGCTCGCGTTGAATTATTGAATCGCGTGATGTTTAATATGATCCGAGTCCGACATAAAAATAATAATAATATAATCCGACATCAAAAATAACGCCATAAAGCGCTGCATCTGACGCGCAAATCAGCCGAACAAACGCTGAGCGCGCGAATAACACAGTTATCTCTGCCACACACTTCTGGGCTGCACAACACCAGTTTAAAGAGTTTAAATAGAGTTAGAGTAGAGTTTGATTAGTGTGTTTACCGTTCGTGAGTCTCGCGCTGCTTCCCCGCTTCAAATCGCGCCGTGACGGAAGCGGAAACACGTCATCAACCAGCCGTATTCTCCTCCTCGCCACATCAAAATACGAGGAGAATGCACACAAACATTACAATGACATAATAATAATGATAAATATGAAAGTAAATACATACTGAGATACATTTCACCAAAGTACTTTGTCAACGAGCAACAACGTCGAACTGCAATGAACGTGTTATTTACCCATCATACTATAAATAGCATTCTGAGATCTAACTTAACTATCAGTAATTACGGAAAGTAATAATGGCATATATATTAAATGGGGAAAATAAGAAGCTGAGATGTGCGAGCAAAACTGTTTATTAAAGGAAAACACGAGGAATAGTTTCCTCTTCCTGAGGGGAAACATGTTAAATTGTTGTTTGGTTTCTATTAAAAAAAAGTTTAAAATATCAAAACATTGGATAAATAATAAAAGAGGACAGGATGAGGATTCTGCTTCTGCAGCTGTGTCTCGATTTAAGGATGAAAATGAGTCTGAGGAAGAACATGTTCATCAGATACACACTAATGTCTTTATTTAAAACTGTATTTCCTTCCAACCTAGAGTGTGTGTTGTGTTTGATGACATCGCTTCATGGAAGTGTGTGTTTACAGTAAAGCTGTTCTCCAAACATGAGCCGAACTTTAATCATGTTCTCAAATCAAAAACACTGAATCTGACAGGAATAAAACACTCAATGAAACCGATGGAATAATTCTGGACAATATCATCATCATCATCATCATCATCATCACACTCACACACACACACACACACACACACACAGAGCGTTCGTTCTGCGCCGCTGGCTCGTGGTGTATAAAGGAATGTCCATATGAAAATTATTTCCAGGTTTTCACAAAGTGATCTTCGTATTCCGGAAGCTGGAATTATCCCTGAGAAACCAAGAAGAACAGGAGGATCAGAGACAACTCAGTGTGTGTGTGTGTGTGTGTGTGTGTGTGTGTGTGTGTGTGTGTGTGAGAGAGACGTACTTGAGACTGTCGTTGTGTGTCTTGTACTCCATGATGGTGTTGGGCGGGAGGTTCAGCACGCGTCGCAGTGTGTCTCGTATCCGTGACGTGGTCACCTGATCATGGGCTGTTTTATTCCAGATGGACAGAATGTCCTCCTGCACGCGCACACACACACACACACACACACACACACACACACACACACACGTCAGAACAGAACTAACAACATGTTCTCTGTTAACATCATCTTCTGTGTTTCACTGAAGGAAGTCATGCATGTTTGGAGGAAATGATGTCAGAACGATCATGTCTGATGAGCGACTGCCACCGAGAGCCTGGTTTCCCAGAATGCATCAGTACCTGGAAGCGTATGGAGACGACGACGCCGCAGATCTCCTCTCCCACCATGAACTGCTCTCCCAGCATCGCCAGGATGATGTTCTCCCAGAACCGGGACGCCAGACCCTTCCTGAGCCGGATGATCCACTTCCCCCCGTTCTTATTGGCCTCGTCCTGAGACACACACACACACACGTCAGAGACAGAGTCAGCACTGCACTCACTCTCACACACACACACACACACACACCTCCCACATGGGCTTGATTCCCTCCTTGAAGAGGTGGAAGTCGCTGTGTCCCGTCAGGTCTCCGGGTCGCACCAGATGACTGTAGAACTTCCAGAACTGCTCCACCTGAGCCGAGAGAGTGAGCATGAAACACACACACAGTGATGAAGCGGAGTGTGTGTGTGTGTGTGTGTGTGTGTACCGACGCCACGGTGCCCATCTGCCGGATGTTCTGCTCGTAGCTCTGAGTGTTGGCGGGTCTGCTGGGCGTGCGGCGCGAGTACCAGAAGGTGTAGTTATACTGCAGCGGGTGTTCACCTGGAGCCGGAGTCACCATCTCAACACACACACACACACACACACACTGCATTAACATCACGAGAGAGTGTGTGTGTGTGTGTGTGTGTGAGAAAGAGAGATAATGTACATTTCTTGCAGTGGCCAAACTCGCCAACACAATAAACACGTGGTTGACATGATGCTTATTAAAAAGGATGACGGATCATTTCAAAGTATTTTAAACCCAAATCTATTTTATTTGTGAACATGCAGATATTTTATATTAAATTATATTTGAAATAAGTTCCATTTTTATTTATTTATTATAAAGTCATATTTCTATCATTGTTTGTGATGCGTGTCAGTCACATGAGTTACACACACACTTCGTCTCACACACACCCCTCACCTCAACACCAGAGGTGGGGAGAAGGACCGCAGGCGTACACGCTGTTTGTTTATGCTTCAATGCACTTTATTTTGATTTAAAGGGGTCATGAACTGGCTTTTTAACTTTTATTATATTGTTGTCTGAGGTCAACTTATGACGTCCGCTTGGTTTTTGCATTCAAAAACATCAAAATGAATAAGTAATAGGCTATTTTGTACCCAAGTTGTGAGCCTTCCTGAAAAACAGTCGGTTTTTATGGGCGTCTCGCACTGAAGACTGAAGTAAACGCCCACTGCTGCGAGTGGAGAACAGTTTTGCATATTATAATGAGTTTAACTCACCCGTCGGTGCTCGTGGGGGAAAACGTCCAATGTTGTAAAATGGCAACCGGATTGATTCGCCCATACATGTTCGACCCAGAGTCCGTGTGTTGAACAATTCCTGTCAGATCCAATATAGACGGCACAGCACCGTTCTTTACTCTTAATCCGTCTGCAAATCCAGTCTTGTTGACAAAACAATCCTCAGTGAAATGAAGCGAACAGACGGACGATGTTTTACCCTCATCAGCTGGAATGTCATTAAAAATAAAGTTTATCCATGAAGTCCTGAATCCACAGGAAGTTTATGTAACGACTGTCTTCTGCCACAACCAGCGCTGCACAATATTCTGTATCGCTCGGTAGATCGATCCGGTTTGTCATCACGAGGTAGCTATGGGCGGGGCTAAACCGGCCGTCCTGAAGTAGGCGTTGATCTTCTCCTGCGGGGGTGGGGTTTTAACCCCTTTGACGTCATAGTTTCCCACTTTTAAAAACGAGTCGTTTTTAGAGGCTGTGTCAATAAAAGCTTTTATTGGACTAACAAGGACGTTTTCAGTTCTGAAACTTACAGGATATTCTTATAATATTCTTATAATTATCATATAAGATGACCTCTTAGATGTCAAAAGCTCAAGGAAAATTAGATTTCTCAGTTCATCACCCCTTTAATGAACTTCAGTTATTTGTCGTCATCACGCCTCTCTGGATCGATTCGTTTGCACGCGTCAGAATCCCAGCATCAACATCTCGACAGCAGACGGATCAAGATGACTGGTTTTACCGCTACAGTCGCTCAGAGGAAACGAGATTAGAGTATCCGAAACCGGACCTCAAGCACTGAGAACAACACAGAATCACACACACTTATGAAAATGCTGTTTATTTGAGAGAGTGTGTCTCTGAGAAGAGCTGTTTGCCCTCAGGTGTCTTCATCATCATCTTCATCATCTCCGCAGCTCCTCCTGCAGGGCGTCCCGGAGGTTGCTCATCAGGCGCTGGTTCCCCTCGGGGCTGAGGTGGACCCCGTCTCCGCACAGGTGGATCAGGCCGATGTTCCGGTGCCGAACGCGCCGCATCTGTCTCTCGGCCAGGAACCGGCACACCCTCCCGTTGACCCAGCGCCGGCCGCGCTCCACGCCGTACGACTTCCCGGTCTGCCCTCGCCAGCGCAGCCGCGGCAGGATCTCCGAGAACAGGAACCGGGTCCCGGGGAACATCCGGAAGCACTCGCTCAGGTCCCTCGTGATCAGCCGGAGGAAGCCGAGGCGGTTGCGGCCCTCGTGCAACAGGCTGTCCCCCCCGAGGTGCAAGAGCACGACGTCCGGCGCGCGCGAGGAGGAGGCGCTGAGGGAGCGCAGCGCGGGGAGGAGGCGCTCCCAGGGGCCGGTGTCGGGGGCCCAGCGGATCTCACAGCGCAGGCCCAGGCTCTCGTCCAGCCGCTGCGCACGGATGTGTGTGTGCAGTCGGCGGATGATGGAGCAGCCCACGATCCAGACCAGCGGCTCCACCTCGAGGGACACGGAGGGAACCGGTTTAGGCACGGGCTAGGGGCCACGGGGACGCTCTGGGAATTACCTGTTTTTTTAAAGCCTAAAATGCAGGTTAACCACCACAACCAATTACTGTGTAAAATTGAAGAGCTCAATATGTATATTTCAAAATCTCGGTCTTAAAATAACATTTACTGGGATTTCTTCAAAGGTAGTGTGTGTAAACCTGCATTTTACACTTTAAACAAAAAATATCATCACTGACCTTACTTACGCTGGACTACACAACACACTCACATGAACGCGCACATTCGGGGTGTCTGTCTCTGTGTGTGTCTGTCTATCTATCTGTGTGTGTGTGTGTGTGTCTGTCTATCTATCTGTGTGTGTGTGTCACCTTGCGTCTGATGTTGTTGTTGTTGTTGTTGATTGTTCCTCCATCGGTGTCGTTGATCTCCTTCATCTCCTGCTCACCGGAGTCTTCCTCCTTCAGGCTACAGATCACACATTACCTTTAATAACTCTTCATCACATCATTCACGTTAATCAACTACAGACTAATAGTTAACAACAGTTGTATAATAATACACAATAATAATAATATATATTGTCTTAAAAGTGTTTTAAAAGCTACTTGTAAGTTGATTTGGTGATGAGTTTTCATAACACATTATCTTTGTTTGTATATTATATACTTACATTAACATTTAAATAAATATAAATAGATTTCTACAAAAAACACGCTCATCGTTTGTTCAACTTACTTTTATTACTATCATTACTTTATCAACTAAAGCTATTTTACATTATGAATTAATTTTCATATTATGTGTTTAATGTTCATAAACTGGAGAATCTGTGTATGTAACGTTAGATGTTTATGTGTTAATACGTTGAAAGGTTGATTAGCCGTTAGCCGCTAACTTACTGTTCAAACTGATTCATCCCGCTTTGTCTTTCTTCCTTCTTCTTCCTATAAACGCTTATATAAATCCGCGTTATAATATTTATGAGAACAATAATAATACAACACGATCAAAAGCGTCTAGTGTCTTTCATTCAAACAGCACAGAAACTCAACACATGCTACACAGAAGCAAACACTCTCACTGCACATGCGCGGGAGTCATACGGCACCCGAGAGGCAACAAACACAGCGCGACGAATCGCGTTTTACCGAAGCTACAGAAAACGGTCAGAACTTTAATTAGCTAATTGCTAATTGGTTGGTAAATTAGGAACAAAAGTCCCTCCAGGAACGTCATTTGTTCAAAGTTATCTGGACTTTAATAATGTTCTCAAACTGCATTTGTTTCTGAAATGTTTTGATTGAACGCTCGTTTTTTAAATGTTTACTTCTTCAAAAGCGTTTCCATAATGTGTTAGAACGAAACAATTGATGTTCCCTTAACCTTCTCATAAACAAGAAAACAGCTTTGGAAACATTGAAAAAACATAAATCATAATAAAAAAAAGATTTTACAGTGTTTTGTAATACTAGATTTTACAGTGTTTTGCAATACTATAAAAGCTAGCATCTCTCTTATAAGTGTGTGTGTGTGTGTGTGAGAGAGTGTGTGTGTGTGTGTGGGGGGGGGGGGTAAGAGAGAGATAGTGAGTGATTATGTGTGTGTGTGTGTGTGTGTGTGTGGAAACAGGAAGTGTCTCTGAGGCCGCTGCTGTGTATTTCCTGTCTGTGTGACCTGTATTGTTGTTTAGGTCAGTGTGTTGATGGTGACGGATGAGACACACATGATCTGTGTGTGTGTGTGTGTGTGTGTGTGTGTGTGTGTGTGTTTATGACTTTATTAACTAAAATGTGTGTCATAATACAGATGCTGCTCAAACCAGCGGGACACAGATCTGGTGTTTATCTGTTCAAAGGTCAAACGTCTACAATCTCAGGGTTTTGGACACACACACACACACACACACACACACACACCTCTCCCTGCGGAAGCTTTTAATCCTGTTCTGAAGGGAAAACAAACATTCCTCCGTGTGAGTCGACAAATTCATGTTCAGCGCTGTACTCTCAGTGTCTTCACACACACACACACACACACACACACACACTGTACATGGTCCCATTAGGAGACATCATTAGGAAGTATGGCATTAGCTTTCACTGTTATGCTGATGATACCCAGCTGTATTTCTTCAAGATCTAACCAAACTCACCAACAGAATGAACTGCAGAGCTGATATAAAGAAGTGGATGACAAATCATTTCCCACTACAAAACTCTGAAAAACAGAGATTCTAATTATTGGACAAAAAACTTTATAATAACCCAGAATACTGTCTAACACTCGATCTTCGTCCTCGGTTAGGAACCTGTGTGTGTGTGTGTGTGTGTGTGTGTGTGTGTGTGTGTGAGAATACCGAGAATATCTAACTCGACTGCAGGCGGGAGATCCTTTTCCTATTTAACACCAAAACTCTGGAACAATCTTCCTAACATTGTCCCAGAAACTTGACTGCAGTTTTTTAGGATTTTTTTGATGAATCGAAAGTTCAAAAGAACAGCTTTGATTTTAAACAGAATATTTTTTTACATTGCAATTTTGTTCTTAATCAGTGTTTCTTGTTTTCATTCCAAATATCATATAGATGCATTTTCTAGAGGAGTGAAGTAGCGTCAGATATAGTTTTACTGTCTCTCTGTTCTGGTGTTTGTCCAGCAGGGGTCAGACTCTCAACACACACACACACACACCACTCTCTAAACACCCCGCTGACACTCTCCAGGGGTCAGAGGTCAAACACGCTCACTGTAGATCTGCTCTTGAATACACTCGCGGATTCCTGGAGAAAACACTCGGATTACAGGAGACAGAAACAACTGGAGCAGGACGAGAGTCACACACACACACACACACACACACACACAGATAGTGTAAATACGAGACAGACGATGGTCTGACTGATAAACGGTTTCTAACTGAAAGTGATGTTCTTCCTCAGTGTTTTGCTCTTCATATCTTCAGTCTCAGAAATTATGTAAATTAACAAAAAACGTTTATTCTAAAATGTACTCCAATGTGTGTTCGTTTGATAAGTTCATATGAATCCAGAGATTACATCATATATTTATACTTAATAAATAATTCAAATTAATTCGTCACTGACAGTTAAAATACAGACAAACAATCATGAAAGTAAAACGACAAAATGCATTTTCAAAATTGTAAATAAGTAAATGTTTATTATTATTATTGTAAGATTATAAGTGTGTGTTCAGAGTTACTGCCGTCGGTCCAGACGGAGGGAGGGCTGCTTCTAATCTTTATTGGTGGACAGTAATATTATTATGACACACACACACATATGCACATGCACACACAACACACACACACACACACACAACACACACACACATCCATGCACACACACACACACACACACACACACACACGGCAGATAAGAATTCAGCTTGGCTTGTGTTTTCATTCCAGTAATGTTGTTTTAATTTCAGAAGCGGGTTCTGGCCAGAGAGCATTGTGGGTGGAGAGGGGGGTTGTGGGTAAATGCCTGTCTGGTTTCTATCAGGAGTCTCATTTTTCACTCATATGTCTTTCTCTCTCTCTCTCTCTCTCTCTAGCTCTCCCCCCCCCCCCTTCTCTCTCTCCTCTCTCTCTCTTTCCTCCCTCTCTCCTTCGCTCGCCCCCCCCCCCCCCTCTCTCTCTCTCTGGCTTTCTCAAATCTCTTCATTCCAGCACAAATTCCTGCCAGATGTGGGCAGTGACAGATCAGAGGATGAGAATAAACCACACACACACACACACACACACACACACACGAGCGCGCGCGCAGAGGAAGTGAAGAACGGAAGAGTGCTCACTGGACTGGCCCTGGACTGACGAGTGTCACAGACCATCAGAGATCAAAGCGAAACACACACACACACACACACACACACAGCTCTGCATTCCGTTAATTTTATGGATTGGTGCGTTTGGTCAGAGTGTTAATAAATATAGTTGAGTATCATCAGATGAGAGTGATTTAAACCATAATGCGGTTCCACAAACGCCAACATAGTTTTCTAGTAGAGCCCGACTAATAAAGGATTTTGAAAGCCGATACCGATACAAATATTTTTGGGTTTTAAAATCCCATATTCCGATATATCAGCCGATATTTTTATTATTAAATATTGTTGGATTTCACACCCGTGTAAAAGAAAAGCGAACTTTTCTGCACAAGATACATTTGATACTTTTTCTCTATGTCTAAATGTTCCTCGCAAGTATAACTTACATTTTACAATGCAGGGACTGTAACTAGAGATATGCGAGTTATAAATACAGTAATCATTACTTTATTTAGACAGAAAACCTTCATTGTGGTTTCCAAGCTCATTAATGTTAACGTTAGTCTTCCACTGATGATAGTGGCATTAGCTAGTCTATGATGAGCCATAATTTAGCAATAGATGACATCATACTGCGAAAAGTAAAACATACATGTTCAATATAACAGGCCAAGGAGAGATGATTGAAGCGTGTTTCGTCCATTTTTATTTTATTTTTTAAATATTCATTTATCGGCCATTATAACTGCCGATACCGATATTATGATAAAAGCCCAATATCGGCCGATAATATCGGTCTGGCTCTATTTTCTAGTCTATGTAAAAGAATGTTGTGGTCGATGGTGTTCAGCACAGTGTGTGTGTGTGTGTGTGTGTGTGTCTTTGTGGAGACAGGAAGTGAAAACTGCTGCCGGGACGCCTAACAGGATGCCTGAACTCAAGCCCCTCCCTGCTGGGGTCAAAGGTCAGATGTCACAAGAGGAAAGAAAAGATTCTTTTCATATTCATTTATTATTGTGAATATATTTGGGGTTTCATAATCTTATATTTTACTTTCACACACTAAACATGTTCAGAAGTGTTTTCATAAATGTGACGTGACGAGTTTGACAGATCTTTGAGCACACACTCCAACTAACGGCAGAACACACGTGTGTTTAGAGGAATACATAAATATATATCTGATGATTCCCAAAACTCATGTGTTTCAACCTCTGCCAACACTGACATCAGCACACACACACACACACACACACACACACACGATGTGTGTTTACTGAGAAGCTCAAATGTGGTTGGACTTTCCCCTCAAATGTAAGCAGCATCTTTTTTAGAAGAGCAGAATAAACAGTCCATCCACACACACACACACACACACACGCGCGCACACACACACGCACGCACACTGCATTGTTCCAGAGTTTCCCGTTTGGAGCCGCTGGATTGGCTGCAGATGTGATGGGCGGCTGTCACCGTGGCGACAGGAAACCACACACACTCCTGCTGATAGTCGCACACACACACACACTCTCAGTGTATCTGGTGTGCATTAGTGAGTTTCTCCTCAAACCTTCACCTGGTTTAATCAGATCCGTCTGCTCTCTCGCTACCGTCTGCACGGATCTGGAAGGGCTTTGGAGGGTCAGAGGTCAGGGGTTATGTTTCTGTGGATGCACACACACACACAGTTACATACGGGGTGTTAAAAAAGTTAGAAAACTGAGAAGTGTGTGTTTATAGCTCAAATCAAATAATTCACTTCAATGACCCTAATAACCGTAACGACTACACACACACACACACACACACACACACACACACACACACACACACACACACATCACTGTGACACATAACAGACATCAATATAATTACACACCCATGATCCTCCTGTCAATCACACACACACACACACGAAGGATCATAAATCCAGAAGAGCTTCCTGCCATCTGTGTGTGTGTGTGTGTGTGTGTGTGTGTGTGTGTGTGTGTGTGTGCACATTTGCATGCTTCACAACTTGAACATGAACACACAGACCTAACCCTAACTAAAAAAGATTAAAACATTGCAAGTGTGAGTATAACGTCCGACATAATATGAAGACAAAACACACTGAACTGCATCTGCATTCATTCATGTGTGTGTGTGTGTGTGTGTGTGTGTGTGTGTATCGGGTGTCTCGTGAGCCGGATCTGTTCTTAATTGATGTCATTATAGGGACAGCAGCAGGAAGTCACATGACCCTCTGAGAGTTTATCTCTCAGCCAATCACACGAGGAGTGACAGGCACCTTCATTACCTGAGAACACAGGTGTGTGTGTGTGTGTGTGTGTGTGTGAGACATTCCACAGGAAAGGAAAGAGAGAGAAGAAAAATCACAGGAAAGAAAGGATGAAAACAGGAAGGCAGATTTTACAGGTGAACGCAGCCGAGGACAGACAAACTTAGAAATAACACACGATCGCACACAGGGTTTACTTCAGTTCACTAAAACTAAAATAATTATAACAACAATAATACAAAATGGTTACTTCAAATAAAATAAACAATGAGCATTAGCAGAACAAAAACAAAACATGTAAAACTGACATAACAAATACAAACTGAAATAATTCAAAAAAGTTTCTTAATAAACTAATAACTGACAAATACAACACAACTTTACTAAAATAAAAAGGAAGGAAAATCATAAAATAAACTAAATGAAAATATTTATAAAAACTATAATAGTCCAACAAAACCCTCCATGTCAATATTTGCTCAGTTAAACTTTAGCGTGTTTTTAAATAATACTAATATATATATGAACAAACTGTATGCTTCAAAACACTGTAACTCACCCACTGATGTCACATGACTACTCTGATGATGTCATTATTTCCTTTCTGGACCAGGACAGTCAAGCGGAGGGACAGAAAGCTCTCGGACTCCATCTGAAATAAATATCTCAAACTGTGTTCTGGAGATGAACGAGGTCAGACGGACCAGTCAATGACATCATCTTCAACTAACCCTTTCAGGACTTCCCCAGTAAACCACTTACTTTAATATTTCAGATGACCTTTTAAAAGGACTACAATTGGAAATGTATATTGTAAAAAAAAATTCTCCCGCCGAAGTGGCTCGTCGGAGTGACTGCATTACACTGAAACACACACACACGCGCATTTGGCGGATTGGCGGGTGTTAATGTCAATTAGCATAAGATATTATCATACATATTTCATAAGAGACCTTTAGATTCCCGCAGTCTTCATCGTGTTTTCTGGACAGTGTTTGTTTAAACAGCACAGCTCTATGGCAAGCCGTTTTAACTTTTAATCATCCGCAGGATATGAATTCTTGATATCAACAATTAAATTCTTGACATCAAAAAATGGCATTGTTGATATCAAGAATTGAATTGTTGATATCAATAATTTAATTGCTGATATCTGTAATTGTATTTTCACTAGTGAAATGTCACCATAGGCTGGCAAGCCGTTTTAGCTTTTATTCATTTCCAGGATATGAATTCTTGATATCAACAATTACATTCTTGATGTCAACAAATACATTTTTTGATATCAAGAATTACATTTTTGATATCAACAATTAAATTATTGATATCATCAATTCAATTCGTGATATCAACAATTACATTTTTGATATCAAGAATTCAATTGTTGATATCAAGAATTACATTTTTGATATCAACAATTGAATTCTTGATATCAAAAATGTAATTGTTGATATCACGAATTGAATTCTTAATATCAACAATTGTATTTTCACTAGTGAAATGTCCCCATAGGCTGCCATTCAAAACCAATTGTTGATATCAAGAATTGATTTCTTACTAGTTGAAATTCCAATTTCACATATCAGAAATACAATTATTACTAGTAAAAAACTTTATTTATGATATCAATAATTCAATTGTTACTAGTTGAAATGTTATTCTTGGTATCAACAATTGAATTGCTACTAGTAAAAATTTTCATTTTTGATATCAATAATTCAATTTTCACTAGTGATAGTGTTAATTTCTGATATCATGAATGTGATTGTTACTAGTAAGAAAGCCATTTTAGATATCTGAAATAATATTGATATCAGAAATACATTTTCAGATATCAAAAAGTAACAATTTTACTAGTAACAATTGAATTGTTGATATCAAGAATAGACATTTCAACTAGTGACAATTTAATTATTGATATCAGGAATTCACATTTTTACTAGTAACAATGTAATTATTGATATCAAAAATGATATTTCTACTAGTTAAAAAAGAATTCTTGATATCAACAATTCATTTTGAATGGCAGCCTATGGTGACATTTCACTAGTGAAAATACAATTACAGATATCAGCAATTCAATTGTTGATATCAACAATTCAATTGTTGATATCAAGATTTGAATTGTTGATATCAAGAATTCAATTGTTCATATCAAGAATTCAATTTTTGATATCAACAATTAAATTCTTGATATCAAAAATTGGCATTGTTGATATCAAGAATTCATATCCTGGAAATGAATAAAAGCTAAAACGGCATAGGCAGCCATTCAAAATGAATTGTTGATATCAAGAATTGATTTTTTACTAGTAGAAATATCATTTTTTATATCAATAATTACATTGTTACTAGTAAAAATGTGAATTCCTGATATCAATAATTAAATTGTCACTAGTTGAAATGTTTATTCTTGATATCAACAATTCAATTGTTACTAGTAAAAATTAACATTTTTGATATCTGAAAATATATTTCTGATATCAATATTATTTCAGATATCTAAAATGGCTTTCTTACTAGTAACAATCACATTCATGATATCAGAAATTAACACTATCACTAGTGAAAATTGAATTATTGATATCAAAAATGAACATTGTTACTAGTAGCAATTCAATTGTTGATATCAGGAATAACATTTCAACTAGTAACAATTGAATTATTGATATCATAAATAAAGTTTTTTACTAGTAATAATTGTATTTCTGATATGTGAAATTGGAATTTCAACTAGTAAGAAATCAATTCTTGATATCAACAATTGGTTTTGAATGGCAGCCTATGGGGACATTTCACTAGTGAAAATACAATTGTTGATATCAAAAATGTAATTGTTGATATCAACAATTGAATTCTTGATATCAGAAATGTATTTGTTGATATCAAGAATGTAATTGTTGATATCAAGAATGTAATTGTTGATATCAAGAACATAATTGTTGATATCAATAATTTAATTGTTGATATCAACAATTAAATTCTTGATATCAAAAAATGTAATTGTTGATATCAACAATTGAATTCTTGATATCAAGAATTCATATCCTAGAAATGAATAAAAGCTAAAACGGCTTGCCATACAGCTCTCCATCCTCACTCAACACTCGCGTTACCAACGATTAAAAATGTAGAATTTCAATAAACTAAATATTTGTATTGAAAACTTCTGCCTGTCTCATGCTAGTACTTGACGTGTGGGTTTCACTTGTTTTTGATGGTCTCTAACCCATTCTGTTGAGTTTAACGGGATAGTTCACTTTGAAATTAATGTTTGATATGTTTTATCTTAAGTACCTCAAGGGCATCCAAGATGTAGGTGTCTTTGTTTCCACAGTATTTTCAATTTTGACATTTTTCAGTCAAACTGGTGTTGTTTGTCAGTCATATAATGCAGTTTTAGGGGGTCCACCAAAGAGCAGCACAGAGAAGTCCAAATTAAACATGATTTAATGACTCGTGAAAGTACACATTGATGGCCTAAAACACGAAACAAGCGGTTTGTGTGAGAAAACGAACAGTATTTATATAATTTTTACCTCTTGTTAACAGCCGTCGAACTGATCTGAATCAGATGTCCAACTGAACCGAACTGAACCGTCTCCAGACGTTACGGTGGAAGTGATCTCTCGCTCGTCGACGTCACGCATTGTTTACACGGAGATTTCGGAAGTTTTACCTTTCACTAAACATATTTAGATATATCTAAATCGTCATATATATGTTTACTTAACTATTTCGTTTATGTTAACTATCCCTGCTTTAAGTAACGCATACACTACCCAGACAGCAAACTGACATTGAATCAACGTTGATTTGCTCATCGAATTAACGTTGAACCAACGTCGGACGCGGCATTCTTCAAAGCTAAATGAAATCGAAAATTGGTTTGCTTTCATAACGTTGAAACAACGCGTTGATTTCAAGTTGATATTCCGTTAGTTTTGAAAGAATGACGCGTCTGACGTTGGTTCAACGTTAATTCGATGAGCAAAACAATGTCAGATCAACATTGTTTCGATGTCATATTTCCACGTTGATTCAATGTCAGTTTGCTATCTGGGTAGACGTCACCTTGGGGTTCTAAGCATGTGTCAAACCCGCCGCCATCTTGGAACAGGGGTCTTGTCATAGGAAGTAGCTAGGTAACGCTGCTATCTCTGCCTTTACTTCGAATTCATTGATGGTGGCGGACTTTTGTGCAGCGTATGATGATCACGGATGAAATCTGAACTAGGAAGAATGTTTAAAAAAAAAAAATCTTTCTGGAATCAATGATAAATACATGTCTGACCGTTGGAACAAGCGAAAAAAACAAGAAAAATCGCATTCATGATGATTTATGATTTTATTTCCGTTAGACCTGTGTCTGATGCATTAAAGTGGAGGGGCTCCCCTGTTTCAAGATGGCGGCTCTATTGACACATTCGTTCCAATGAACTGCCGTAGCCAAGGTGACGTCTAGTGTATATGTCATAAGTAACGCTGCACCTACATGTCCTGTAACTCTTATTAGAGTGTGTATGTGGACTGGCAGAATAAGTGGACATGTAGTTAACTTACAGTCCAGCTGATGGACGGACGGAGTTTATGGTGCCATCTGTTATTGTGAGTTATGAGAGATTCTTCCACACTGTCTGCTGCAGTGACATCAGAGGTCACGACCTCTAGGGTTAACTAACCCGACCCTGACAGCTGTAAACCAATGAATGTGAGGTTAACTGACCAACGTGTGCGTGTGTGTGTTCCAGACCCACTGAAGAGGAAGAAATGTTCTGTGTGTGAGAATGTGTGTGTGTGTGTGTGTGTGTGTGTGTGTGTGTGTGTGTGTTTGCTGCATAGCGTGACTGTCAGATCTGTTTAAGAGAACTATGTGTGATTGATTCTGACACGCTCCAGAAACACACACACACACACACACACACACACACACACACACACACACACACACACACACACACACACACACACACACACACACACACACACTGTGGGGTGTGAAACCAAAGGGTTTCACAGGCAGTCGAGGTCGGAGGTCAAGTGGGGAGTGAGGAGAATGGAATCCCTCTCTCTCGCTCTCTCTCTCACACACACACACACACACACACACACACAGTCACGGTTCAAACAGTCTCTCTTCATGTCAAACACGACTTTGTGGTTTCAACAGCAGTTTTCAATTACCACTGCAAACCTCCATGTGTCCGTCTCCTGCCGCTCCGTCTCTCCAATCTTTCCATACGCTCATCCATTTACATTCTCACACACACACACACACACACACACACACACACGGCGACTGCTCTATATACATGAAGAGAGTTTGGTTTACAGATCGGATGAGCTCAGATCAACGGAATCACAGAACGAGACGCGAGTCTCCAAAACACACAAACACTCACACACACACACACACACACACCAGAATCCATCATGAGTTTAAACTCTGTACAATAATCAAACCTCCACTTTTGTTTCTTTCTGACTCTGTAATATAAACCCGAAGTGTCAGAACATCCGACTGATATTAAAAAATAATCTGAGAACATAAACACTGCACACACACACACACACACACACACACACGACTGTAACTGGATCCAGCAGCATGATGGGATGTTTTATGTTCGCTCTAGTTATATAGTTTATATTCCTCTGATTAAGAAATGAAGACATATTTAACGAGGGATTGAAAGAGTCTCCATGTTCCCATCTGTCAGCGGTTAAAGAAGAGATCCACGCTGACGTCATCGGCTCCGCCTCCATCTGTCAATCAAACACTGATAGAAACATGATGTCTGTGTGTAATCCCCCGAGCACTTCCTGTGAGATCCGTGTGATAAATCACTGCCGTGTTTCAGCTCCACACGGCTGATGACCCTTGAAAACCCTTCGGTGTGTTGATCATCTGCTCACTCCGCTTGTGTTGCGGGTCAGATTGACCCCTTTGGTTTCCATGCCATTTGCCAATTAAAATTAACATTAGAAGTATTTTTTTTTTAAAAAGAAAGCAAACGTCTATTGTAGCTCGTCAGAGATTAATATGAGAAATAAAGCCTGTTAAATCTCAGTGTCCTGCTTTATTATTCATTCAAAAGCTGAAACACTCCAAACTCATCGTGCTTTAAAACTGGAGATGGTGTTAGCATGAGCTTCAGTCGACGCAACAGAACTTGCTTAGACATGCGGCTTCGATTTACGAGGCCTTTTTATTTTATGTAAAATAAAAATGTTTAGTTGAGCATGTTCTGCTGGATCTGTCAGCGGCTCCTTCAGGGTTTCATGAGGAATCACTCACACACACACACACACACACACACACACACACATCATAACTAATAAATGAATATAATACAGTGGTACCAGGCGGTTAAATTCGCTTTCTAGTTCACCTTTTCTGTTCGCGTTATCATTTTAAACTCTTAGTAATTCAGGGTTTTTTGTCTTTTTTTTTAGTTTTATCATATTTCTATGCAGTTTTTATTAAGTCAAACATAAACTTGATGAAAATGATGTGCAAACGTTGCCTTGAAAGATTGAGTTTCTTGTTTTGGATTATTAAACGAGTGTGAGCCGATGAGTGTCGATCTGGTCATTAAAGACGTTTGATCCGAACAGCAGAACACTGACGGCTGGAATGAAGCGGACATCAAACAAGCTCTCGTGGGAGGGGCCAGCATGAGTCTTTAATGTGATTGGTCACATGGTTTACAGTCAGTTTGATTGACAGCTCCCACAGTTCTTTGGCTAAACAAACATTCGTTCATTATTTGTGCTGTTTTGATACGTACAAAATAATTACAAAATAATCTCATATTATAATAAAAATAATAATAATTATAATGAACCTTCAATGTGAAGATCCGATTAAACTCCCATAATGCACGGCAACAGTGACACGTCATGTTCCAACGTCCCGTGTTTCCTGTTGAAGTAACTCTCTCCACGAGAGGAGACGGTCCCGAACAGACATCAGTCCGTGTCTAAGAGAACCAGACCCAGAGCCTCTCTCTGATTGGCTGGTGCGGGCCGGTGACGCTCCACATTGATTGGCCGATGGGTCGTGGACGGACTGGTCCGTAAGAGCAGAAGCAGGGGATTCTGGGAAGGGTCAGTATCGCAGGGATCCGCTGTGGATCTGGAGCGTTTGGGCGCTGGACAGGATCTTCTTCTGGTGTCCCGCGAGAGTCACGCCGATCCGCAGAAGATCCCTGAACACACACACACACACACACACACACACACACACATTGGGTTCAGTGAGCGCCAACAGAGCCCAGCTCTAACACACTGGAGAAGATCAGCTGAGCCTGAAACTGAACACTATTGAGCAGATCATGTGACCAGCGCTGTCTTATAAACACTGACTCAGGAACTGTGGACACTTGTGGAAGAGTTCAACATGATGATGAGATGATCAGTGTAACTCCACAACAACTACACAAACTTCTCCGCTAACATTCAGAAACATGTAAAAGTGAAGCACTGAGTCTCTCCGGAAGGCGGAGCTAAAGCTCATTAGCATTCAAAGGGGCGCACCCAAACAGTGTGATTGACTCACTCGGTGCAGATGTCTGAGACGAGCTCGATGGAGGTGAAGCCGGCCTGCAGGAACCCCGACTCGTATCTCTCCATCTTTATGGCCCGCAGCCACTCGCCCACAGAACTGCAGAGAGAGAGAGGAGGAGACCGCAGATCCAGCAGAGGGTGAGACAGCCTGAGAGAGAGACACACGTTACACATGAGTGAGTGTGTGTGTGTGTGAGTGAGTCAGTGAGAGAGAGTGTGTACGGGTGATGTAGAATGGAAAGTGCAGGATGCAGCAGTGAAGGTGATTAACTTCCATTTCAGCCTCCCACCCAAACACTTCCTGTCACACACACACACACACACACACACACACTGACCCGTCGGGGATGCGTGTGGTGATCTTGAGAGAGGCGGGGTGTCGGATCAGCCGGTCGAGGGCAGAGACGATGGCACAGAAGCGCGGGCGAGACGATCTCTCCTTCTGCCAGCAGTCCAGCATCAGCTGGTGCAGAGAAGCAGGGCATTCTGGGGGAGCGGGCAGCCGGTAGTCCTGCTCGATGGCGTTGATCACCTGCACAACACACACACACACACACACACACACACACACACACACACACACACTCCTTCAGCATTCAGACGCTCTCCAACTTACAGTGTTTAAACAATCTCCATTAAATAAATGCTAACTGTGTGTGTTGTGTTGGCTATGTCAAGTTCTTGTGTTTGATTGGTTCACTGCAAACCGCTGAAGCTTGAACATTTAGCCAATAAACCTGATGTGCAACGGGGGAGGGATCATTTCAATTACAACTGTATATTTCATTATTATATCTAGGGTTGGGAATCGTGAGAAATTTTCCGATTCCAGTTCCGGTTCCCATTCAATTAAAAATATTAGTAAGAGAAAAATCCACAATCCTTTTTGTGTTTATTTCTTATAGTACATGACAAATTAGTTTAACAGACTGGTAATGTAAACAAACTCAAAATATTATTAAGCAATCTTTGCAAAAAAAAAAATATATATATATATATAAAGGAAATTAAAAAATTCTGCATTCTCTATAATAATTTAGACCTCTCCTTTATTGTATCTCCAACAGTGAAGAATACCCTCTCAGAAGGAGTAGAATATGCTTTAACACACATATGTGTGTAGAACAGATTATTTTTTAAAACGGTTTGAATGATTGATTCATTAAGACTTTACGTATTTCATTACTGGATAAATCGGCGCTCTAGCAGTTAATAAACAGAAATGCGTCTTGCGGAAGAACATTGTTGCCGGAGCTACTTCTCTCTGTTTATGTCCATGACGAGTCACGCAGGCATTGGGCTACTCCGCAGCAGCTGCGATCCGCCGGCCAGTCTAAAGAAGTCTGAGTATTAACGCTTATTACAGGCTTTACGTAGTGATTCAAGATAAGACAAAAACACGGTTTGAAAAAAAAAACATTATGATGCACTCGCTCATTGTATATATTTTGTAAATTCTGAACACAAAAAATATACGGACTGCATCTGTTTTGACCACTACCGTCAATGTTTACTCAAACTATAATCTCACTAATTCTGTAACGGAAATCATTTGAATATGTGAAACAAATAAATATTGAGACTGTGTGATTGTAAAGCAGTTTCATATCGACAACTGCTCTCTCTCTCTCTCAGCGCAAACAGGCGCGCGCAGTAGCGTGTGTGAGAGCAAATCGCAACTTCAGTGGTGAAGTTTTTGTCATTTAGGAATAAGACGGCGTCTTCTACTCCCAGCACTTCGCCCACATGATGATATCGCATCGGCATCAGAACCGTTTTCGGAACCGAAACTTAGGAATTTTGCACGGTTCCGGTATTTTTTCAAAAACACCGGTTCTCGGTTCCCAACCCTAATTATATCTATCAGATTGTTTTAATTAAACAGGCTGAAGCAATCTAAAAATCACAATGAAGTAATATCCTAACTATAAACATGGCACATTTGTCCTCAGAATGGGCTTTATGCACAGCTGCACTACTTCCTGAACTTCAGCCAGCTCCTTGTTTCCTGGCTGCCATTATTGTCCAAATTGATTAATTCAGGTGTGTCTGATTATTGTTGCCATGACAACTGAGGTCAGGCACACCTGGATTAATCAATTTGGCCAATAATGGCAGACAGGAAACAAGGAGCTGGCTGAAGTTCAGGAAGTAGTGCAGCTGTGCATAAAGCTAATTCTGGAAATTAGCACAGCTAAATCAGGGAGCGCGACCGGAAATAAAATATCCAGAATAACAACTCGTCAAATCCATTCATTTACTATATATTACTAAATCAAAATGCGTGAAGCGACATCGTAAATCAAAAAGCAAAATGAAAACTACTAACGTGTGTTCGGTAAACCATGTGTTCATTTCATTACGACACAAACGTCACTAAATGATAACCAACTATATCAACGTGCAACACCGCAGATGGAAAAAGACGAGCTTTTCTGTTAAAAGAAGACGTTTTCTACCCGATGTTTCACTCAATAACTGCAATCTGGCAATCATGCAATTATTCTGATGAAAAGAGTGTGATTATAACGTTAAGCAAGATAATCGTTAGCTTATTATTATAGATGTGACCGTTATGCAGCCTGACGAACATATGACATCATGTTCATGGAGTAAAGTAGCCTAAACGGCCCAGGCTGGAGTCGACTAAACCGTCACTGCATGAAGACAGGGCCCGGCTGACCAAACATCATTTACAAAAATGGACACACGACTAAATGTAAAACCACTACGTGTGTGTGTGTGTGTGTGTGTGTGTGTGTGTGAGACTCACGTCCTGGTTGCTCATGTCCCAGTAGGGTCTCTCTCCGAACGACATCACCTCCCACATGACGATGCCGTAGCTCCACACGTCTGACGCGGACGTGAACTTGCGGAAGGCGATGGCTTCAGGAGCCGTCCAGCGGATGGGGATCTTCCCGCCCTGAGGAACACGGAGAGTCTTCATCACTGACGCATCATCACAGACGCATATCACATAATCGCAGACGCATATCACATCATCGCAGACGCATATCACATCATCGCAGACGCATATCGCATCATCGCAGACGCATATCGCATCATCGCAGACGCATATCGCATCATCGCAGACGCATATCACATCATCGCAGACGCATATCACATCATCGCAGACGCATATCACATCATCGCAGACGCATATCACATCATCACAGACGCATATCACATAATCGCAGACGCATATCACATCATCGCAGACGCATATCACATCATCGCAGACGCATATCGCATCATCGCAGACGCATATCACATCATCGCAGACGCATATCGCATCATCGCAGACGCATATCACATCATCGCAGACGCATATCACATCATCGCAGACGCATATCACATCATCGCAGACGCATATCGCATCATCGCAGACGCATATCGCATCATCGCAGACGCATATCGCATCATCGCAGACGCATATCACATCATCGCAGACGCATATCACATCATCGCAGACGCATATCACATCATCGCAGACGCCTATCGCATCATCGCAGACGCATATCGCAGACACATATCATATCGCATCATCGCAGACGCATATCGCATCATCGCAGACGCATATCGCATCATCGCAGACGCATATCACATCATCGCAGACGCATATCACATCATCGCAGACGCATATCACATCATCGCAGACGCATATCACATCATCGCAGACGCATATCGCATCATCGCAGACGCATATCGCATCATCGCAGACGCATATCGCATCATCGCAGACGCATATCACATCATCGCAGACGCATATCGCATCATCGCAGACGCATATCGCAGACACATATCATATCGCATCATCGCAGACGCATATCGCATCATCGCAGACGCATATCACATCATCGCAGACGCATATCACATCATCGCAGACGCATATCACATCATCGCAGACGCATATCACATCATCGCAGACGCATATCGCATCATCGCAGACGCATATCGCATCATCGCAGACGCATATCACATCATCGCAGACGCATATCGCATCATCGCAGACGCATATCGCATCATCGCAGACGCATATCGCAGACACATATCACATCATCGCAGACGCATATCACATCATCGCAGACGCATATCACATCATCGCAGACACATCATCACAGACGCATCATTGCAGACGCATCAGACACATCACATCATTGCAGACACATCATCGCAGACACAGACGCATCATCACAGATGCATGACAGACGCATCATCCCCGACGCATCATCACTGATCAGCAAACAGACGTCTTTTTGTCCTGAATAACTTTTGTAAGTATCTTTGTAATGTATGGATATTTATAAAGTGCAGTTATTTTAGGTTCTGTTCCTAATAATCTTAATACACTGTTTATTTCAACCGTATCTTTGTTCAGATGTGTCTATTTGTTGCGATTGCTGGATTTGTTTTATTCGTTCTTCTTTAATAACTGTGTTTACTTGTGTTTAATAATTCTGGTTGGGCTAGTTCACCTCTGGTGTGTTTAAAGCTCAGGCAAACACTGCGTGTGTAAGCGTTCTTCAGCTGATGAGGTTCTGCAATATCAGTAAAGGTGAATGATATCTACGGTGTTGTGTTTTGTGCCTTATTGGAATCGAAATTGGGAATCGATAAGCAGAATTGAAATCGGAAACCTTTAAATTCAAACTATGGGCTATATGCACGCATAAGTTCCGCATTTGACGTAAGGATGCTCGTCCATTTCTGGTTGTGTAGATTAAAGCGGAGGAGAACCGAGGAAAACGGGATTATGGCAGAGTCTTCAATATTTACTGTCCTCCCGTCTTTGAAACGAAACGTACATACGTTTAGATGTAATTTTATATATAGTTATGTTTATTTTATATAATTTTAAAAAGAAGCATAAACACAACGAGGGGTGTCTGTTTTATCTGTTTTTGTGACTAACGTTTCTTTATTATAACCATGGAGTATAAAATTCAATATAAATTCTCGGTATTGCATTGGACTCTACGATCGGCGGAAGTTATCGAGCATCCTTAATCCTTCACCGGAAATACCGCCGTGCATAGAGACCATACCCATTCCAAGCAATA
Source organism: Pimephales promelas (assembly GCF_016745375.1). The sequence continues at coordinate 221,873 of NW_024121654.1, forward strand.
AGCCACGAAAATAACTTTTGTGCTCAAAATGCACATTCTGATGGGAAAATATTGTATCTTAATTAAAAAAAGAGAATTTTCAGCAAACAATCTGGAAATTACTGCCACAAAACCAGTCCAATCAGATCGATCACGCAAACACTAGACAAATAACCACAGAGCTGGTGTGTGTGTGTGTGTGTGTGTGTGCTCACCAGAGAGCTGGTGTAGGTGTGTGTGTGTGTGTGTGTGCTCACCAGAGAGCTGGTGTAGGTGTGTGTGTGTGTGTGTGTGTGTGTGTGTGTGTGCTCACCAGAGAGCTGGTGTAGGTGGGGTCGGAGGAGTTCTCCGTCAGGAAGCGGGACAGGCCGAAGTCGGACACCTTGCACACCAGGTTACTGTTCACCAGGATGTTCCGGGCCGCCAGGTCGCGGTGCACGAAGCTCATCTCCGAGAGATACTTCATCCCTGAGGCGATCCCGCGCAGCATCCCCACCAGCTGGATCCCAGTGAACTGGCCATCATTCAGCTGAGCACAGGGAGAGAGAGGGTGAGACAGACTCTCAAACACACACTCAAACACACACACACACACACTCACTCACCCGCAGGAAGGAGTCGAGCGCCCCGTTCTCCATGTACTCGGTGAGGATCATGACGGGGCAGGAGGCGGTGATCACGCCCTCCAGGTGGATGATGTTGGGGTGCTGGAACTGGCCCATGATGGAGGCCTCGGACAGGAAGTCCCGCCTCTGCTTGTCCGTGTATCCGCCCTTCAGGGTCTTGATGGCCACGCAGCTCTCCTTCCTGCCCGGGACCCTCAGCCGGCCCCGGCACACCTCGCCGAACTCCCCTGCGCACGAGAGATCACGTTCACACGGCACAATGGAGACACTCGAGACGGGCTTTCATCAGGTGTGTGTTCTGCAGTACTGCTGTTCATGCGGGGAACATGAGACTCGCGCCACACCTGCGCACCTCACACACACACACACACACACACACACACACACACTCGGTTCTCACCAGCGCCGATCACTTCCTCGATTTTGACAAACGACACGTCAATCTCTTTGGCAAACTCCCTCACCGCCTCGTTAGGATCCTCGTATGTGAACGGGTCGATGTAGACTTTAATCCCTGTGAGAAACACACACACACACATCATATAAAACCATAAAAGTACATTTCCTTTTCTTGAATTAAAATAAAAGTTAACTGAAATAAAGTAAAGTATTAAAAACGTCAAATACACAGAATAACGAAAACTTTAAGTAAAAATACAATGAAAACCGGAAATAAAAAATGAAAATCTTATTTCAGCTCATTTCTCATTTAACTCGATTTATTACAATAACTAACATTGAATTGAAAATGAATACAAACTACAAAGAAAGTATAAAAATTCCTAATTTCTAACAAAACTAATTGATAAAACTATCATAGTCTCAATGACACTGACACACACGTTAACAAAATTCCTAAAACTTCCACTAAAATTGACATGAAAACAGAAAATATAAAAATAAAACAAATAAAAAAATATAAAGAAATAAAAAAACGAATAAAAGTGAAACAAATACACTGTAAAATTACTAAAACTAACTAAAATTACGACTTTTATGGCTTTATTTCAGTTAAAACCTCACAAGATGATGTAGATAAACTATGAATTAATAATTAATTACATATGAGTGAATATCTATCTGGCAATCGACCAGTGTTATCTTAGCATCATTGGCATACAATTAAATAAAATATTATAAATTAGATTTTATTTTTATATTTTAGATGAAGTTATGGATTTTCTCGATATTAAAAACTGACAGACTGAATATATATTGGATATTGTGTAATGATGTTATATGTCATAAATGTTCAGATCTTACAGCACCAAACCTGATGTTTATTTATATTTATGAAAGTCTGTTGTAAAAAGAGTTTTTCCTACTTGATCGAACACATGATTGTGTCATCAGCTGAGATTAGAAATATTCATTCATTTTGGAGTTTATAATAATAATAATAATACAGTTCATGTAAATATTATAAAGCACATTGTGTTGTTTTGTTGGTTCACTGGCATCAACAGCTGTTGCTTGGCAACGGTAGACAACTGAAGTCCACATTTCACTGGTCTGGACCTGTTTGTGTAACATCACACACACACACACACACACACACACACACACACACACACACACACACACACACACACACACACACACACTCCTGACTGTGGGAGAAACTCACCCGGACCCATCAGGAACTGGCCACTCTTATCCGGGTCTGGGTCCCTGGTCCTGTTGGAGCGCCTGAGAAACACACACACACACACACACACACACACACACACACACTGTTAAACCAGCGTGATCTTATTCTGTGTTTATATGTGATAAGATTACACTGGTGTGTGTGACTGGATTCCTCTCGCATGACTCCTGTGAGTTTCTGTCTGTTGTGTGAGAGACCCTGCAGCTGTTCATCTCTATATGAGTGTGTGTGTGTGTGTGTGTGTGACATACTTCTGTCTGTGTGTGTGTGTGTGTGTGTGTGCTCCTGGGGTTAGATTCATTGTTCCAGTAAGAGTCTGTATGGAGACAGCACTGGGTGGACACATCCTGTTCTCCTCTCTCTCTCTCTCTCTCTCTCTCTCTTGCCCTCTCTCGCCCTATCTCTCTCTCTATTCAATTCAATTCAGAAAGCTTTATTTGCATGACAAAAAATACATCTTGTATTGCCAAAGCATCAAAACAACAGACAATTATTTAGAACATTTAGTACACAAAAGTAAAAATACTGTTATCATAAAACAATAATAATAAAAATAAACAAAGATTGGTAAATAAAATAAAAAGTATTTAAAAATCATTTATATAAAAACAAAAACAAACAATATTGAACATTATATAAGTGTGTGTAGGTCTTAGGCTGTGAGTGAGTGTGTGTTTATTGGATGTTTTCTCACTCACTCACTCAGAACAGGAAGAGTCACACTGAATTGAATGTGAATATATGTGTGTGTGTGTGTGTAAGCGGGTAGAGTTGAATGCATGTATGATAGTTATGAACCCCCCACCCAAACACCAATCACATCGTCACATATCTCACCTGAAGCAGAACACGGCAACAATCACCACGGCGATGAGAATGAGCAGTCCGATAGCAACCAGCACTCCAGTGAGCATCAGCCGCGACGGAGACTCTTCCTCTGAGAGACACACACCGTTAGATGAGGATGTGTGTGTGTGTGAGTGTGTGAGAGTGTGTGTGTGTGTGTGTGTGTGTACCGTCAGGAAGCGTGCTGATAGTAGCAGTGGTGCTGAAGTGACCGTATCCCGCCACAGTTCTCGCCCGGACCTGCACCTGATACTGAGACCCGCGGGCCAGATCGTTCAGAACCGCTGAGCTACTCTTACTGCTGATGTACTGCCATCCATCATCCTGACCCTGCGGCACAGGTCAGAGGTCAGGGGTCAAGAACAGGTGGAACACACACACACAGCACTGCATGTAGAACTATACTGATAACGACAACTATAACAATATCTAATGATAACTATAAAAAACTAAACTGATAACTATAATAAATATCACGATAACCGATAACTAGAACAATATAATAACGATATCTATGATATTATAATTACTATAACAATAATGTTAACTATAATAACTATTTATACTGTTAACAATAATAAGCATAACAGATAATATAACGATAATGTTAACAATAATAACTAACAGTACCTATAATGTTAACTATAACGCTAATAACTGTAGCAGTAACTCTAAGGATAGCGCGGCTGACCTTCAGACTGTAGCGCAGCTGATACTCCTGAATGTTGTGCTGGTTCTGCGAAGGAACCGTCCAGCTGAGAGAAACACTGCTCTCCGACGCTTTAGTCCTCCTGACCCCGGACACCGGAACGGCCACTACACACACACACACACACACACACTGTTAATGTATTATCTTAACGGATCTGCCGACAGGATCGTTTACACTCAGAGATGATATTATGATAAATGCACATATATACATATAGATAACATTAGTTCTCATTTTAGTTCATTTTCATGAATTAATTTTACACAGGATTGATTCTGATTGGCTGTCAATGTTTGTATTCGTCAGAGGAAACTCACTCTGAAAGCGTTTCCTCGTTGCAGTTATCAGTACAGTTGCGCGTTTATAGAGTGTGTGTGTGTGTGTGTGTGTGTGTGTGTGTGTGTGTGTGTGTGTGTGTGTGATCTTCAGCACTGACCGTCTCTGCTGGTGGTGATGTTGATGCTGCTGGAGGCGGGGCTTGTGTGACTGACAGCGCTCACGCCACTCAGGGATAGGACAGTGAAGGTGTAGGAGGTGTGTGGGAGGAGCCCACGGATGATGACACGCCTCCCGGTCACGCCCACCTGGCCTGGCCTGTAGGTGACGCTGTCTGCGCAGGCAACACACACACCGGCGCGGCAGCACACACACTCCACACTGTAGCTGAGGTCTGAGCGCCCGCCCCGGTCCACAGGCTCCGCCCACTCCAGGGTCACCACGGTGTCATTGATCTGAGCGATGATGCTGCGCGGGGCTGACGGCGGCTCTGGGGGGGTCAGAGGTCACATACATGAGTCCATGAGAGTGTGTGTGTATGTGTGATAGAGTGTGTGTGTGTGTGTGTGTGTCTCACTGGTGCAGGCTGAATCTGGGAGGTCACTGGCTGCTCGGTAGAATCCTGCGCGACACAGACACACACTAGATCCAGCGGAGTGTGTGTTACTGTTATCTGGACACGCGCGACACACACTCTCGCCAACAGATGCTTTATACTGGCCTGATCCACACGCTACAAGAAAACACACACGAGAGACATGAGAGGACATTCACAACACACACACACACACACACACACACACACACACACAGTTTCTTTTTTTTATAAACATGTATTGAATTTAACAATTTTTTAAGGATATACATTTAACAAATACATTTAACAAAGCGTATAACAATTACACACACAGTTTCTCTCACAAATACACATACTCACACACACACACACACACACATCAATACTACGAAATCCAGCATTAGGGAAGATCAACTAGTCTAGTGCTACTGGGAACACCAGAGTTAATCATCGTTAAACGAAAGGGTAATTATAATTAACTAAGCGAAGTGATCTTGAAAATGCACTTGAATATATCGTTATTTTTCAAGGTATCGTATTGAAGTTAGAAATTCTAGTATCATGACAACACTAGGCGTGAGTATGTGTCTTTGAGAGAGAAACTGGTGTGTGTGTGTGTGTGTGTGTGTGTGTGTGTGTGTATGGGGGCTGGTGTTGGTTAAACACATTCAATCTGGTCTCAGGCCCTCAATGACCCGCCTGTTGTACTCAAATAATAGAGTCAGACGGGGCGTGTGACTGACAAACACACACACACACACACACACACACACACACACACACTGAAGCAGGTGGCTGAATTTGTTTGTATTAATTGCGCTTGCTTTGTACTGGCCTTCTCTTTGTGTGTGTGTGTGTGTGTGTGTGTGTGTGTGTGTGTGTTTAGTTAAACTACGAGGTCTGAGTTAAATGTGACAAAAGCTCCTCTGTGGACATCCTCAAAAATACAAGATAAATAAATAATTCATAAATAATACATAAACAATGTATTAGAGAGCACATGATCTGCTGTTCCCATCTGTGTGTGTGTGTGTGTGTGTGTGTGTGTGTGTGTGTGTGTGTGTGTGATCATGAGAAGCTCCAGTTCTCCTCTATATCGCAGTCAGTGTTTCTGAAAGTCTTGAGTTTCTCCCGGGAACACGTCTCAATATTCCTCATTATAATAATTCATGCGCAGAATAAAGGGGCGGGGCCTGGTTGAGTTAGTTAGTAGTGTGTTAAACTGGCGGTTATGGAAAGGGGCGGGACATTTCCCAAACACACTCGAAGACCAATTACAACACACTGCTCCAGCCGACCAATCAGAGCACAGTGTGCTTTCAGGAGGAGGGGCTTCACAGAGACAGGAAGTAAACAGAGCGTTACTGACAGACTGGGAAGAGAGGAGCCGCAACAATGGAGAATATGAGGAGAATAATCAACATTCAAGCAGGAAAACATGATCTAGTCGAGCCTGAACACATCAGGACTGTGGAGGAGCACAATATGGGCTATGAAGACTAACGAGGATGGAGAAATAACGGGCAGAGCGATCATCATCCATCTGTAGTCAGTCTGATTACACTGAATAAAACAACAGCAGACGAACATCCAGAGAGAGAGAGAGACAGATCACATTACCCATAATCCTCAACCACACCCAACAGACCAATTCCCACTCATTAAAAGAGCATTTCATCAAGCTCTATTAACAACACCAGCTCTCACACACAGCGTTCAGGATAAACACAGCTGCTTTACATTGAGCTGTTCACACACACACACACACACACACACACACACAGAGAGAGACTGCTTTTGTCATTAGGACAGACAGACGAAAGACAGACGAAAGACAGACAGACGACAGACAGACAGACAGACAGACAGACGACAGACAGACGAAAGACAGACAGACAGACAGACGACAGACAGACAGACGACAGACAGACAGACGAAAGACAGACAGACGACAGACAGACAGACAGACGACAGACAGACAGACAGACGACAGACAGACAGACGAAAGACAGACAGACAGACGACAGACAGACAGACAGACAGACGAAAGACAGACAGACGACAGACAGACAGACGACAGACGGAAGAAAGACAAACAGACAGACGAAAGACAGACAGACAGACAGACGACAGACAGACAGACGAAAGACAGACAGACAGACAGACAGACAGACGACAGACAGACAGACAGACGACAGACAGACAGACGAAAGACAGACAGACAGACGACAGACAGACAGACAGACAGACGAAAGACAGACAGACGACAGACAGACAGACGACAGACGGAAGAAAGACAAACAGACAGACGAAAGACAGACAGACAGACAGACGACAGACAGACAGACGAAAGACAGACAGACAGACAGACAGACAGACGACAGACAGACAGACGAAAGACAGACAGACGACAGACAGACAGACAGACGACAGACAGACGAAAGACAGACAGACAGACAGACGACAGACAGACAGACAGACGAAAGACAGACAGACGACAGACAGACAGACAGACAGACAGACAGACGAAAGACAGACAGACAGACAGACGAAAGACAGACAGACAGACAGACAGACAGACGACAGACAGACGAAAGACAGACAGACAGACAGACGACAGACAGACGACAGACAGACAGACAGACAGACAGGTCCCTCACCCCTGCAGCGGTCCGAGTCCACGGGCTCGTGTCCAGGTCTACAGGCACAGGATGACGACGGAGGCCCCACCCACTGCCCATCCTCCCCGCAGAACATGGTGGGCGGAGCTTCACTCAGGGGGGCGGAGTTCTCCACGCACACGCCCCCGGCCTGCTGCACCAGCGAATGAGGGAGCGTCTCTGGGAAGGAGGTGAAGGCCCGTGTGACGGGGGGGCACTTCTTGAGGAACACCCTGACGGCCAGCAGGGCCATGCACGCGCCCTGGGTCTGGAAGCCGAGGTAGAAGCCCCTCTTCGCCAGCGGACCCACGCGCACCGTCTTCACGTTCGACTTCTTCTCGCCGCCCCGACGCAACAGGAAGTCCGCCGCCACCGTGTCCACCTACACAACACAGCATACACACGTTAGCATGCGATCACTGCGAATAATAATGATATCTAGAACCGTAACGATAATGTTAAGTGTGTGTGTGTGTACCTTGGTGTAGGGGTTCTCCATCCAGGCGGGGTGTGTGAGCGTGGCGGTGTCCTCGTCGCTCTGGTACAGGTACAGGTTGAAGGTCTCCTTGCAGGTCCTGTAGGCGTTGGGCAGGGACGAGCACTCCACCATGGTGAAGCGCAGCTCCACGTACACCTGAGACGCGCCGCGCCGCGGGATGAAGCTCGTGCGCAGCCAGTGGCTCGACACACTCTCCAGCGGGCAGATCTGGAACGTGCGCACGCTATTGCCCTCGTCATCCAGCCCCGTCACCTCGTCCCACTGACACACACACACACACACCATTAAAATCTCTAATATTC
>NW_024121654.1:235000-236555 GCF_016745375.1 Pimephales promelas
TGATGTAGTTCGACAGAACTGTTATTTGTTTTCATGAAACCGCTCCACATGACAATAATAACAACACAATATCCGATAGACGGTTATATTAATCATAATTACCTTCCTCTGCTGTGATGAGTCCAGTCAACACGAACCAGAACCAGGAGAGAGAACCGATCCAGAAAACATGATCCATCTCAAACTCCAGTCAGCTCATCAGACTGAGATCATCAATCTCTTCAGCTTCTCGAAAATGACCAACACTTCTTCAGCTGAATGTGGATCTTTCTTTAAAAGTTAAGCAACTCATGAAGAACTTGCGGCAATAAACTTATCCACAACTAATCTCTGCCCACTTCAGAGTGGGTTTCGCACACATTAGGATAGCACCTCATCGGTATCTTAAACCCAAACGGGATCAGATCCAGATCAGAAACCGAGATTCTGCTCAAATCGGCTGAAACACAATCCTGCAATATGCGCGTCCGTGTGAGTGCGCGTCCACTATCCTGCCATGGAAAAAACCTCTATTCCCCGCAGTGCGTCCGTTTAAAGTTGTTTATAATCCACTCCTCGCTGCGTTTGAACTGAAAAGTCCAATCGACATCAACAATTAAAGAACTATTCCACGAAACTCGGAGTTTCGGTCGACGCGAACTTTCTCTCAGGACTGAACGCGAGGCGCGCGAACCCGAGCCTGGACTGCAGCAAGCCCCGCCCACCGCATGGCAGGACCGGCGCTCATTGGCCCATCGGCCAGTCTGTCCAGACGAAACATGAGCGCGCTTTCATGTGGATTGGCAATAATATCTGGCCAGTATTTTATTATTTGATTTAATTAAACTGATCTCATCACATTTTTGTTGGTATAGATGAAGGCACAAACCGGCTTATGTTTTAATAATAAATAAATGTTATAACAGCAAAATTATCAAAGGAATGTAATTCTGAATTCATTGCTGTATACGTTTATTTATTATTTCTTTATTTATTTTTAAATTAATGTATGCTCCTTTAACGTGGAATTATGTAGGCCCATTTATCTTTATTCATTCATTTTGCGGGTAATTTTATCAGTTTCAGACACATGTGAGTCTGACTAAAACGGATAAAATGATCAGTTTCAGTCAGGTCATAATTTCAAATTTGTATGCCATAATGACATTTGAAATTATGACATGAAATTGAAATAATTACGCAAAAATACGTAAGTTAAAGTGTTTTTAATGAGTTAAAAATACGCAATTTACTGTGAAAATTTCTTACTGTCATAATGTCGACTTGTATGACATAAACTTCGACTTTTATGTAATAATTACGACTTTTATATCATATTTTGATGTAATTTTATTTACAAAAGCTTTTTTGGTGTGGCGTTCATGACAGGTTATCAGGTTGTTTGACTATAAAGAGTCTCTGTGTTTATGACTGTGTTTCTCACGCTGTGATCGGGGTGTGAATCTCCTCACGCGCTCCCGCGAGCTTTTACACCCTCCGCGCGCTATTGTTCACGCGCGTTAAAGCTCCATTAGAGCTCGCGCTCTCAGGTGAGATGAGAGACAGTAGCGGAGCT
>NW_024121654.1:242055-472055 GCF_016745375.1 Pimephales promelas
AATTATGACATTAAATCTTATGTTATGATTATGATTTTTTTGTCAGGATTTCTACTAATTACTACCGATACTTCACGGTCCCAATGCAAAATTAAGACTGTGTGTGTGTGTGTGTGTGTGTGTGTGTGTTGTACCCAGTAGAGCTGGTATTGGAGGTGTTCTGGGTAATCTGCAGGCACTGATGAGTTTTCCTCCACACACGGCCGACAGGAACAGAATCACGAGGCCGAAGAGGTTCTGTCCGGGCAGACATGCAGGACCCGTCACGGCCCACACCACCCCGAACAACAGCAACCCCAGCAGAGCTACACACACACACACACACACACACACACACACACACACACACATGAAGAATGGCATCTATGCTAATGTTAGTCTTTCTGCTTATCCCAAAGTTTAGCCGGATCAGCCGGTGGACCTGCGCCTGTACACGTCCACAATACATGATGTAGTGTAGACCTACCAAACATCACACACACACACACACACACACACACACACACACACACACACACCTTTGGTAATGACGGAAGCTGTAAAGCCGTGTGGTGTGGGGCAGGTCTGGAGTTTACCACAGAAGCCCGATGGTTTGGACGCTGGTTTCTGATCTGAGTAAAACACACACACACACACACACACAGTTCATACCTCAGCTACAAGTGTGTGTGTGTGTGTCTTTTATGCTAAACCTTTAATAAGGTTATAAGATAATAAGGTCTGCTAAATTATGCATTAGCTAAAATGACTCAGTTTGCACTATATTTCTACAGCAATGATTCATCTGTTAATGTTAGTTAATAAAAATACAAATATTCATAGTTTGTTCATGTTACTTGTCCATGAAGTAACAAACATTAAAGGATATAACTATTTAAAAATGTATTAGTAAATGCTGAAATTTACAATAACATTACATTATGCTGTAGAGGTGCTGTTTGGTAGTTCAAGTGAACTAGTGTGTGTGTATGTGTGTGTGTGTGTTGTGTGTATATTGTGTACTTACAGGTTTCTGTTTCTTCTGCTGAAAGGATTTCCTCGCCCATTTCTTACTTCAAATGATCAGGTGTCTGTGAGTGAACTTTGACCTAGGTGAACCTACACACACACACAATTTAATTATTAAACATGTTGATTCCTTCAGTTATTTAGTGCTATTCTAGAGTCTGAATCTGTGTCTCTCAACACTTTATTTCAGAAGATAATGAACTAAAAAAAATCACGTTTTCTTGATTGTAGTAAAAAGATAAAAATCACATAATCTACATAATGAAAATCTGTTGTTTTTTATATACAGCCAGTTAGAAATACTGCCATCGAACACAAACTCACAGAAAACTAGTTACAAATCAGATTTTGAAAACTTTGTCGCAAAAATAAAGTGAACACACGAACAGATGACAGAATGAGGAGAACATTTACTGTTCAGACAATAATACACACACACACACACACACACACACAACTAAACACACACACAACTAAACACACACACAACCAAACACACATACAACTAAACACACACACAACTAAACACACACACAACTAAACACACATACAACTAAACACACTAAACACACACACAACTAAACACACACACACACACACAACCAAACACATACAACTAAACACACACACACACACACACACAACTAAACACACATACAACTAAACACACACACACACACACACACACATACAACTAAACACACTAAACACACACACACACACACAACTAAACACACACACACAACTAAACACACACACACACACACACACACACAACTAAACACACACACACACACAACTAAACACACATACAACTAAACACACTAAACACACACACACAACATGAACATCTTTCTCACCTGTTGACAGTTCTGAGAAAAGCAGCAGTTGACCAGCGACTAATGCACACACACACACACACACACACACACACACACACACACACTGATTCACACACACGAGTCTCACAGCATATGATATGTATGAATCAGTGTGTGTGTGTGTGTGTGTGTGTGCAATAAAATGCTGTTCTTCCTCATTATTTCTGTCTTGTTTCCAGTCCAAATATCAAACATTTCAGAAATCAAGATGCAGCTTTTATTAGAGGAGTGAAATGATATCAGACATTAAAACTTGTTTTCTGGGGAAATAAAAATGAAGTGAGTTTTTGTCCAAAATAAGAAGAATGATCTGATATCTAAGGGGTGAGAAAAATAATGTTGTTTTTGTTTGAATTCATATTATTTTTCTGACCCGATCGGCAGATGATTTCGCTTTAAGCATCGACTCACTTCATATTGATTAACGGGAAACAGGACGTAATATCTGATGTGTTTTCACTACTTTAGGAAATGCATCTTGAGTTAAGAAATGGTTGATATTTGGACTGGAAACAAGACTGAGTTTTTTGCAGTGTGTGTGTGTGTGTGTGTGTGTGTGTGTGTGTTCATCACATGAGGTCAGCTCATCAGCTCGAACACTTCATCAGTGCTGAAGGTGTGTGTAACGTCACACACCACTCACTGTGTTTGTTTGAAAGTCCTGATGTTTACGTCTGTTTGTTCCTGTTTATATTCCAGATGTCTGTGCCACAAGTGTGACGAATGACATGTTCAGTGCCATCGGTGCCCGCGCGCGCGTGTGCGTGTGTGTGTGTGTGTGTGTGTGTGTACATCATCTGACTCGCAAACCACTTCCATTTATAGTCACTGACTGCCAGTGTGTATATACACTGTGTGTGTGTGTGTGTGTGTGTGTGTGTGTGTGTAGAGACATTCTGTCTTTCACCATCACGAAGAACTCTCACACACACATCAGGAGAATTAGATGAATCACAGTAATTGATCGAAACAAGAGTTTTTCATGAGCTTTCAACTGCTTAGAGAAGTTCTGTTACTGTGTTAACAGCAATAACTGGTGTCACACACACACACACACACACACACACACACACGGTTATTGCCGCCTGTGTAGCTCATCTTATCTGGACAAACGCCACGAGACTCATCTGTGCATCTTTAGTGTGAGTTTCCTGATCAGACACACAGGGGATCACGGCTGATCACGGATCTGTCATCTGAAGACTGTAAACATGAGGAGTTGAGGCGTCCCACAAGGCTCAGTGCTGGGACCGCTGCGGTTCCCCCTATACACGCTGCGCTGATGACGTCATGAGGAAGCCGTCACCCTTCTCAAAGATTCATGTTTTTAGAGTTTAAATGGAGATGATTACGGTATCATTTTCAAAACTCATTTTAAAAAAAACGTACACATCTGGAGCTCAAACACGGCTGTGCAAATGAACGGCCGGATCACATGAACAGTTTCTGTGTTCAGTAGAGCGGTGTCGTGTTAGCGCCCCCAAAGTTAATCACTAATGATCTTTATAACGGAAGTGAATCAATCTAAACTAACTTTATCTGGACGATAACTTTATTCTAGATCTGCTGTAAAGCCCAAACACTCTGTGTGACTGTAATCTCCTGTTATTATCACTCTAACGCTGCTGTGAAACTCTGAACTGTTAAAGCGCTGGATTGATGAAGATAAGACAGGACACTTTTGACGGGTTACTTTGAGTTTATTAAAACACGTTATATGTGGTGCTGTGGTTCCTTATGGGGTTTCTTGCTCCATAACTAATGAACATGCCGTGAAGCATCAGCTTCAGTGATACACAGATGATTAACACACTTACTAATGTCTTTAAAAGCAGCCCAGACTCACGGTCGTGTACTGTATCTCAGCAGGCGTGTGTGCGGCCGTCAGAAGGCCACAGTGATCTGCTCTCCAGTGTCTGATACTTACAGCGGTTGTGCTTTCTGAGCAGTGATGATGTCATTCATATTGAAGCAATAGCTGACATTAAAGAGCGTTTGGTGAACAGAAAACACACAGTTATTGTCCAGCATGGCCATGTCTCTGGTGTTCTGTGTCCTGCAACTAAACATGTTTGAGGAAGAGGAACGAGGAAGAGGAGATGCTGGATGACAGGATTTACTTCAATAAGAAATCCAAACTGCACTGCCGGCGGGAGAAAAGGTTGATTTCAAACCCCGCTCGCGGATGGCGGTGATTGGACCAGTTTGACAGCTGATAACAGACCAGTGTGTGTGTGTGTGTGTGTGTGTGTGTGTGTGTGTGTCCTCAGAACCAAGTATTCACTTTCATATGTGTAGTGACTTTTGTTTTTATATACTGTATTTGAACTGAAAGAGTACAATAGCGGGTCAACGTGAAGCTGGTGGACTCGACGAAAAATGCTTTTCTTTCTCAGTAGTTTAGTGGTGTTTCCAGTCCAAAAATGATCTGCCGATGGGGTCAGAAAGATAATCTTGATTCAAACGGACACGATGTTATTTTTCTCACTCCATCGGCAGATCATTTTGCTTGTTTTAAGCATAATCTCACTTAACGTTAATTAATTCACCCGGAAAACAGGACATAATATCTTCTATCACTCCTCTAGTAAACGCATCTTATTTGGACTGGAAACGAGACGGAAACACTGAGTAAGAACAGCGCGCCGCTGAAGGCTAATGCCCAGCTGGTTCCGCATTAGTGTTTAGTGAGCGACTCTGATCCGAGATCCATCCCAGCGGCGCTCGAGGGGTTTCCATGGAGACCACCGTTGAGTGACGGCCGGGATGAGGCCCGTGATTGGCTGGTGCTGGAGCTCTTGCGTTGGGTGGGATTAGCGTTAGCGTTAGCATCGGACTCCACGCGCGTGACCGTGAACAGGCTGCTCTGGCAGGTCGGCTGGAACCGGGTCATCTGAAGCTCCAGTCTGTCGGAGTCCGACTCGTGAACGAAGGGACACCAGCGAAACACACGCTTGAATCCGGCCCGGAACCTGTGGCACAAACAGAACCAAAAAATGCTTTTCTTACGTAGCATTTAGGACATAATATCCAACGTAATTTTATCTAGTAAATGGTTGTTGATTTAAGAATTTGTAGAAATTTGCAATAGAAACAAGACAAAAATACTGCGCGAGAAAAGCAAGTTTTACAGTGCAATATCCTCGTAATCTGCTGTTATTTTCACCGTTATGCTGATGATACTCAGCTCTATGTATTTTTTCCTGCCCCGACATGCGAAACCAATTCACAAAATTAATGGAAACTGACATACATATATATATATATAAAAAAAACCTGGATGACTTGTACTTTCCTACGACTTAACTCTGAAAAAAAAAATGTAATGACCTAGAATACTGTCCAACACTCGATGCATTTGACTACATTTGTAGTATTTATGTCCCTGTAAATCTTTTCTTTTAAGTGTACTTAAACAGTGTGTGTGTGTGTGTGTGTGTGTGTGTGTGCGTGTGTGTGTGTGTGTGTGTGTGTGTGTGTGTGCGATACACACCTGCTGTTGAGGCAGCAGTAGATGATGGGGTTGTACATGGAGCAGCTGACCGAGAGCCACAGCACCGACAGATAGACCTGCTGGATGGACGGCAGTCTCCTCAGCTTACGGTCGAAGCTCGTCACGATGAAGTACACATGATACGGGAGCCAACAGACGGCAAACGTCACCACCACGATCAACATCATCTTCACAACCTACACACAACATTACCACAATAACTCAAATTCAGGCGGAGAAAACACTTACACATGCTTCAAAAACGCTTCTAGCGCTAAAGGTGCGAAAGCCGCTAAAGTGACGAAACGCGTGTGTCCGCTCAGGGCCACCGTAGAAACATGTAAGGGGACCCGCGGTGTGTGTAGAGAAAGGCTAAGCTAATAAACCCCTGAACACATGCGATCTCGACAGATCCTGCTAATATCACACACTGCACCTTTACTCGGCCGCTTGTGAGGTGGAGAAGGGCGCTCTGCATGCACGTGTGTGTGTGTGTGTGTGTGTGTGTGTGTGTGTGTGTGTGTAAGAGTAGCGAGACCTTTCTCTTGGCCTGCAGGTGATCCTGGGAGTTTCCTGAGGAGTGTCCGGGGAACCCTCCGGCCCACAGCGTGAGCCCCACTCGGGTGTAGACCACGGCAATGAGCGTCAGAGGCAGGACATACACCAGCGCCGCCACTATCAGGTGATATCTGTCCACACACACACACACACACACTCATGAGGCGCTGGCGGAGAGCAGCAGCGGCACACACACTCACACCAGCGGCTCACATGAAGGCGTCGGCGTCGCGCCGCGGCCAGGACACGTAGCAGACCGTCCGGTGCGGCCTCACTTCCGTCACGGAGTAAAAGCAGAGCGGGAACGCCAGACACGCCGCCAGCGTCCACACACACGCGATCACCGCCCGGGTGGCCGTCGCCGAGAGGCGGGGCTTCAGCGGGTGGATGATCGCCATGTACCTGACCACACAGGAAGTGACCCGTACATGCGATTAAAAGTTCAGGCCGACATCACACACACTCTCGAGGAGATACTTATTCTGAATAACTACATTTACATTTAGTCATTTAGCAGACGCTTCATCCAAAGAGACTAAAACAAGTCATCGTGAAGAGGCCATAACAACACAAGAAGTGCTCGAAATACAACGTTCAGGCATTGCTCAGAGTAGCATAAACCAGACAAGTGAGGATTTAAAGTTTTTCATTAGAGGTGGTGGTGGCGCAGTGGGTAAGACACATGCCTTTGGTGTGAGAGACTCGGGTTCGAATCCACTGTGAGACACCAATGTGTCCCTGAGCAACACACTTGACCCCTAGTTGCTCCAGAGGCGTGCGACCTCTGACATATATAGCGATTGTAAGTCGCTTTGGATAAAAGCGTCAGCTAAATGGAGAAATGTAAAGTATGTTCTATATAGTATGAATGTAATCCGGACGCAGAGTAAAACATGCAGTTCTTCCAGTCCAAATATCAAACATTTCTTATATCAAGATGCATTCACTAGATGAGTCCAATGACATCAGATATTATGTCCTGTTTTATGAGTTGATGCTTAAAACAAGTAAAATGATCTGCCGATGGGGTCAGAAAAAATAATCTTAATTCAAACAGAACAACATTATTTTTCTGACTGCATCGGCGGATCATTTCGCTTGTTTTAAGCATCAACTCACTTCATTTTTGGTGTGTGTGTGTGTGTGTGTGTGTGTGTCTCACCTGTCCAAGGCGATGGCGCTGATCGAGTACACACTGGCGAACACTGCGGTCACCGGGTAGAAGTTCTGGAAGCGACAGTACGCGCTGCTGAAGTGCCAGTGCCCGCGCGCGCCGTACACGAAGTTCACCAGCGCGTTGAGCGCGGCCACGCACGCGTCGGACACCGCGAGGTTCAGCAGAAAGTAGTTGGTGACGGTCCTCATCCTCTTGTGCGCGACGATGATCCAGATCACGACCAGGTTCCCGGTCACCGACACCACCAGGACCAGCGCGAACGCGAGCGACCACAGCGCCACGCGCCACGGAGACTGCGCGAACATGTTCAGGCGCGTGAGGTTCGAGGAGTTCCCCGAGGAGGACATGATGCGCTCTGAAGACGAGTGTGTGTGTGTGTGTGTGTGCGCAGGAGGAGCTCTCTCGTTGTGTGTGTGTGTGTGTGTGTGTGTGTGTGAGAGAGAGAGAGAGAGAGAGAGAGAGAGAGAGAGAGAGAGAGAGAGAGAGAGAGAGAGAGAGAGAGAGAGAGAGAGCGGGTGATGATAGTGAAGCTTGTTGCTTTGATTATAGTTATCATTAAATATAACATATGTTTGCCTATATATTATTGATAAGTCACGGGCAGATGTTCAAGAGTGTTACTGTGTTCGCGCCATTTCTTTTCTTTACGATGGTAAATATAACGTTGAAAGTTCCCAAACGCTCACACACACACACACACACACACACACACACACAAACACGCACATCTGCCTCATAATACAACATTAAAAACCTTTGTGAATAAACGTGAGCCTC
This sequence comes from Pimephales promelas, assembly GCF_016745375.1. The sequence continues at coordinate 249,950 of NW_024121654.1, forward strand.
GTAGTGGCTTATTCTAATGTTGAGACTGACATACAGATATCGGATATGGATCTGATTTAAAACCACATTCGGAAGTGGATCAGAATCAGATATGTGGATAAAATCTGTGTGAGACGAACAGAGAAACAGATTATTTCAGCATTCAAACTCAAGCATGTCCTCACTCTTCATCTAGTTTTAATTTATTTGGGGATTAATTCTTTAATTCATTTATATTTAAATAAGTAAAAAAGTAAGAATGGAACATAAAATTCATTAGTTTACATGAACTAAGAATGAACAATACGCCAACAGCATTTATTAATCTAAGTTAATATTAATTTCAACATGTACTAATACATTATTAAAATCAAAGTTTGTATTAGTTGACATTAGTTACTGCACTGTGAACGACATGAACACAGAATGAACAGCTGGATTATTATAAACTAACATTATAAAAGATGAATAAATATGTTATTGCTCATGTTAGTTAATACATTAATGTTCACTAATGAGCCACCGTTACATGATCTTATATGCAGAAATCTGCTCTTTAACTTCGTCTCTAGAACCAAAAACCACTTTAAAAAGCTGATATAAGAATACGATAAAGTTTAGTCTCTTGATCAACATCTCAGACCGAGTCAGACAGAACGACGAGTCTCAATCTAATGTAATGGATAGAAATATTTAATGCACATTTTTACACGACTGTATTTACAGAGTTCATGTTCACGGCTTCATGTGCTCAAAATCAGTACAAAAATACTCTTTAAAACACGGAATGTTGCACTAAAACACACGTGACGAAACCACGACACACACACACACACACACACACACGAGCGGGAGAGCACTGCAGAAACACAACACTACACTTTGGCTGAGTCCGGTCATTCACAGAACCGACCAATAGCAGCAGAGGAAGAGAAGGTGAGCAGCAGGAGCCCTTTGACCTTTGACCTGGTGTGAGCCTGAAGTGTGTTCGGCAACATTCACACACACGTCACACACACACACACACACACACACACACTTCAGACCTGTTCATCATCACAACAGGCTTCATGACGTGTATAACAGAGACACGCACAGCTGCGCTTTGACTTCTGGGTAATTATTGATGTACAGTCAAACCAAACATCACTCAGACACCGGATATAATGCATGTGTCGCTAGCGTGATCAGGACACGACACACAAATATTCTTCATACAGAGACTACCAGTGACGATGACTCTTTTTAGTGCTAATGCTCTTTTACAACATGAAGCATTGCTTGGTCACTGGTTGAGCTGAACTGGTATTATCTATAAAAGAAGGACGGACAAAACCAGTCCAATATCCACTGATCTGAGAACTGAGTTCTGCTCATGTTTATAAACTGATGATGATGTGAGACATGATGAAGGTGTCCGATGTTGGTTTGACTGTATTTACATTTCTGCATTTGAGCGACTCACACTGAAGTCAAGCAACATCGCTTTCCCTGGGATTCGAACCCGTGGCGTTGGCGTTGCGAGCGCCGAGTTTGAGCCGAGGCTGTCCATCTATCAGGACAATCCAAGTAATGTTAATTATCAGAATATATTTCATTACGGCTGTTTATAGATGTAAGGGCCGATCACACCAGCGAACGATAGCGATAGCGGTGTGTGTGACGTCGCTGCGGGCCGTGGTGCACTTACAGACTGTCTCCAGCAGGGGGCCTCAGCGCGCTGTCGAGTGAAGCTAGCGGGATCGAGTCCATATAGTGCAGTACACACAACGGGAACACTTTACTTGAACTTGACTGACATGACAGCTTCATCATCATCACATGACAAGTGTGTTGAATATGAAGTTTTATGCATGTTTCTGACGAATGTCATTAAGTGTCATTCGCTCGGTTATGACATTTTTAATACAAATATGACATTGTTTAAGATGCGTTTGTTATGATAGCTTGACAACACAACCTGATGTCATTAGCAGATGAATTATCAAACTTAAGAAACCACTGAGCTTCATGGGTGAACATTACATTAATCTGTCAGGTGGTTGGGTTTGACATTGGCTGTCATGAAGCATTATAACTCTCTAGTTAAGGACATGAAAAATATTCATGACACAGTTATAATGCCTCATGACAGCCAATGTCAAAGCCAATCACACGACAGATTAACTTCATTTAGTGTCAAGTTGTCATGACACTGACAGGTTATGATGTATCGGTTTATGTCAAGATATCATAAAGACATCTCAAACAATGTCAGATTTGCATTAAGAACGACACTTTAAAAACGTCATGAACAGGCAGAAAACATACTTCATATTCAACACACTTGTCATGTGATGATAATGAAGGTGTCATGTCCGTCTTACACACACCCCTTCAGGGAAAGGGTTAGCACAACAACACCAGTCTTCTTCACCGCGACTGCAGAGGAGGAACTTCTGACTGTTTACTCAGAGCGTGCGAACGATTGTTTCCGTCAAACACGGGTGGATTTCGTTGCCTGTCGCTTTAAATGCGCGATTCCTTTAGATTCGAGCGACTTCTGATTGGCTGTCCGTGTTTTATCATTCGACAGCTGGAAAGAAATGGTCCTGACGGTGATCCCAGCGGTCTCGTGTCTCTATCGTCATCGCCGTGATCTCTGCTGTTCTGTGATACTGAGAAAGAGTTTTAGAGCGCTGTATCGTCCTCGTCGTCGGTGTGAGCGGCCCGTGGTGTGACGGCAGGAGCTGTGTGTGGCGTTCATGTGTGTTTCTGGATCATGTGTGTTAAAGCGCTCTGATTCTGTCGGCTGGAGCAGGAGTTTCACTGGCCGCATGTTTACAGCAGATCCTGAATCTGACGGACACCGTCGCCCCCTGGAGGATCAGTCCAGCATCACCAGCACGAGTGAAGCGTGTGTGTGGGACAGTCCAGACGAGCGCACGGAATGATGTGTGTGTGTGTGTGTGCGTCTAGAGCAGGCTGAACGTGCGCAGGTAGATCTGTCTCTCGATCCACTGGGTGAAGTGAGTGACGTTGGCGTAGACCCCGGGGCCCAGGACCTTAGAGAAACACACGGAGCCCCAGGAGGTCAAACCGTAGAGAGACCAGCGGCCGTCATCCTCCTCACACACCAGCGGCCCACCACTGTCACCCTGCACACACACACACACACTCATGATGTCACTGTGACGACACACACATACACACAGTCATGATGTTACCATGACAACACACACACACACACACACACACTCATGATGTCACTGTGACGACACACAAATACACACAGTCATGATGTTACCATGACAACACACACACACACACACACTCATGATGTCACTGTGACGACACACACATACACACACTCATGATGTTACCATGACAACACACACGCACACACTCACCATGCAGGAGTCGATGGTTCTGGCCTCGTATCCGGCGCAGAGCATGCGTGACGTGATGGTCTTCATGTTGAAGTAAGACTGACACTGAGAGACGGAGATGATCCGCACTTCCCCCTCCTGCAGCTTAAACGGCACTGGAGGAACACATCATCATCATCATCATCATCATCCTCATCATCAGGTGGTGTACGCCCCTATAGAGGAGCGTCAGACTCACTTCTGTTGCCCACGTGTCCCCAGCCGGTGATGTGGCAGTACTGGTCCGGTTTGGGAAGCGTCCCTAAGCGAGGCAGACAGACGGGCCGCACGTAACTGGTCACCAGTACCTCGGACTCCAGCTCCACCACACTGATGTCGTAGTCCACCACCGCACGGTTGTAGCGCGAGTGAACGATGATGCTTCGCACTCGCCGCGTTTGCATGTGTGGAGAAGGATGATCCAGATTATTGATCCCGAGAACCACCTTCCACACGTCTGCGCTCTCACGCCTGCACAGATCAACACTTACTCACACTCTTACTCACACTCTTACTCACGCTCTTACTCACACTCTTACTCACACTCTTACTCACGCTCTTACACTTACTCACACTCTTACTCACACTCTTACTCACACTCTTACTCACACTCTTACACACACTCTTACTCACACTCTTACTCTTACTCACACTCTTACTCACACTCTTACTCACACTCTTACTCACACTCTTACTCACACTCTTACTCTTACTCACACTCTTACTCACACTCTTACACTTATTCACACTCTTACTCTTACTCACACTCTTACTCACACTCTTACACTTATTCACACTCTTACTCTTACTCACACTCTTACTCTTACTCACACTCTTACTCACACTCTTACACTTATTCACACTCTTACTCTTACTCACACTCTTACACTTACTCACACTCTTACTCACGCTCTTACTCACACTCTTACTCACACTCTTACTCTTACTCACACTCTTACTCACGCTCTTACACACACTCTTACTCACACTCTTACTCACACTCTTACACTTACTCACGCTCTTACTCACACTCTTACTCACACTCTTACTCTTACTCACACTCTTACTCACGCTCTTACACACACTCTTACTCACACTCTTACTCACACTCTTACACTTACTCACGCTCTTACACACACTCTTACTCACACTCTTACACTTACTCACGCTCTTACTCACACTCTTACTCACGCTCTTACTCACACTCTTACTCACGCTCTTACTCACACTCTTACTCACGCTCTTACTCACACTCTTACACTTACTCACGCTCTTACTCACGCTCTTACTCACGCTCTTACTCACGCTCTTACTCACGCTCTTACTCACGCTCTTACTCACACTCTTACACTTACTCACGCTCTTACTCACGCTCTTACTCACGCTCTTACTCACGCTCTTACTCACACTCTTACTCACGCTCTTACTCACACTCTTACACTTACTCACGCTCTTACTCACGCTCTTACTCACGCTCTTACTCACGCTCTTACTCACGCTCTTACTCACGCTCTTACTCACACTCTTACTGTGTGCTTTTTCTATTATTTTAACACACCATGCAATGAATTCATGTACATTTCTTCATTTAGCTGATGCTTTTATCCAAAGCGACTTACAATCGCTATATATGTCAAAACTCAGTTTAAAATGTATTGTTTTTGTATTGTTATTATAGTAAATTATTATCATTATATTGTATCCTATGTCCACAAGAGGGCACAAGCGAGCACAATAAACAAATATGAACCAAATCAAGCATCGCATCTTTTATTGAAATGAAATGAAATTCAGTTTTGAAAGTGCCTTAAATAAAATCTAATTTGCTAAAAAAAGGATAGTTCACCCAAACATTAAAATTAGCCCACGATTTACTCACCCTGAAGTGTATGATATTCTTTGTGTGTGTGTGTGTGTGTCTCTAGTGAGAGTGTGTGTGTTCTCTTACCCCTCGAAGCAGTGAGCGACAGTGAGAGCCCACTTGTCCCCGATGAGCACACAGCCACAGATGTGTCCGCTGGGTTCACTCTGTAGTGAGCACTGCCACGGCCAGCGGCCCGGGCGACTCGTTCGGCCTCCCAGAATCCTCTTCACCATCCGGGCCGCAGGGCGTCGCCCACAATCTGACACACAGAGAGAGAGTGAATGAGTGCACGTGTGTGTGTGTGTATGTGTGTGTGTCTCAGTCAGGCATACACACCGTCTCTTGCACACTGCAGTGAGATCCTCTTGTATGATGGGCAGCTCTGCCTGCAGGAGGAAGTGATGTAGAGAACAGTGATGCGCGTTTCAAACACTCACTCACTCACTAACACACTCACTAACACACACACACACACACTCACCCTCGTTTTTCCAGCCGGCCCTGTAGAGGAATCATGTTCTGTGGACTTGATTCTGGGTCGACGTGCAGCCAGCGCCTCCGTCCCGCAGAAGAAGACACATCCAGCACTGCATCTGAGGAGACCGGAGAACTACACACACACACACACACACAGATTTTTAAATAATGAAGACATTTTGGACATGATCAAACATCTACATACTCGCTGTCATTTTGAACAACTAACTGGCAAACACAGTTTCCCTCATAACCAACCTCGGCAACAGCAGCATTATAACGTCTGATATTAGATTAGATTCTCCAGAGCGGAGCGTGGCGGTCACTACAGTCAACCTGCATCTCTCTCACTGAGTGTGTGTTTGGTGCACGCGTGTGTGTGTGTACTGACCTTACCCTAAACCCATCTGTGTGCACGTGAGGCTGCTGAGGTTTGAGCTCCATCCGTCCGCACACACCTGATACTCCAGCCCAGCCTTATACACCAGCAGCAAGCCCTCGTCGGACAGAGACACTGCGCACACACACACACACACACACACACACATCACTGCATCGAGTACTGTACGTCCCTCATTACAATGTAAAAGATTATTATAAGCCCTGCGAAAGGCCCACGCACACTGAGTCCGATTTCCAAATGTGTTTTTCCGTATTCGTGATTCAGTGGCTCAGAATTGTCAAAATTGCTTGAGCTACGGATGCGAAAAATGCAGAAAATCAAACCCAATACGATTTTTTGTTTGACGGACGAAGGTTTCACAGCGTGATTGACATAACGTGAGGTCGTATTTATTTTTTATTTACGTGAGACTGCGAATTTCGGACTCAGTGTGAGGGCCTGGAGCCGTGCACTGTAGACGCGAGATCGGACCCGAGCGCTGTAGACGCGAGATCGGACCCGAGCGCTGTAGATGCGAGATCGGACCCGTGCGCTGAAGACGAGAGATCGGACCCGTGCGCTGAAGACGAGAGATCGGACCCGTGCGCTGAAGACGAGAGATCGGACCCGTGCGCTGAAGACGAGAGATCGGACCCGAGCACTGTAGACGCGAGATCGGACCCGTGAGATCGGACCCGAGCGCTGTAGACGTGAGATCGGACCCGAGAGATCAGACCCGTGCGCTGTAGACGCGAGATTGGACCCGTGAGCTGTAGACGTGAGATCGGACCCGAGAGATCAGACCCGTGCGCTGTAGATGTGAGATCGGACCCGAGAAATCGGACCCGAGAGATCAGACCCGTGTGCTGTAGACGCGAGATCGGACCCGTGAGCTGTAGACGTGAGATCGGACCCGTGCGCTGTAGACGCGAGATCGGACCCGAGAGATCAGACCCGTGCGCTGTAGACGCGAGATCGGACCCGAGAAATCAGAACCGTGCGCTGTAGACGTGAGGTCGGACCCGTGAGATCAGAACCGTGTGCTGTAGACGTGAGATCGGACCCGAGAGATCAGAACCGTGCGCTGTAGACGTGAGGTCGGACCCGTGAGCTGTAGACGTGAGATCGGACCCGAGAGATCAGACCCGTGCGCTGTAGACGTGAGATCGGACCCGAGAGATCAGACCCGTGCGCTGTAGACGCGAGATCGGACCCGTGAGCTGTAGACGTGAGATCGGACCCGAGAGATCAGACCCGTGCGCTGTAGATGTGAGATCGGACCCGAGAAATCGGACCCGAGAGATCAGACCCGTGCGCTGTAGACGCGAGATCGGACCCGTGCGCTGTAGACGCGAGATCAGACCCGTGCGCTGTAGACGCGAGATCGGACCCGAGAGATCAGACCCGTGCGCTGTAGACGCGAGATCGGACCCGTGAGCTGTAGACGTGAGATCGGACCCGTGCGCTGTAGACGCGAGATCAGACCCGTGCGCTGTAGACGCGAGATCGGACCCGTGCGCTGTAGACGCGAGATCAGACCCGTGCGCTGTAGACGCGAGATCGGACCCGAGAGATCAGACCCGTGCGCTGTAGACGCGAGATCGGACCCGAGAGATCAGACCCGTGCGCTGTAGACGCGAGATCGGACCCGTGAGCTGTAGACGTGAGATCGGACCCGTGCGCTGTAGACGCGAGATCGGACCCGAGAGATCAGACCCGTGCGCTGTAGACGTGAGATCAGACCCGTGCGCTGTAGACGCGAGATCAGACCCGTGCGCTGTAACCAGGCTCTCTTACCGCAGTCCCACTCGTCTGAGCTGTCGGAACAGTGTCTCCTGCCGTCACACCACAGCGACCGCTGAACACACTGATGATTGTTACACTCCAGCTCATGACTGCTGCATGCGGCTGAAAACACACACACACACACACACACACACACACACACACACACACACACACACACACACACACACACACACACACACACACATATATAAGAATGTGCACATACACACTACAGCACCACTAAACTCTGAGAGTGTGTGTGGTGAGTTTGAGTGTCAGTGTGTGTGTGATTGAGTTAGTGTGTGTGTCAGTGTGTGTGTGTGTGTGTGTGTGTGTGTGTGTGTGTCGCTCACAGCAGTTCTTCTCGTCCTCCTGTTGGCTGCAGTCAGGGAACCCGTCACAGATCATGTTTTGACGGATGCAGGTTTTGTCTCCAGGACATTCCCACAAGCCCCGCTCCACACAGCCTGGAGACAGAGACGCAGGAGTCAGCACACGAGTGTGTTTGTGGTGTTTGAGTGTGTTTATCACGTCATGTGTGTGTGTTTATGTTCACCGCATGTTTCCTCGTCGCTGTCGTCGTCACAGTCTGTGTATCCATCGCAGCGTTTGGAGGAGAGCACACACCTTCCCGAGCGACACTTGAAGTGACTGGGAGAGCACTCTAACACACACACACACACACACAGAGGTTACAGAATGACCTTTGCTGTGCTCTTGATAGTGTGACTCTAGCGGGTAAATGTGAGTGATGATGTCATGTGTTGATCATGAACCAGTAAAAGCTCTTCGGCACACTGACGGCGATTTCTGCTCTGGACAGGAGTGTGTGTTAGAGGAGGGCATGTGCAGGAGTGTGTGTTAGAGGAGGGCATGTGCAGGAGTGTGTGTTAGAGGAGGGCATGTGCAGGAGTGTGTGTCAGTGTGAGGAGACAGAACTCTCTCACTGGTCGAGTCACACTGGTCAGATCACGTCCACCACTCTCACACTGAAACCGATTGTGTTCGTTCATGCGGTTCTTCTGCTCATCGCAGACATGTTTAATTTAGTTCTGTGTGTTTCAGGAAGACTGACTCATCTCAGGGTTGTGAGTGTGTGTGTGTGTGTGTGTGTGTGTGTGCACTCACCGTTCACATCCGGGTCAGGAAGTAAACAGGAAGTGTTCGCTTGACCTTCCTCTGGAAACTGAGCGCAGTCTGTGTCCTCTGGCCACTGCAATCCCACAATGCCTAGCACTAACTCACAGTGCTCCTTTGAGTTCTTACACAGAGACCTGACACACACACACACACACACACACACACATCAATGTAAAGGGTTTGACATAAGCACACGCCAAACGCGGGGAACAATCAGCAGTGGCGGGAAACGCCGTCAATCACGAGCCGATGTGGCGATGAACTCATCATGTTTACTCACTCGACGAATCAGTGCAGATTCAGCACAAATACTCCAGAGTCGTGATATATTAAAGCGGATTACACAGAACCTGCTCACGTGAACACACTCGTCCCCACACGAGAAATAACGGCACGCTTGTTCCTTAATATTGAAGCGATAGCGGACATTAAAAATCACACAGTTATTGTCCAGCATGGACATGTCTCTGGTGTTCTGTGTCCTGCAACTAAACATGTTTGGATGACAGGATTTAGATAATAAATGAATGAATGGAATCTAAATGTTCTAATATATATATATATAAGCTGTGACGCAGTTGATCAGGTCATTTCTTTTCAGCCAGAGGAAGTTCTGATTAGCCAGAAACTAAAACATCGAGCAGAGAGAAGAAGTTCATTTCAAACCCTGATTATATGTGATCATAAAGGTGCACACACACACACTGACCTGCAGGGCGGCACTCTCTGCTGCGTCACCGGGTCACACATGGGCACTAACACAGTGCAGGCGAAGAACATGAGGAACTTGTAGCAGTGCGTCTGCACGAGCGCGGGGAACAGCGACGACTCCCAGCTCAGCGACGTCTCCTTCTGCGACTGGTGGCCCAGATAGTTGGGGAACCGCGTGGAGTTATACGGCAGGTTCATGCAGATCTCCACAGAGATGGGCTCACACACGCCTGCAACACACACACACACACACTCTCGTCAGAACACACACACTAGAGCCAGATTGATATATCGGCCGATATTAGGCATTTTCCATAATATCGGTATCGGCAGTTATAATGGCCGATAAATGAATATATTTAAAAAATAAAATAAAAACGGACGAAACACGCTTCAATCATCTCTCCTTGGCCTGATATATTGAACATGTATGTTTTACAATTTGCAGTATGATGTCATCTATTGCTAAATTATGGCTCATCATAGACAAAGCTAGCTAACGCCGCTATCATCAGTGGAAGACTAACGTTAACATTAATGAGCTTGGAAACCACAATGAAGGTTTTCTGCCTAAATAAAGTAATGATTACTGTATTTATAACTCGTATATCTCTAGTTACAGTCCCTGCATTGTAAAATGTAAGTTATACTTGCAAGGAACATTTAGACATAGAGAAAAAGTATCAAACGTATCTTGTGCAGAAAAGTTCGCTTTTCTTTTACACGGGTGTGAAATACAACAATATTTAATAAAAACAAAAAAATATCGGCCGATATATCAGATTTTAAAAGCCAAAAATATTTGTATCGGCCTTCAAAATCCTTTATCGGTCGGGCTCTAACACACACACACACACACACACATTACATACATGCGCACTTCAATAACAGAAAGCAGGTTCATGTGTCAGGTGGTGTACAGCACGATCCACTAGAGGTCACTGATGGGGTCAGTGGGGTCCACTGCCGTGACCTCTCTGGGTCAGGGGTTAAAGTGTGCAGTCAGGACGCTTAAACGGCTGTTTGGATAAACTAACGCACACTAAATCTAGAGTGAAACATGGGTGTCTCTGCAGTACTCTGTGTGTGGACAGAGGTCAGAGGTCACTCACTGCAGTTGTTGCCAGTGTTGTTGCGCAGGTCACATGACGTGTTTCCATGACAGCCAGAGGAGCAGGAGGAGGAAGAACAACTGGACTGACCAGGAGGACACACACCCTGAGCTGAGAGACAGAGCCATCAGTGTGTGTGCGTGTGTGTGTGTGTGTGTGTGTGCGTGTGCGTGTGCGTGTGTGTGTGTGTGTGTGTGTGTGTACTCACTCTGTTGTTGTGTGCAGTTTTCTTCATCACTGCCATCTTTACAGTCCTCTTCACCATCGCAGCGAAAGGCACTGGGGATGCACTGCTTGTTCCTGCACTCCACTAGACCCTGGGACTTACACGCTACACACACACACACACACACACACACACACACACACGTGTTAATGCACTGCAGGGTTACACAAACACACAGTATAGTGAAGGCAGTTCGTCTCGTCGCTCTTGTCCAGGCAGTCGTGGTCTCCGTCACAGAGCCACACACACACACACACACACACACACACACACACACACACACACACACACACTCACAGCAGTTCGTCTCGTCGCTCTTGTCCAGGCAGTCGTGGTCTCCGTCACAGAGCCAGTCTCGAGGAACACAGCGTCCTTCTCCACAGCGATGCTCTTCCGCCGAATCACACACTGACGACAGCCCATAATTACACGTCAGGACAGAACAAAAAACACATCAGCAGATCCTTTATTCTTTATCGGGAAGTAGAACGTTGAACCTGATAAACAACCAACTGTTCAAAACATCTGGTCAAAGCTTTCCGGCTGATAAACACCAATGGTGATGATGATGATGATGTAACAGGTTTTGTGATGTAAATGTAAATTTTGATTTAGCTGCCAATATATCAGTTATCGGCTTTCAAATATAACAAAGTATCGGTATCGGTAATATAGCGAAGTTCTCATATAACGGTGTCGGTAATTAGCCTGGATGCCAGCCTGAACTCCGCCCACAATATTTTTTGGTCGGGAAGTTCGGTCTGGACTCGATCCATTGAGGAGTGATTATGAGCAGGCAAAAAACGTTCGCGCCAATCAAATTGCCAGGGCGGGCTTTATACGATGATGGACAGGTGATCTGCAGGGACGTAATCATCACGTTATCCCTCAGAGATGGAGAATTGAGACGTACAGATTCCTCTGTCGCATCTGTTGTGAAACGAATCGACAGCGCATTCGTTTTAATAGACAAACAGAAACTGCAATCAAGGCATTTGTCGATGGGAAAGATATTGTTGCCGTCCTCCCCACATGATTCGGGAAAAGTGTAACTCATCAGCTGACTCTGACGGTCGTTAAGAAGATGGACGTAATGAACAGCCTGAGGTCGCTGTGGTTTCTCCTGTGGTGGCACTCATGGAGGAGTAAGGAAAAGAAGCAACACTCGTTATTTCACTTCTAAAATAAATAAAGTTAGGCTACGTTCTGGAGTTGAAAACTGCGCTATGCAAAGGAGTTGACTTATGCGTTGCTCTGATTGGTTGTAGGTCTACCGACTATCCAATTGAGTGCAGAGGGTTTTTTTGTCGTGGTTCGGTTACGACACGCCTCATAATCAAAGCCCAACGGAGGAGTTTCAGACTCTTATTCTCTCTTTAATAAGAGTATGATGAAGTCAGGCTAGTCGATAATATCTATGAATATTAAATTAAATGTCCCCAACTAAGCAAGCCAAAAGCCAAAGGTGAAAGGGCAACTCCAGTCTGCAGGTGTGTTGTATATGTGTTTGATGGGATCAGATGAATACATGTGCTGAGTGTGTGTGTTCTCTGAGTGTGTGTGTGTTCTCTGAGTGTGTGATAAACGTACTCACCACAGTTCTGCTCATCGCTCAGATCGCCGCAGTCGTCGTAGCCGTCGCACAGGAGGTCAGCGCTCACACAGCGACCGGTCGCACACACGTGCTGTCCGTCTGCACAAGCTGGACGAACCCCAGAAGGAGACGATCAGTCAGATCGCTTCTCAAAGCAGACATCTAATTAACGTTCCTCTAATCATCCAATGACTCATTAATATTTACTATGAATCTCTGACATAATAACTAAACTTCCACAACTTGATGACGCTATCATGATCTTCTGGTTTCCTGCGGAGCTGAACACACAAAGGAAACTCACAGCAGTTGGCCTCGTCGCTCCAGTCGTCGCAGTCGTTGTATCCGTTGCACACCAGTTTGAGGGGGACACATATTCCCGTCGCACACAGGAAGTGATCGCTTCCTCCACACACAGCTGGAGACAACAATCACAGAAACACAAACCGTCACAACTTCCCTCCAGATGAGCTCCGGCAGCTGCAGAAAGCGGTGTGTGGGACTCACAGAGTCTCCCCGTGGCGTGGCGCGGCGTGTAGCAGAGCGCTGTGCTGTTGGAGAACTGGGAGCAGCGCAGGAACTCCGGCCAGGACGTGTTGAACATCTGCAGGACGGGTTCACAGCCTTCACGGGCCGCTTCGCAGAACGACTGACACGGCAGCACCAGAGACACACTGCAGAACAGGCTCAATATCGAATAGATTATTCGTGGGGTGAGAAAAATTAACCACATTGGCAGGTCATTTTTCTTGTTTTAAGGAAAAGCATATCTTATGTCATTCGACTACTTTAGTAAATACATGTTGATTTAAGAATGGGCTTTAGACTGGAAACTAGATAAAATACTGCGTAAGAAAAGCATTTGTTTCATATAGTACTGACTCACGTGACCACACACTCACACACTACGGCGTTTCGAGACACTGCTTCATGACGCTTCAAAACCTTTACAAATCTTTTGTGTCGAATCAGTGGATCAAACCACCAAAATCATGTGATTTCAGTAAATGAGGCGAAGCGGTTTGGAAACGTTTAGAGATTTCAACGGTTCACCGCTAGGGGGCGATGATCGCTGTGAACTATATAATGGTAGTTAAAGGGTTAGTTCACCCAAAAATGAAAATTCTGTCAGTATTTCCTCACCCTCATGTTGTTCAACCCCGTAAGACCTTCGTTCATCATCGCAACACAAATTAAGATATTTAAGATATTAAGATCGCTCCATAGGCTTCTTGAGGGAATGACTCGAAAAGTCATTAAAGACATCGTTAAAATAGTCCAAGTGACTACAGGGGCTCAATCTAAACTTTATCAAACGACGAGAACACTTTTGTGCGCAAAAACAACAACAAAAATAATGACTTTATTTCAACTATTCACTTCCTTCTCCATGGGCCTGTAGTCAGTTAGCATAGTGTGATTGCGTAAAGCTACGTCACACGAAGGCTCGCTATTGGCCGACGCTGGTCATGTGTGTGATGCATGTGACGTACAATAACAGAAGCTTACGCTATTAAACTAGTAACCTGACTCGCGCAGAGGGAGAAATAAACCAATACTTGAAATAAAGTCCTTATTTTTGTTGTTTTTTTGCGCACAAAAGTGTTCTCGTCGTTTGATAAAGTTAAGATTGAGCCCCTGTAGTCACTTGAACTATTTTAACGATGTCTTTAATGACTTTGAGTCATTCCCTCAAGAAGCCTATGGAGCGATCTTAATATCTTAAATATCTTAATTTGTGTTGCGAAGATGAACGAAGGTCTTACGGGGTTGAACAACACGAGGGAGAGTAAATACTGACAGAATTTTAATTTTTGGGTCAACTAACCCTTTAATAGCCTCTCATTGGCCGGTTTTGCGGAGTATACTGTATTATTACACTGTGTGATGCCGGTCACTGACCTGTGATCTCTGTGGCTGATGCATTGTGGGAGTGCGATGGAGCATCCGAACAGCATGATGTGTCTGTAGCAGGACAGCCGACTCAGATAGGTGAAGAACTTCAGGAACATCTGGATCTCGTTGCTCTTGACGACCGTCACCCCCGGCAACAGGCCGCTCTGATTATACGGCAGCATGTGACACTGGCTCTCTGTGATGTCAGAGCAGGAACCTGATACACACAGAGGAGGGATCTGATTGGCTGATGCACTGAGCAAGGAGTGATTTCAGTGGCCGGTGTTTTCATCACTTCAACACTGTTACTATTGATGATGTCAAACTTAATCGATAAGAGTCACCAATAATGATGATCACCTAAAGCAATGAACCACTGTTGAGTGAGTGTGTATGTGTATTAGTGTGTGTGTGGGGGAGAGAGAGAGTGAATGAGTGAGTGAATGTGTGAGTGTGTATGAATGAATGCAATGCGTGTGTGTGTGTGTGTGTGAGAGTGAGTCTCTCTAAGAGTCAGTTATTGTAATTGTGATTCTGGTGCTCAAGTCAATGTCAGAAAGACGAGAGGAACAGCCCTCTCACACACACACACACACACACACACACCTCAGGAAAGATGATTAATCATTAGGAGACAGACACAAATAAAAGCTCCAGCAGAGGTCATCACAAGAGGACACACACTCACAGACGACTTTTAGGACAGAACCTTCACTAAGGACACTGAAACACTTAAACACACACACACGCGCAGACAGACGGACAGAGAGAGATAGACGGGAGAATTCTGGGCTATATTAGATTAGCCGATGGTCTGTAGAGGACAAAAGATGCGAGACGTTTGACAGAGAGAGAGAGACAGAGAGAGAGAGAGAGAGAGAGAGAGAGAGAGAGAGAGAGAGAGAGAGAAAGAGAGAGAGAGAAAGAGAGAGAGAGAAGGATAAAGCAGATGATAAAACATAAACTGAAGCATTTGAAATTTAAAGGGAGAGTTCACCTAAAAATGACTATATAGACGACTCACTTTTTTCAGATATACGGATGAGTCGTTATAACGCCAGTCCCTAATCATGTGAATCAGTCATGTGACCTGAAGTCATATTTGAGTGGATCTGATCTGCGATATTTAAAGGACGAGCACAGGCTCAATTTGAACAAAGTATTAATTTAACCCTTCCAGTACCGGTCTGTGTGCTCATGCTTGTCGCCGTGGAGACGGATGTCCACCAATCAGGCGAGGCCACAGCAGTGGGACCCACTGATGAAGAGGATGATGATGATGAAGAGCTGTCGGTGCGAGGCATCCAGTGAGAAGGAGTGTGTGTCGGGACCGATCCGTTACCACCCGTCACCGGGTCAGTGCCGTTAACCGAGAGCGTTGCTATGGAGACGGAAACCCCGCCATCCAGCAGGCCGTTCCCAAATAAACCTGGACAAACAGGAAAAACTCGAGTCGATAAAAGACATCCATACACACTAATATCTGCTGCTGGACAGTTTAAATATAAGACCAGTAACAGCTGAAGTAGTGAGAATATTTATAGACACACACACACACACACACACCCTCTCACACACTCGCTCACTGAATAGTAAACAATATTCTAAATAGTTCATAAATTAAAAAATAATTGGACTGATTGTCTACTTATCTTTTTTAATGCATGTGTGTAAATAATGTCCATGTATGATGATCCACTGTAAACATTAAAACTGCTTTAGCGTTATTTATTATTTATTATGTTAAGCACATTTTGAAGCGATCCGAGAGACACTGTGACGGTGCAAAAACAGACTCAGTGACACAGCAGGACAAACACACAGACGAGCGTCTCTGTTTCACAGCGCAGATCACGTCCACCAGAGAGACAGTCCAGCCAACACACACACAGCAGAGAGAGAGAGAGAGAGAGAGAGAGAGAGAGTAAAGGCAGTTTATCATCAGTCCAGACAGTGGCGCCTCCAGAAATTTTTCGTAGGGGTGGCCAGATGGGGCCAGTTAAAATCTTGGGGTGGCACACCAAAACTACAGTATAAACCATAATTTCAGAATTGTTTTCTACTGTTGTAATAAACCAGCCTGTAGAAAACTATCAGAAAGACTCAAGGAAACTCCTACTGATATACTTTGGTTTATTGTGTAATATTTAATGTTACTAATGATATTAGTAGGGCCCAACTAATATATATTACATTGTATATAATGATATATATTATATGATATATAAGGGTCCTTGCCCCACAGCAAATTTCCAGATACTTACATAATTGTGATGAATTTAATCATTTTTAAGTTATTAGTTTGCAGTGTAAGATTACAGTTAACACCTTTAAATATTACATAAATGTATTATGAATTTTTAATACACTTAATGAGTGTATACATCAGCAGCAAAAAGTAATTCTTGAAAAAAATCTGCACAGTAATTTTATAAAATCTAAATATGTTAATAAAAACAAATTACTATTAGTTCTCTTTTAAAATTCAATCAGGCAATCATGTCACAATTTTATATTTATATATTAATGTCAAGAATTCAGAAGTGCATAGCCTAAACTACAAATAAATTATATACAATTAAATTATGCTTATTTAAAATGTATTGAGCAGGCTAGGTATAACGAAATATATTGGCTTTTAATAATATTTCAGTGCGCAAACCCATGATTACATGAAAAACAGAGAGCACACAGCGTGTATGCGCATCGCGGGTGAAGAATGATGTGCTCAAAGCAACATGGAGTCACAATGTGCAGCAGCACTGCGCTTCATTAGTGCGCATTTAAAAGCTCATGTCACAAATCGAAGAAATGTTGAGCGCACAAATCCAAGTGCGATTTGTTCCTTTGTTTCACAGTTATTGTGCGTTTGATGCCGATTCATAATCCTTGTGATATGTATGTGTGATCTAACAGAACACGGTAGTGAGTCGTTAAAAAACAGCAACAAACTCCAAGAAAATAAAGTAATTTTATGCGAATATACAGACTTTTATCTACAGATCATGCATTTATAATGTCAATATATCATATTGGAGAGAGTTTTACCGTGCATCCAAGAGGCGCGCGTGCTGTTTGAATATGAATGGAGAATGATGACAGCCGCAGAGGAGGGAAAACGAGTTTATACTTTAATGATGTAAATATACTTCTGTCCCTCACATTAAGCTATGGAATGACTTCAGATGACTTTGTCACCCAAACTGACGTGAAAACGTGGCTGTTTGCATCCCTGCCTGTCCAAACGTGGCAAAAACACACCTAAAAGCTGCTGTAACAGTATACCATTTGGCACTTAAAAAGCACGTCACGACACATACTTCCCCGTCTTCTTTTACTTAAGAATATTTTTGACTTATTTATAAAATGCATAACTGATGCTACAAAAATTAATACTGGCCATTGGGGTGGCCAATGGGGTGGCCAGGAGTCGGCCAGGGGTGGCCATGGCCACCCCTGGCCACCCCCTGGTGGCGCCATTGAGTCCAGACTGACCTTTTGACCTTGAGCTTTTATAAGGACCAATCAGATATCAAAACTCAAACAGCATAATGACATAGAAATGGCGTTCAGACTCTCATACACACACGACTGGGTTTGGGCATTTTTACTGCGTGATCAATATAAGCAGCGGCTCATCATCTCTAAACTATGGATAAATATGAAGTTTGCTGTTTAAAAGAAATAAAGAAGTACTGTAGAGAATAGTAATTACGACGGGAAACTCTGTATATTCCTGCAGTGAGCGCAGGTCAAAAACACTGCTCCGACACACACACACACACACACACACACACATCACCCCGATCACATGTTCAGGCTCATGAACACACTGCGCTCAGATCCATCAGTCGACTCAGTTCAGCGCGACGGAAACACCAGCTGGGCCTGTAAACGCAGCCAGTGTGTGTGTGTGTGTGTGTGTGTGTGTGTGTGTGTGTTCAAGAGGGTTCGTGAAGATAAACTCCTCGTTCAGTGAATATCAGCCGTGACTCATTTGGCAAGAGAATAAACGAAACGTAAACGGCCTGAAAATCACAAAAACACGACACATGACATAACAGCTCTAATTATCAAACACACATTAGCATGTACAGAGACAGCAGGGGTGTGTGTGTGTGTGTGTGTGTGTGTGGGAGAGAGAGAGAGAGAGTGAGTGTGCGTTATAACTTACATGATGTGAGTGTGTTGTGTATCAGTAGTTTTTCTCAAAACACTGTGTGTGTGTGTGTGTGTGTGTGTGTGTGTGTGTGTGTGTGTGTGTGTGTGTGTGTGTGTGTGTGTGTGTGCATGCATAGTGAGAGTGTGTTACCTGTGAGCATCAGCAGGAGCACACACACACAGATCAGGCCACACACACACGGCAGGAGGATGAAGAGCAGCAGACGCAGATGTTTCCCGCAGAGCTTCGTGTGTGTGAAGGCTTCACCCATGATGAGCTCATAACACACACACACACCTGAGGACAAACAGAGAGTTTGCAGTGAGTGTGTATCAGACTGACAGAAAGTCAATAATGTGTGTAATGTTGCTGACACTTCATTTTAAGATGTGATTGTTTCGGTGTAATTCCTATATATTTAAGTAATATTAATAAACTACATGTTCGGGTCATGGGGGTTAGGGTTTAGTTGAGGGTTAGTTAGTTGCATGTAATTATGCACAATTTACTATTATTCTTATAGTAAGTGTACATTTAAAATAATAATGTGATTTAATAATGACACTGTAAAACAATTTCTTACCTGTTCTTTTAACAAAAATCACAATAATGAATAGAAATAACTGAAGTTTATTCGCGCGCCTCACCGGTGAATCAGAAGATCAGCGGAGATCCGGAGCATCAGAGGCTATTTATACACAAACACACACACACACACACACACACACACACACACACGTGTTATTTATACACGGGTATTTTCACTTCAGTTTCCAGCTTGAACAGGAGAATCCGACACACACACACACACGCGTTATTTATAGGAACGGAAAGGAAGAAACTGAAGTGCGCGAGTTCAACTCTGACACACACACACACACACACACACACTAGAAAGACACTCACTGAAAGTTCACTGCTGCAGATTCCATCACACACATGTACGTCGTTCCTCTGTATTCTGCTGTTCCGCTGAAACTCGGACTTTGCCGTTTATTTTATTCTCGAGTCGATCTGAAGAGCACGAGCGTGTCTGCGCGCGACCCGCGCCACACTGACGAACGAGCCCCGCGCGCTCACTTATATCTGTGTGTGTGTGTGTGTGTGTGGGAGAAAGAGCGTGTGTGTGAGTGAGTGAGAGATATAAAGAGTGTGTGTGTGTGAGAGAGAGAGAGAGCGAGAGAGAGAGAGTGTGTGCGATAAAGAGAGACATGCTTGAATGAATCAAATTAAGACCTTTAAACCTCAAGACTAAAACAAACATTTAAACATTCACAAGAGGTCATGAACTAGGAACATTTTCTGTAGAAGTTGACACACTTAACTTAAAAAAAATTATATATATATATATATATATATATTAACATTTGATAATCTGCTTGTGATATTCCTCATGTGTGAATAATACATTTAAATCAAGGTAAAGAAAGCTTCCACAGCATCTCATGCATCTTTTAAATTCCGATTTCGAATAATTAGGATATCAAAGAGTACATATTTTTTTCTCAAGGGACAATACCTATAATCAATATGAATATATCAATATAAAAATATAATGAATATGTGACAATAATCATTTTTATTTATATAGGCTAGCATCTTTCCAAAGCCCAAGGTCGCTTTACAAAATAGGTTACAGGAACAGAACCAAATCAACATCAATAGCAAAGCATAACACACACCGCAAGGGCAGAAGAGTGATCTACTGAGAAAAGAGGTTTTTAGGAAGGAAGAATGGAGGACGCCTGACAGATGTTTGAGTATTACATAACACTAAAGACCTGGCAAATGTGCAGCAGTTACAGCATCAGGCTGACTAAAAGCAGCGAATACGAGAGATCACGGAGGAGCAGGAAAGATACACACCTTCACCAGCGTGAGCATTAAATGAGTGGAGGAACACAGACTGTCGTAGAGGACACCATCAGCTCGCCATCCCAATCTATCAGTTGACCAGATAGATTTAGTCTTACCGCAGTTAGTCTGAAGGTGGTCTGTCTCCAGTCGACGCTCGAGTCCTTTGACTCAAGCTGCTATTGTAGCCTATGGAGAAACTGAGCTGGGAGGAGTGCTAAAATAAATCTGTATCATGTCATCAGCATTACAGTGAAAATTTAATCCATAGCGTTTGTCATAATTTGTCCAATGGTGAAAAGAAGAGGGCCCAAGACAGAGCCCTGAGGCACACCAGAACTAAGGGATTCGTGCTTCTGGTAAACAACACATTTTTGTCTCCCTGTCCAATTAGAGGAGAACCAGTCAAAGGCAAAGACGTGAGAGGAGTATCTCATGACTTACCGGGTCAAAAGCCGAGCTGAGGTCTAACAGAAGAAGAGTGCTGAGAGCGCCAGAGAACCTTCACCAGCGCTGTTTCAGGACTGAATAACAGACTGGAAAGGCTCATGGAGGTTATGTGCAGTTAAATGGGCCTATAACTGGGAGGCAACAACTTTTTCTAACATCTTAGAAAGAAAGAGTGATTCGAAACAGGCCTGCAGATCTGGGTCATCTGTAAAGATCTGGGTCATCCGTAAAGATCCGGGTCATCCGTAAAGATCTGGGTCATCCGTAAAGATCCGGGTCATCCGTGAAGATCTGAGTCATCCGTAAAGATCTGGGTCATCCGTAAAGATCTGGGTCATCCGTAAAGATCTGGGTCATCCGTAAAGATCTGAGTCATCTGTGAGAGCGCCAGAGATCTGGGTCATCCGTAAAGATCTGGGTCATCTGTAAAGATCTGGGTCATCCGTAAAGATCTGGGTCATCTGTAAAGATCTGGGTCATCCGTAAAGATCTGGGTCATCTGTAAAGATCTGAGTCATCCGTAAAGGTCTGGGTCATCCGTAAAGATCTGTGTCATCCGTAAAGATCTGGGTCATCCGTAAAGATCTGAGTCATCTGTGAGAGCGCCAGAGATCTGGGTCATCCGTAAAGATCTGGGTCATCTGTAAAGATCTGGGTCATCCGTAAAGATCTGGGTCATCTGTAAAGATCTGGGTCATCCGTAAAGATCTGGGTCATCTGTAAAGATCTGGGTCATCCGTAAAGATCCGGGTCATCCGTAAAGATCCGGGTCATCCGTAAAGATCCGAGTCATCCGTGAAGATCTGAGTCATCCGTAAAGATCTGGGTCATCCGTAAAGGTCTGGGTCATCCGTAAAGATCTGAGTCATCTGTGAGAGCGCCAGAGATCTGGGTCATCCGTAAAGATCTGGGTCATCCGTAAAGGTCTGGGTCATCCGTAAAGATCTGGGTCATCCGTAAAGGTCTGGGTCATCCGTAAAGGTCTGGGTCATCCGTAAAGATCTGAGACATCTGTGAGAGCGCCAGAGATCTGGGTCATCCGTAAAGATCTGGGTCATCCGTGAAGATCTGGGTCATCCGTAAAGATCTGGGTCATCCGTAAAGATCTGAGTCATCTGTGAGAGCGCAAGAGATCTGGGTCATCCGTAAAGATCTGGGTCATCCGTAAAGATCTGAGTCATCCGTAAAGATCTGGGTCATCCGTAAAGATCTGAGTCATCTGTGAGAGCGCCAGAGATCTGGGTCATCCGTAAAGATCT
The DNA here is from genome assembly GCF_016745375.1 of Pimephales promelas. The sequence continues at coordinate 272,251 of NW_024121654.1, forward strand.
GAGTCATCCGTAAAGGTCTGGGTCATCCATAAAGATCTGGGTCATCCGTAAAGATCTGAGTCATCCGTAAAGATCTGAGTCATCTGTGAGAGCGCCAGAGATCTGGGTCATCCGTAAAGATCTGAGTCATCCGTAAAGGTCTGGGTCATCCGTAAAGATCTGGGTCATCAGTAAAGATCTGTGTAATCCGTAAAGAGCTGGGTCATCTGTAAAGATCTGGGTCATCTGTAAAGATCTGAGTCATCCGTAAAGATCTGAGTCATCCGTAAAGATCTGAGTCATCCGTAAAGATCTGAGTCATCCGTAAAGATCTGGGTCATCCGTAAAGATCTGGGTCATCCGTAAAGATCTGGGTCATCCGTAAAGATCTGAGTCATCCGTAAAGATCTGGGTCATCCATAAAGATCTGAGTCATCCGTAAAGATCTGAGTCATCCGTAAAGATCTGGGTCATCCGTAAAGATCTGGGTCATCCGTAAAGGTCTGGGTCATCCGTAAAGGTCTGGGTCATCTGTAAAGGTCTGGGTCATCTGTAAAGATCTGGGTCATCTGTAAAGGTCTGGGTCATACGTAAAGGTCTGGGTCATCCGTAAAGATCTGGGTCATCCGTAAAGAACTGGGTCATCCGTAAAGGTCTGGGTCATCTGTAAAGTTCTGGGTCATCTGTAAAGATCTGGGTCATCTGTAAAGGTCTGGGTCATCTGTAAAGATCTGGGTCATCTGTAAAGGTCTGGGTCATACGTAAAGGTCTGGGTCATCCGTAAAGATCTGGGTCATCCGTAAAGAACTGGGTCATCCGTAAAGGTCTGGGTCATCTGTAAAGGTCTGGGTCATCTGTAAAGATCTGGGTCATCTGTAAAGGTCTGGCTCATCCGTTAAGGTCTGGGTCATCCGTAAAGGTCTGGGTCATCCGTAAAGATCTGGGTCATCTGTGAAGATCTGGGTCATCTGTAAAGGTCTGGCTCATCCGTTAAGGTCTGGGTCATCCGTAAAGGTCTGGGTCATCCGTAAAGATCTGGGTCATCTGTGAAGATCTGGGTCATCCGTAAAGGTCTGGGTCATACGTAAAGGTCTGGGTCATCCGTAAAGATCTGGGTCATCTGTGAAGATCTGGGTCATCTGTGTAGGCTTGATGGTCAAGCTAGTAAAGCAGAAGAGTCCCTGGACAAGGAGCTGAGCTGCATTAGATATGTTAGGCCTGATTGAAGTCATAGAGAATACGCAAGAACCCAGTGGAGACCAGCAGTGGGTGTCGACCGTTCTGATGACTCAGCGACCAGAGCAGTGTGACCTCGAGCTTCTGAAGCCTGACCGTTGCCGTCCTTCATGGTGCCCTGTGAAAAGTATGCAGAATGTTGACTGAAGTCAGTTTGAGGAACAGAAAAGAGAAAGCAGGAAGATTTATAGTCGTGAACTACTGCAATATTCTCCCATCCCAGTGTTAGTTTAGTGGACACGATCCGGAGAAGGTCATCAGTTGAGAAAGTAGAGGTGTATGTGTGTGTGTGTGTGTGAGAGGCAGAGGAGCAGCACTGAGGAATTCAGTCCAGATATTAAGGATGTAAACAATACAGATGGGGTAATAAGATGGTTATTTGCATTTACATGAATCATGCAATCAAACAGCGAATTAATGAGGAACTGTAGAACTTTACTCACCTTTATGCAGTTCTTTAAAACACAACTGAGATTGAAGACTCTTGATATCCACCGTAATGCTCGTGAGAGAAATAAAGCCGCCCGATTCATGAACGCGTCTGGTGTGAAGAATCGAGATCGATCTGGTTTAACTCAGTCTTTACACTTGAAGCGGTTTGTCGCAAAACTACTGTGTAAACCACTGTTATAACAAATTTACTCCAGTTTTCCAGTTCCATTTTAATCAAGTCTGAGCAGTCAGTGCGATTTCAAAAAGCACAAGTCTTTATTTTTAAACTTAAGAAGGTTACACCTTTTCTCTGCAAGTCTTCCAACTCATCTTTGATCACCAAAATCACATATTTAAAGTTTTTTTCCCATCGTCATGCCTTAAAATATCTTGAATGTAACTCGACACCCTTGCCTCATTTAGTATGTGTGGTTCTATGAATATGCAAATGAGCCCCGCCTCCACTCACTCACTCACTCAGAGATCCAATGGTTGTCGATCACACGTTGATCTGATTGGTTACAAGGTGGTTTGTGGCGTCAGAAACACCAAAGTGTGTTTTTGAGACTGTCTTTGGTTCACTGCAGTTTTAAGGAGGAAATACTCAGCAATGCTGTCCACTTATCAACTTACACACGGTGTGTGTTCAAGCGGATTAAACACACCACATACACACATAAACTACATTAAACGCTGTATTTCTCCACAGGGGGAGTTTAATAATAAAAAAATCATGGCACTTTAATTAACTTCACAGTTTTAATAAAAGTGAGGCACATCATTTGCAATGTCAAATATTGAAATGAAGACTAAATCAAATGTAGACATGTATAGAAGCTAGTATTATAATTATCAACACAAATGTCCTAATAGGAAAAAAAAAAGTTTCAGATTGCATAACTTAATGCAAAAGAGCCAGGATGTACTTGTTTACTGTCCGTTCTCTCCATCTGGCGCCTCATTGGTCAGTTGCAGCAGATAGAAGGCTGCTACAGCCAATAGCAAGCCACAGATGGGCATGAGGAGGCGGAGCTTATATCTGTGCCACACCCCTTCCTCAGTCTCCACCTCTGAGACTTTCCTGCTCTTCTTCCTTCGTCCTTTTTGTCGTTTCTCAAATGCCTCCAGTTCAGCCTAACACACACACACACACACACACACACACACAGCAGAAGCTTATGTTATGATATGAGGATATGTAAAGCTAAACATCAGCGGATTCAAAAGCAGCTTTTGTCATTCTTCAGATCAAATGTAATATTAAATTTGTGATGGTATTGATTTGTAATGATACTCATCAGTTTCTCGCCTCACCTGCTGTTTTCTCATTTCTCCTTCCAGCGCGGCTCTTTCCTCGGCTGCACAAGCCTGAAACACACACACACACACACACAAACTAATTGTTCAGTAACTGTTTCGCCAAGTTTCCCACTGAGCTGATGGTGTGTGTGAGATGGAATCTGTGTCCATTAACCCTCAACTGCGCTGGAAAAGAGTGAGTGTGTGTGTGTGTGTGTGTGTTTTATAGTTTCACACTCTCTTGTTCGAGCCAAAAGAATCAATGACCCAGCAGTGGATTTTATGGCCCTTCTCCATGACAACAGTTCCTGTGTCGCTTGATACATTCACACTGCAATAACACTGTGTGTGTGTGTGAGAGAGAGAGTGTGAGTGAGTGTTTGTGTGTGTGTGAATGAGTGAGTGTGTGAGAGAATGAGTGAGTGTTTGTGTGTGTGTGAGTGAGCGAGAGAGAGAGAGAGTGTGTGTGTGTGTGTGTGTGTGTTGAACCTCTGCATGTTTCTTCTGCAGTTCTCCACACGTCTCATCACACGTGAGCAGCTCATTCTTCGCTCGAGAACAGGGGAAATCCTGAACACACACACACAGGCTGATTTGCGAAGGGTTATGAAAGTCATGTGACAATCGTCATCCTCTGACAATAAACACAACTGAAACTGTTAGAGGATTGCAGTGTTTGAGTCGAGACGCATAACGTAAACAAACTAAACGACAGAAGCTGTCAGCGTCTGATCTGTGTGTGTGTGTGTGTGTCTGACCTGAACCAGTCAACACATGACTAGGGCTGTCGCGGTTATGGAATTTCCCTTGCGGTAATGTTGAGTGGCTCAATAGCGCGATATGCGGTATTACCGCCATTTATTTATTTAATTTTTATGTTTTGGTTGCTATATAAACAATGTTTACGATGTGGACAAAAACGAGGACATTTTCAGTAACCAATGTAACCGAAACTAAACAGCGTCTACAGTATATGCGCATTGAAAGACTTTCACTCAGCGCGCATATTGTTATGACAACGGACTTTGAGCGAGTCATTGAACCGTTCATTCAACGAACACGTTTAAAAAAGCTGATTCAACAAGATGTTATTTATTTTTAACTTTGAGATTCAACTTTTCAAGGCTCAGCTGAGCAGCAATGCATCGCATAGGCAATGCTGAAGCTGATGCTTCACTTATTAGAGACCCATTGATTCAATGCGTGACTCACTGATTTCATTTCGGCTTCCTTGTGTTGTGGGATGCTGACCAGAGCTGCTGCTGACGCGCATTTATGGGAAAATACCCGTGAAGAGAACATTGAGAACAACAGAACAAGAGAACAACATTAAAATGATGATGCGACAAATTTTTCGCTTCCCTTTGACACGACAAGCTTTTCACGACTTCAAAGACAGACGCAGGTAATTGCATGCGCAGCGCGTGACGCGCTCTGCCGATCTCTCTCATTCACTGTCTGTGTGAAGCCTGTAGGCTACACATCACCATGATAAACAGTCTTGTTATCGTTATGAACTTGTTTAACATTCAATACACATGCATTAAGTTCAAAACAAGAAGGGTATAGCCTTATAAAAAAAAAAAACGTGAATATCGCGGTTGCTGCGGTTACGTGCTATCCTCTGCGGTTGACTTGTCAGAAGCGCGGTACTACAATATTGCGGTTACCGCGACAGCCCTACACATGACATCACGTGAGGATCAGTGACATCACACCGTTATTATTCTGAGTAATATATGAGCTCATTGGGATTCAAAATAAAGGAAACTGAATGTTTTGAAAGACTTCATGGAAATAAAATATGAACTTGTACATGATGTTGTGATATAACTGACCAATGTCAGATCACAGTGAACCAACAGAATGAGTTTAACACCGACATCATGAGTATCCTGAGATCACAGTGAGATGAACTGACGACTGTGTGTTGTGTGTGTGTTGTGTGTGTTTGTACCTTTTTGATGCGTTTGCAGGGACACTTGATCTTCACTCTCTGACTGCAGCTCTGATCACATTCACCAGCGTGACACTGCAGCTTACAGCGATGCCCACAGAGCAACTACACACACACACACACACACAGATGAGTGTCTGCATCATAACTACACGCACACACACACACACACACGAGTGTCTGCATCATAACTACACACACACACAAGCATCTGCATCACAAATAAACACGCACCGCACCCACAGACCCAGTCTGACTCAATCAATCACTCACTAAATCAATCACTCACCCAATCAATCACTCACTCACTCACCCATTCACTCACTCACTCACTCACTCACTCACTGACTCATTCACTCACTCACTCACTGACTCATTCACTCACTCACTGATTCATTCACTCACTCACTGATTCATTCACTCACTCACTGATTCATTCACTCACTCACTGACTCATTCACTCACTCACTGATTCATTCACTCACTCACTGATTCATTCACTCACTCCCTGATTCACTCACACACACACCTGTTTGGGACACTGGTTCAGGCAGGAGGTCAGCAGCTGTTTGCTCTGTTTATCAGCAGTCGTGAACTTCCTACAAAATATCCACACAATCATCATTGCACACATTAAAAAAGCATCATGAGTGTGTACTGTAGTAACTCCTGCTGACAGATGTGTGTGTGTGTGTGTGTGTAATGTCAGGACTGAGGCGTGTCACTTACACACACTCGATGTACAGGTTAGAGATCCTGCAGTGGCAGCGCTGGCGCACCATCAGCACACAGGGCGGGCAGTTGCCATGGTGACAGGGCAGGGCACAGGGGTGGGGGCAGCCCGAGGGGCGGGGCTTAGAACAGCCCTCCTCACACTGCACACACTCCGGACCGGCCTACACACACACGATGAAACCAGCTCATCATGATGATAGAACCAGTGGCATCAGAGTCAGAGAGGCACGTGACCTACCTTAGCTTTATCATGTGACCTACCTTAGCGTTATCTGACTCTGAGGTCACATGATGGCACTCTAAACTGCAGGTGTGGTTCCCGCATGCTAGACTCCGCCCACATGGCCGACCACAGGAGAACGGCCCTCGGGCGTGACACGGGACCGGACTCACCTGCAACACACACACACACACACACACACACACCATGACTCCAGACCTCCGTAACCAAACGATCAAAGTCTTGCGTCATGATACAAGTCATTTAATGTGTGTGTGAAAGTGTGTGTGTGAATGAGTGAGTGTATGTGCGCTTGATTGTATTTTTGTATATGTGTGTGTATGTGTGAGAGTTGTGTGTGTGTGTATGAGTGAGTGTTTCTGTATGTGTGTGTAATTGAGTGTGGGCTTTTGTGTGTGTGTGTGTGTGTGTGTGTGTGTGTGTGTTTACCTCATGTTTTCCCAGACAGGCTCTGTAGAGAAACACAAAACACAAGATGTTTTCATTTACACTCCTGATCCAGCAGCAGAACACACAATGACATCATCTATTGTAGTTGGACTAACTTAAAAGACACACTCAAACACACACACACACACGCACACACATATAATTACTGTAAATCACCATTTAAAGAATGTTTGAATTACACACATAAATACACACACACTCTTTGGCTGCGATGGACCAGAGTGTGTTAGCCATATGTGCTCAAATCCCTACAACACACACATGCTTTCCCAGCATTCCTACAAACACACAGCAGTGAAGCCTGCAGTGAGAGTGTGTGTGTGTGTGTGTGTGTGTGTGTTCCTCACGTCGGTATGGGCACCAGGCACGGCGGACACGGAAGAGCCTTTTGCACAAACGCAGGAGTCGAGGGCTTCTCCCACGGACCCGCCAGCAGAGCCTGAAACACACACACACACACACACACACACACACACACACCAGATTCAGCTGTGAGATTCAACCCTTCTAGACTGAAACTGAGGTTTCACAACAAAAACTGAAATACAAGTAGACAGAATCCTTTAACTCTTTCCCTGCCAGCGTTTTTTATTCATTTGAAATAAACCAAAGCCAAACGCGGGTACCAATCAGCAGTGGCGGGAAACGCTGTCAATCATGTGGCGATTTATTAAATTTTTTTATGCTGTACCATCGGTGTTTAAGCTAAACTCATCCTATCTGGGCCCCGCAGCGCTTCAGGCAGTGTTGTGTGAGAGGAGTGTGTGTTCGCTGAAGCTCGTACCCGGTCCGCAGCTTTGACCAGCACCTGGTCGTGGCACGGGGCCGGGCACAGGTGGGCACAGCCAGGTCTCGGGCGCCGGCACGGCAGCGCACAGGGAGGACACGGGCCGGCGTGGCAGCGGTGCTCCTGCAGGGACCCGTGATGGCACAGCGCCGGCTTCCTACACAGCATCATCATCATCATCATACGGGCGGAACAACACATCACAACAGGAAAAATGTATTGTGGAAAATAAAAAACCCAAAATAAAAAATAAAAAAATTCAAGTTTTTAAAGTTTTAGTGTCAGTACTACATTACTATACATCAAGTTTGAAAATAATGTATAATAATGCAATGGATCTCTGTAACTGACTGGATAATGATATATTCAAAATAATGTTGGCCACTTTTTACTGTTAATAAGATATTTGGCGTTATCTCCATATTTGTGGGTCTTGATAACGCCAAATATCTTATTAGCAGTAGAAAGTGGCCTACATTATTTTAAATATTTATCCAGTCGGTGACAGAGATCAGCTCCAGAATCATGATTATTGTTATTCTGGTGTCTCTATTGCCCTGTGCTTTGGGTTTCAGCACCAAAGTACATCCTATTCATTCACACATACAATATATAATATCACATTTAGCATTTTAATCAACTGTGCATCTTTTGTTAACCTTTTATCATTTTATCATATCGCAAGTTCAGTATCGATTTGTGACACAAGGGTATTTGTTAGACCGCTAGCAACTAATAAAGCCTTCATATGATTATCCAACAGCACTGAAGTCAGTAGGACGTGTGTGTGTGTGTGTGTGTGTGTGTACCTGCACAGCTCCTTACAGCGAGGAGGTTTCGTGCTTCTCTCTCGTCCACACGGCACAGAGATCACCGTAGAGCCGCAGTCACACCGGACCTCAACCATCTCAGGGCACGGGTAACAGCTGCCTGAGACACACACACACACACTGGCTACTTTACACATGCAACCAAATCATCCGTTAGTCATGGGATAGATGGTTCAATCGGACTCAAAATCCTTCATGTAAACTCCTTAATCGATCCGACTGACATTTCCGTCGGAGTGAAAGAGGGGGTTTATTCCTTTTCTAATCTAATCGAGAGAAAACGTAAACACTTGTGTGTGTGTGTGTGTGTGTTCATGCAGTGGAGGCGCAACTTTTGTTTAGTGAAGACATGAAGACATAATGTGCTAGGCTTACTGACATCGCCTGTGAGCAGTCACACACACTCTCACGGCCTGACATTTGGATCTCAAACCCGCGGGCCGAGATAACAGGCGTCTGCCGGATAACATTGTTGTTTCAGACACACATTTGCATTTGGCACATAGCAGGTGAACGAGAGCGAGGCATCAGTGAGGAATCCATGGGTGTGAGATAACCTCTATACTCCATTACCTTTCCCACAATCACACACTTCTGTTCTGAGGAAAGGTCAGTCTATGCATGTGGATGAACTGGACTCTGATAACCAGCAGAAAGCGCTTCTGCTCAAAAACAAGAGTCAACCAAGCGATCGGTCAAGTTTCCGTTGCTCTCACATCAGACTGACAGAAAACTCTCCCGATCGCCTCGGACACGGGAGACGCTCCTACGGGGAAACGGTCAAACGGGGAGACGGTCAAATGGGGAGACGGTCAAACGGGGAGACAGTCAAATGGGGAGACGCTCCTACGGGCAGACGCTCCTATGAGAAGACGGTCAAACGAGGAGACGCCCCTACGGGGAGACGGTCAAACGGGGAAACCGTCAAACGGGGAGACGGTCAAACGGGGCGACGCTCCTACGGGGAAACGGACAAACTGGGAGACGGTCAAACGAGGAGACGCCCCTACAGGGAGACGGTCAAACGGGGAAACTGTCAAACGGGGAAACGGTCAAACAGGGAGACGCTCCTACGGGGAGACGCTCCTACAGGGAGACGCTCCTACGGGGAAACGGTCAAACGGGGAGATGGTCAAACGGGGAGACGCTCCTATGGGGAGACGGTCAAACAGGGAGACGGTCCTACGGGGCAGACGCTCCTACGGGGAGACGGTCAAACGGGAAACCGTCAAACGGGGACACGGTCAAACGGGGAGACGGTCAAACGGGGAGACGCTCCTACGGGCAGACGCTCCTACGGGGAGACGGTCAAACGAGGAGACGCCCCTACGGGGAGACGGTCAAACGGGGAAACCGTCAAACGGGGAGACGGTCAAACGGGGAGACGCTCCTACGGGGAAACGGACAAACAGGGAGACGGTCAAACGGGGAGACGCTCCTACGGGGAGACGGTCAAACGAGGAGACGCCCCTACGGGGAGACGGTCAAACGGGGAAACTGTCAAACGGGGAGACGGTCAAACAGGGAGACGCTCCTACAGGGAGACGCTCCTACGGGGAAACGGTCAAACGGGGAGACGGTCAAACGGGGCAGACGCTCCTACGGGGAGACCGTCAAACAGGGTGACGCTCCTACGGGGAAACAGTCAAATGGGGAGACGCTCCTACGGGGAGACGGTCAAACGGGGAGACGCTCCTATGGGGAGACGGTCAAACAGGGAGACGGTCCTACGGGGAGACCGTCAAACAGGGTGACGCTCCTACGGGGAAACAGTCAAATGGGGAGACGCTCCTACGGGGAGACGGTCAAACGGGGAGACGCTCCTACAGGGAAACGGTCAAACGGGGAGACGCTCCTACGCGGAGATGGTCAAACGGGGAGACGGTCCTACGGGGCAGACGCTCCTACGGGGAGACGGTCAAAAGGGGAGACGGTCAAATGGGGAAACGCTCCTACGGGGAAATGGTCAAACGGGGAGACGCCCCTACGGGGAGACGCTCTTAAGGGGAGACAGTCAAACGGGGACACGCTCTTAGCTCCAAAGGGAAAGACACACTAACTCTCCCCGTTAGCCCGAGAACAGTACGAACAGGGTGAAAATAATACAACAAGTTTGTTTCTAGAAGAAAATTGTGTCATCGTCCACCTGAAGTAAGGCAGATCAATAATATAGTTGAATATTAAATGTGCCCAACTAAGCAGCCAAAAGCCAAGGCAACAGTGCCAAGTGTGTGTGAAGGTCTTTGCGTGTTCATGAATGTGTGTGTGTAAGTGTTTACCTTGGTGGCACACAGACGGGCATCTGTGGTTCCTGCAGCCCAGCATTCGCCCGCAGCTTATATCACACGCCGGGCAGTTCCCCGGACAACACTGCACACACACACACACGCTATCAGCAACACAGAGGAATGTGAGGCACAAGTGGTGAGGCTCGTGTGTGTCAAAGCGATCTGAGTGGAATGTGTGTGTGTGTGTGTGAGTGTTACACAAACCTTCCTCTTGCACTGGTGTCGGCTGCAGGTCCGAGTCTTGTTGCACTTGGACTCACAGAGATATTCTTTATGACAGGGCAAGAGTTTGGTGTAGCGGCCGCAGCGACACGTCTTCTCCACCTCCTGCGAGCACACACACACACACACACACACACACACACACACACACAGGTTAATGCCCCTGTAATCAGTAGCACTGAGCTTTGATTCCGGGAAACTGCTGTTAAATCCCCATCAGTGTGAATGGAAACCGGGGCTGGAATGCCAGAGCTTCCATCCTGTTATCAGAGTCGATTAACATTAGCGGGATCAACCCTGGAACACTTTACTGTTTCGACAGAGAGGAGGTGTTAATACACCGAATAATAGCAGAAGGCTTTGTCTTTTTTATTGTCTGTTTACAATACAATTACACACAACTGAAAGCCGTATCTTCCTGATGAGCTCATTTGAGATATCGCTGCTCTGCGTTAGCGTCAGTGATCGAGCAACACCGCCGCAGCCTTCCCACGCCTCGGTTAACGTCACATTCAAGGACCTTTCCAGGATTCTCCAGGTCCAATAGCCTCAAATTCAAGCACTTAATGCACTTCGAGTGAGAGCAAGGTCACATCGTGTCAGATACAAGATACATCGTTACAGTTTTCATGTGTCAAAAACAACTATGCAAAAAAGCTTCTTTTTTTCATTTATATTTGGCCATGTGACAGATATTTCTGTTTTGCATAAAACTGAAGAATATTCAGTACATCATCAACTGTATTCTAATATGATTAACTTTTGCATGAAACGTTGAGGTGCAAACGTAGTAGTTTCGCGTCCGTGTGAACGTCATGGCAACGTCAAACACACCTCCCGCGGGAAACACTTAACGTAACTAACGCAAATCAAGCAAGCTAGTGTGCACAGGCCACGATGTGCTGGCGGAAAAACACATTAGCGGAGGGAATAATATGGGATTATCCAGTGCTATTTTCCATTTGATAACTTTATTCAGTTTCTGTTAATACTAATGTTAGACCTATTCAAAAACTTTACTCTTTATTTGTCTTTATTTTATTGTATTTATTTGGGCTACTTTGTTCAATTTTATGGAACAATTTAAATCAAGCCTCGTGTTGTGTAATTCTTAACAACAATTCCCATTGTAAAAATGCAATGAGCGCAAACATTTAGGCAAGATGGTGGTGGTGGCGCAGTGGGTGAGACACATGCCTTTGGTGTGAGAGACGCGGGTTCGAATCCACTGTGAGACACCAATGTGTCCCTGAGCAAGACACTTGACCCTTAGTTGCTCCAGAGGCGTGCGACCTCTGACATATATAGCGATTGTAAGTCACTTTGGATAAAAGCGTCAGCTAAATGAAGAAATGTCAATGTAAGATAAATGTAATAATTTTGTTTGGCAAAAATTCCGTCCCTCCATTTAAAGTCCTCTAGGAATAAAAAAAAGCTTCAAATAAATCCTAAAAGTGAGATGTGTGTGTGTGTGTGTGTGTGAGTTGTACCTGTCGGCAGGTCTCACAGGCTCCTCTGTGGCAGCGCATCGAGCATGTGTGTAAACCACAGTCCAGTTTCTTCCCGCAGGTGTCTCCACAGGTGGGTACATCGACCGTACACGGCAACACACTCTCTGAACACACACACACACAAACTTGTGTTGTTAATGCATGAACACATTCAGCTCGCTTCTAACATAAAGAAACTCAGCAACAGGCTTCTGTGTGGGCGGGTGCGAGCCGCGGGTCAGCCACGGGTCAGCCACGGGTCAGCCACGGGTCAGCCGCGGGAGAGGAGCCCAGGCGAGCGGATGGGTGTCTGGGGTGTGTGCTGTTGTGTGTAACGAGGTCATGATTCTGTGAAATACTGATGTAATATATTAGTGTATCTGCTGCATGATTGTGTAACTCACTCTGTAGTTTTTATATTTATATTTGAATTATCGTTTTGGAAAGTCCTGACCGGGGACTGGGGCTGCAAACTAGCCTTCAGGCTACAAACCTTTTATGCGACACATCTACACATATTGTTATGGCTTTGCCTGAGATGATTATGTATGTAATGTAATGTGCGCTGCATATTTAACTAATAATAGATTTCTAAAAAATGTTTCTACACCTGAAAATCCTAAAACACTGTTTATTTAACTCATATCTTTACTCAGTTGTGTCTATTTCTTGCGATTTCTTCACAGACATTCCTGTCGCTCGTCCACAGCAGCGTCACATGACACAGGTGTGTGTGTGTGTGTGTGTGTACTTACTGGTCTTGCCGCAGGAACAGGAGCGATTCCCAGCACGAGGACAGCCTCCACACACACCGGAGTGACACACACGCTCACAGGTGTGATTCCCACAGGACAGCAGACGGCCACACACCTGCACACACACAACTGCGGTTACACACACAAACACACACACATGCAAACACACACGACAGCGGTTACACACACACACACACACGCAAGAGCGTTTACACACACAAACACACACACACACACACACAACAGCAGTTACACACACACACACACCTGGTCACAGTTCCACTCCGGAGTAGCACAGGGCCGCTCCGCCCGCCGCAGGCCACACACACACTCCTGCACACTGACCCTGGGGCACGGATCACACACACCTGCGGGGAGAGAGAGAGAGAGAGAGAGAGAGAGAGAGAGAGAGAGAGAGAGACTCTTAATGCTCCTGTGTGTCTGAACACACTCTCCTCAGGGAATAAGTGTGTGTTACCTGCGTGACAGGTGTTTGCGCAGGTGTGTGTTCTGCACGGGAGTGTGCGTCTGCAGATCTGAGTGCAGCTCCAGGCTTTAGCACTGCAGCGCCGAGGGACACGAGACGCCTTCCCACACAAACACGACACACTCACCATCTGTGGGCAGGGGGGACAGGGGCCTGACACACACACACACACACACACACACACACACAGAAACCTCAACACGCTACATACAACTATACTGTAAGAACTCAATTGTAAGTTAAATGTACAAAGTTTCCTTTGGTTAACATAAAAATATTCATAAACAAAACATAAGAGAGAGAGAGAGAGAGTGTGTGTGTGAGTGTGTGTGTGTGTGTGTGTGTGTGTGTACCTGGATGGCACAGTAGCAGGCAGCGATGGCCACACGATGGTTTAAACTCACGACCACACACCTGTCCACAGGAATGTGGGAGGAGCCAAGGATCGGGCGCAGGCTCCGCCTCCTTCCCACAGTAACAGTGATATCGTGTGGGAGTCTGATGAGGACTGTACTCATACCTGCACTTCGGACTGACACACACACACACACACACAGAGAGAGAGCGTTAGCTGCTGATGCTTGGTGATTGGTCAGATTGCTGTGAGGGGATTGGTCAGATACTCACCATGGCCACGGATGATCCTTTTTGCCGAAGTCCTCGTCCGTCACTGAAGACACCAGGAAGATCGAGTCTTTGGCCCATTTCTGGATGCAGGTGATGTGGAAAATACAGTAGCAGCCGACGCAACTCCACACCTGATACACACAGAGAGAGTGAGTGAGTGAGTGTGTGTGTGTGTGTGAGTGAGTGAGTGAGTGAGTGAGTGAGTGAGTGAGTGAGTGCGTGTGAGTGAGTAAGAGAGAGAGTAAGAGAGTGAGTGAGTGAGTGAGTGAGTGAGAGAGAGAGTAAGAGAGTGAGTGAGTGAGTGAGTGAGTGAGTGAGTGAGTGAGTGAGTGTGTGTGAGTCTCACGGGCTGTGTCCTCCTGACAGAAGCGATGCAGATGAGACATGTGACTCCTCCGGACTGACACACATCATGTAAATAATGTCTTGTTTGCTCCAGAAGACGGACATCAGTGTCACCTGAACACACACACACACACACACACACACACACACACAGACACAGACACACAGATAGAGCGTCACTGACGTAATGACCTCTGCTCATTCTTCCTCATCATCACCATCATCATCACCTGTGTGAGACGTGTACGGAGACATAGCCGACTGAAGGATTCTCCCTCGCTTCCCATCATCATCATCTTCATCATCTTCATCATCAGAGGAAGAGCTGCACGGCTCAGTGGCCAATCGTTGAGCGGCGGCCTGGTCACACTTCCTGATCTCCTCGAAACGGGACTCAGACGACACGCCTCTGACCTCTGACCTCACCGGTCCGGGAGGACACGTGACTTGACCTCTGCCCTGACCCCGTCCTCGACCCCGCTGCCTCCAGGCCGGATCCATGACAAGACCCCTAAACCAACACACGTCATCAAACAGGCGGGAAACCTGAGGGACTGAATCTGACAAGATCACAAACCGCTGTAAATCACGGAGAAACAGTGTACTAATCAAGCAGGAGTGAAATTACTGATGAAACATAAAATAAATATTAAACTATTCAAATTAAATTAAATTAAATGAAAAACGGCAAAATCACTGACATAAAAGGGTAACTAAACAAGGTGAAAGCATTGAAGAGCAGATTGATGTCACCTGTCAAATAAAAGCGAATGTTCTTTCTCCAGATCATTTAATAAATCAGTGTATAATTATGTGAAAAACACGTGAAATGTAAATAAAAATAATTTGATTCAAATAATAAAGAGTCTTACCGACACGAGTCACTCTGACGAGCAGCCCAGGAATCGGCGCGCATGCGGAAGACGTCAGCGCCGCAGAGCATGATGGGAGATGCAGTCCTTAACAGTTGACAGTCAAGCGGAAATCTCTCAAAAAAACTACAACTCCCATCAGTGTTCAGATGGAGTCATTTTAAAGACACGTCCGCCTTTCACATTATCAGTCCATCATTAGCAAGAAAAATAAACAAATAAGTACAAAATAAATAGAAAAGCCATGTAAAAGGGGTTGGTCAGGAATTCTTTATTGAAGAAGTATTTAAATGTTTTATTTCACAGCCCATTTAGTCCTTTGATTAAACCTTTAACTGATATTGCTAGAGCAGCATCATTATGAGTGTTTCTCTCTAAATACAAAGAGTTTTGAGTGAAACTACTACTGCTAACAAAAAAGGATTTATTTTATCCTCACATTCTCTCGTGAAAGAGAATAAATTACATGTTTATAACATGATACAATCAGTATTGACCAAATCATCTGTACAATATCTTACATTTGCATTTAGCAGATTTCTTCATTTTATGTTGTTTGTTCACTGCAAAAAAATGCTTTTCTTACTTAGTATGTTTTTCTTGTTTACAGCCCAAATATCTAACATTTCTTAAGATGCATTTACCAAAGTAGTAAAATGAGATAAGATATTATGTCCTGTTTTCTTGGGAAATAAATAAAAATGAAGTGATGCTTAAAAAAGCCAAATTATTTGCCAATGGGATGGAAAAAAAAAATCAGGTTTCTGTTTGAATTATTAGTATTTTTCTTACCCCATTGGTAGATAACTTTTTAAGCTTTTTTAAGCATCAACTCACTTCATTTTTATTTATTTCCCCAGAAAACAGGACATAATATCTTATCTCATTTTACTACTTTAGTAAATGCATCTTAAGAAATGTTTGATGTCTGAAAACAAGACAAAAATACTAAGTAAGAAAAGCGTTTTTTGCAGTGCTGAAACACAGACTGATGGGATAACCCCAAGCTGGACCACACACACACACACACGCACAACAAGGCTTCTGTTCAGGACTCTATCACTCGTTAGTTTGACGGGGTTTGTCTGGTTCCCTCATGGCTCAGGGATGTCCACTCCTCCTGAGTCTGAGATCTTCTTCTCCAGTTTAGTGACCCGCTTCTTCAGCCTGCCCTGAGTCGCCTCGTGTTGGGCCAGCAGGCGTGCGAAGCGGGTCTGCATCTCGTCCAGAACCCCGCTGATCTTCAGCACCTTCTCCTCCATGTCCTTCGGGTCCGGGCCCTGCTTGGCCAGCTCCAGATCCAGGAGATTATCCTGTGGAGAAACAGCAGAGTATTCACATTACATCAGGCTGGGGAGTTTAGTTTACACCGAGTTAACAGGTTAGCACTCTCTCACACACACACACTCTCTCTCTCTGTGTGTGTGAAATTACTGAAAGAGATGCTTCCTAAGGTCATAGATCCTCTTCTTAATATCATTAATTCATC
This sequence comes from Pimephales promelas, assembly GCF_016745375.1. The sequence goes on from NW_024121654.1 coordinate 288,772, forward strand.
TTTGTCATTAGGATATGTAAGCTGGATTTGATTAAACCTCTTTTTAAAAAAATGCAACTTGATGATCGTACAGAATTAGTCAATTACAGGCCGATCTCGAATCTAGCTTTTCTGTCAAAGATACTAGAAAAAGCAGTATCCTCACAATTATATTTCTTTTCATAAAGAAATGATATCTGTGAGGATTTCCAGTCCGGATTTAGAGCGTACCATAGTACCGAGACAGCTCTCATCAGAGTCACACATGATCTGCTCTCATCGGCCGATCGTGGTCGTATCTTTCTGCAAGTTCACATTTAGTGTAGAACTAAATTAACCATCATATTTATACACACACACACACACACCTCCTCACTTTATTTCTCTCAACATGGGGACAGAAGAGCTGTCAGTCAATAAATGTGGAAATCCATCTAGAGTTACTTATTTTAAAAGTAGCTTAAATATTTTGTTGTAAATTGAAAAAGTAATCTGTAGGGCTTGCCCCCTAATAGTCGAGTCGACTAGCCGTTAGTTGACTAGAAGAGGTTTGGTCGACTAAGATTTTATTCTGAGAAAAAAACCTCCACGGTCAGCGATCGACAGATCATTAACGGCAGGAAATACAAACATTCGCCTATTGTTCATCAACCTCAAATATGGCTTATCACTTAAAACATGTAAGTAGTAGCAAATTAATGCTAACCTAGATAAATGTGTGCTATTATTAGTGTTTGTGTGGAGAGCTGCATCACTGCATTTTACTTAAAGGGATACTCCACTTTTTTCTGAAAATAGGCTCATTTGACCACTCCTCCAGTTAAACGGTCATTACCGTTTTCGAATCCATTCAGCCGTTTTTTTATATATTTAGAAGAATATCAGTAACCAGACAGTTTCTGGTCTCATTGACTTCCATAGTATATTTTTTTCCTACTATGGAAGTCAATGAGACCAGAATCTGTCTGGTTACTGATATTCTTCTAAATATCAAAAAATCGTCTGAATACATTGGAAAACGGTAAAACTCAACTGTTTAACTCTGGGGGAGTGGTAAAATGAGCCTATTTCCAAAAAAAGTGGAGTTATTAAATTACTCATTTTTGGTCATGATACAGATGAGCGTAACAGAGAGATCATTAACGGCAAAACATCCAAATCCCAAGGACAAATCCCCCAGAGATGGATTATCTGAATGCGGTAGGGGGCCCAGCTTTATATTCTTTCATTGGGCCCAACTGCTTTCAAGTCAGCTTCGTTGATATACTGTAGCGCTTATAACAATATAGATGTTTCAACCGACCTTTACAGTGATAACAGGAGATTACAGAATTACTCTAGAGTAAAGTTATTGTCCAGATAAAGTTAGTTTCGATTGATTCACTTCCGTCGCAACGATCATTAGCGATTAACTTAACCGACAAACCTTAAGAGCCTCGTACCTTCATGAGGATTTGCCGACCCTTCTCCTCCAGCATGGCCTTGGCGTCGGGATATTCGGTGAGCGCCTCCATCAGGTCGTCTTTGGACAGGCAGAAGAGGTCCGAGTAGCCAATGCTGCGTATGTTAGCGGTTCTGCGGTTCCCTGCGCGACTGCCCTTGATGTTGAGGATGCTAATCTCCCCGAAGTAGCTTCCGTCGCTGAGAACCACGAACTGCTTGATTCCGTCGTCCGCCACCACCGCGAGTTTCCCTTCCTTGATGATGTACATCTCGCGGCCGATGTCGCCCTTCTTGCAGATGTAGTCTCCGGGACTGTAGACCTGCGGCTGGAGCTTCAGCACCAGCTCCACCAGGAGCCCGGCCTCGCAGTCCGCGAAGATGCGCACCTTCTTCAGCGTATCCAGGTGCACGTTGATGGCGATCTCCGCCCGCAGCTTGTCCGGCAGGTACTTCAGGACTTCTCTCTCATCCACCGCCTTCTTGTTGGTCCACAAGAAATCAAACCATTTAATGACCCGTTTCTCCAAATCTTTGGTGACCTTTCGGAAGCTCATGTATTGTTTGATGGCGTCGATGCGAGCTTGGAAGTCTGCGCGCGCCGCGTTGGCGTTGGTGATCATGGAGCCGACGTTACCGACGATGGTGGCGAAAATCAAGACGCCGACCAGGAAGTCCGTGACCACGAAGAAGTACTCTGAGTTCTTGACGGGCGGTGGAGTTTCACCAATAGTGGTGAGCGTCAGTGTGGACCAGTACATGCTATACGCGTATTTCCTCACCAGCCGACCGAACTCTGGGTCCGTGGTGTCCGGGTACACGAACTTATCCGTTCCGAACCCGATGGCCTTGGAGAACGAGTAATACATGCAGGCGTTCCAGTGGATGATGATCACAATGTACATCACGAGATTGGAGATCCGGAAGACGTTCGGGAAGTTAGTCCGTGTTTCGGTGCGCTGGAAGAACTCGAACAGGCGATTGACCCTGAGGAGCTTGTTCATGCGGATCTCCGGGTAGTTCAGGCCGAAGAACAGGTAGAAAACGTCGGTGGGAATCATGGAGGCCAGGTCCAGTTTGAACTGGAGGCTCTGCATGTAGCGTTCCCGAAGCTTCTTCTCGTCTTTCACAAGGAGACCCTGCTCCAGATAACCTGCCAACACACACAGATCATTTTCAACACGCTCGGCATTCAGATCTCTCGGGGAGGAGCCGGACTCACCCGTCCTGGTCCTGAACACCATGTCACACAGGTACACCACATCGGACAGGTAATCCAGAAAGAACCAGTAAATCAGGTAGTCCTCCTGCAGTTCCTCAAAACAAGCTCTGAGAGAGAGAGAGAGAGAGAGAGAGAGAGAGTCAGGCCAAGTCTTCTTGAAGAAGAGTCTCCGTTTGCATCACACAGGGCCCATATCTGACAATATATGTATTCTCAGATGACCCACTCCCTCTAAATTAAATATTTATAATCCTATCAGATCACTCATAATGTTAAAGGGGTGGTTGACTATGATTTAAATGTTTTGACTTTAGGTAGTGTGTAATGTTGCTGTTTGAGTGTAAACTGTTAAGTTTAAGTCAGTAAAAAAATGTGTTAATGTACATTGAACCTCTGTGCTGAATATTGTTTACGATTTCATATGACTGTTTACTAAAGGAAACGGGGGACTCTTATTATGAAGTTCCCGGAAGTGTGGTGGTTGTTGTTTGAGCGGTAACCGCGGTGGTGTAACAGGTGATGTGATCGAATATTCTAAAGTGTATTTTTTGAGTAACATAAACAACATCTGCAAAGTTACGACGCTCAAAGCAAAGGAAGAGATGTACTTTTAAATCGCTTTTTAAGGACTACAACAAACGGCTGGAGAACTACACGAGCTTCCTCCCGGGTTAGTGACATCACAAACCCTAAAATGTACATACACCCCGATTTATAGATTATCATGATGACAGAATATGCTAATCAATGACTAGAAGATATTTAACTCCAAATCAGATACATAAACTCACACACACACACTAGCTCTTGAAGCTCCGCCCCCTGTGCCGGGAGCAGCAGCTCATTTGCATTTAAAGGGACGGACACAAAAACAGTGTGTTTTTGCTCACCCTCAAAAAACGACAATTTTAAGGTGCTATATAAAAATATCTGTGGGGTATTATGGGCTTAAACTTCTCACACACACACTCTGGGGTCATCAGAGACTTATTTTTCATCTTGTGAAAGGGCATTATAGCACAGCTTTAAAGTAAGCTGGAGCACGGAGAAAGCGGAGGGACACACACTCACGATGTACCTTTGTACCTCGTATGACCCAAACTCACTATAATAGTGTAGCTTGGAGAGATATTGCTCATTTGATCTATGATATGATAAGATCGGGCACCTGGCGATGATCAGGATCCAGTTATACATCACGGGACACGTGATCACAAACAGCCAGTTATAGTACGTGTTTCCTGCAGGATCCACAACCTCAATCTCCTTCGGTCTGGAACAAAACATGTAGAGTTTTTAGATCAGTATCTCCACACACACACACACACACACACACACACACTTCACTGTCAACAACAACAATGACAAAGAGACAGAAATTACTGAGCAAACAAACATGAACCTACAACTCTTTTTCTTTCTCTTTCTCTTTTTCAGCTTCTTTTTTCTTTTCCTTCTTTTCCTTTTTTTCCTTCTTCTCTTTTTTCCTGGAATAACACACACATATACACACACACATCATATGATCCACCATGTGTGAGCTGAGAATGAAACAAATGTTTGCAATACATCTCATCTTACTCTTTTTTCTCCTTTTTTTCTTTCTTTTTCTTCTTTTTTTCCTCTCTGTAAAGACAAATAAATATTAAAGGGGTTGAAAGCATCTTGTGCACGTGTGTGTGTGTGTGTGTACTCACTCTTCATTGTTATTGTTGATGTTGATGTTGAAGTGAGTTCCAGCATCTGGGTTCTTTTTTTCTCTTCGGGAAAAAAATCAAATCAATAACCAATAATAACTTGGCAATCATTAACCAAACACTGATTTCTATCCGAGATAATCCAATTATCTGTCACTCATAATGCATCGCTCACATAATGTCCTCTGTGTCCATGGTAACCGGCTCCACCCCCTCCACCAGAAATGTGGGCGGGACCAAAGGCCTCACTCGAGCAGACATGGCAGCTGATTGGTCAGGCCTCCTGTCCGTCACACAGATCTGCAGCACAGAACAACGCTTTCACTGCAGATATACTTCAAAACAACAATCATTAAACATTTACATTAAATGTGTCATTTTAATTGCATGCATCTTGTAAAAAAAGGCAAATAAACTCAACTGAGGAATGTTCATTTACTTTAATAAAGTGTTAAAAGGAAGAACGTCAATATGAAACACTGGGTTCTGTTGTGCTGAATGTGTAATAAACACAAACGGTGACATCTTCTCTGTTTTAAAAGGAAGTAAAGTGTAAATGAGTGTGTGTGTGTGAAGCGACTTACCTGACTGCCTTCACACACCTGAGTGCTGCGCTGACATCATCACAGGTATAACTCATTCTCTCACACACACTTTCTGTTCTGAAGGGCAGAACATTTGTAATAAATCCTGAATGGTGTCGGTTTTATTCAGTATTCCCAATCGATCTCGGACCACGAGAGGATTTCAAACAGGCACAGTGGGATTTGGGATTACACAGGATACTACTGATACACTGGGTCACTCTCTCTCTCTCTCTCTCTCTCTCTCTCTCTCTCTCACACACACACACACACACACACACACACACTCTCTCTCTCTCACTTTCACTCACTCACTCACTCAAACACACTCACAACACTCATACTCTCACTCACACACAGATACAAAATCTCTCGCTCACACACACTCGAGTTGGGATCCGTTCACAGTTTCTTCATGTTTCCACCAGAATGGGATCAGAATTCTCTCAGTGTCTCTTTAATTTAGCAATGCTTGTACAGCCTCTGTCGAGTTGCCTCAGTTAGTTCCAGTTTGCATTTGTACAGCATCAGTTTCCTCTCTGTGATCTTGTGTTTTGAGTTCTGGTCTCATCATATGTGTATTTAACATGTGTGTGTTAATTATGGTGTGTGTGTGTGTGTGTGTGATATTCACCTTGAGTGCAGCAGGTTGAGAGATTATCTCTGATAATGTGCCTAGTCAGCTCTCTTGACTACTTACCCATAAAGCCGTTAATCTGCAGCGTTCAGGTTAACTCAAGACTTCATCTGCAGTTCTTAACAGTAAACACACACACACACACACACACACACACACATTCTCTCCTCCTTCTCTCCACTCTCAGTGTCAGAGTTCTCCAAACTTCCCCTTTCCAATCACCTGTCTGCTTGATCTGATCTCCACAGTGTTATAGTCGAGTCACCAACGGTCGAGTCTCGAGTCCCAGTGTTCGAGTCCGAGTCGAGTCACCATTACCTGAGTTCGAGTCCGAGTCGAGTCTCGAGTCCCCAGTACACGTGTCTCCACTCTGGCACCTTTGAAGAGTTTTCCTACATCTTGAAACTTTTAGTTTTACAAATGGGGGTAATCTTTGAAGGATGAACAAACAATGTTTTGGTCGTCTCATTAAAAATATATTTTTAAATATAATACTATTTTGATTTTTGAAGTGCTGGAAAAAATGTGTGATATAGGCTACTTTTTTCCCCCATGGTTACAAGTTAGTGTTACTACATTAAATCCACGGTGAATGTTGCTGATCTGTGGTCTTAAAACCTATAACTAGTTCATTCAGTCACACCACGTCAGCGCTGTTTTATCGGAGAAATGTTACTGCTTCTCACTTTCTCATTATATTATATTATTATTATTAACTGCTGGCAAACTAAAATTGTTTGTAACATTTATTAAACGTGTGGAATAATTTCCAAACCATTACATATAGTATTATAAATCCAGACGTTTGTGATATATATAAAAAAATAAAACACAAGCTTATCTTTTAAAAATCGATTGAACACGAAGCAGTGTTTCCTGTGACTGAGACTGGAAACCCCGTAGTGGACTACAGCGGACTGGAGTGATAACAGAACGCTTAGAGTGCAGAGAGGAACGGGCTTTTGCTCCAGTCCTGGCTTTGCGTCCGCGCCGTTAGGAGCTCAACATCTGTCTCGCGTGCACGCTCGCTCTAGATTAGAGGATATTTTAACTAATTTGGGGTAAAAACCAAAACTAGTTGATCACGAGTGGCTCAACAGGTAGATCTATAGATAAACTCATCTTTTAATCTCATCAAGATTAGCTCGCGCTGCGCTGCTGTTGATGGTCCAAACTGATAAAGGTCCGTGAAGTACCAGATACAGTCATACAGTTCCTCTCATGCCATAATCACATTAAAACAAAATGTGTTATTTTACAGGTTTTATAGCTATTGTTAATATTAAATAGTTATTAGGGTAATACTTTAACTAATGTTAGCCAATGCACCTCATTGTAAATTCAGAAAAGTTTAGAAAACACTAAAGGAATCTGCATTTTAATAGAAAATGTGAATTGCTGTATTACTATATAGGGGGACCATATTTTGATTACCAAAAACCAGGACACTTGGGCCAGCAAACAGATACTCAAATGATACTCAAAGTTTACTCAAAGATGCCTTATTAATTTCAATACAATGAAAGTAGGCTATGCCTCATCTGTATAAATAGAAAATTGTTACATTACAAGACTCAAATTCAGATAGGCTTCTCAGAGGGTACTCAACGTTTTATTATGACAGGTTTCAAAAATAAAAATATCTCTCACAAACTTACCAAAAAGAACTAACAAAATATATTTATATCTTTAGTTTTTTTTCCACTTTATCCAGTTTTTCATCCTTGCACATCTATATTTTGCTGTAGAGCTGATCTTTCCCAGCAGTTTTTTTGAAAACCAGGACATTTTCATCACTTTATAAAGAACAGCCAGGACAGGACGTGAAAACAGGACATGTCCTGGGAAAACAGGACTGTTGGTCCCCCTATTACTATAGACCAGCCGTCAGTAACAGAGAAACAAATATGAACCTTGAAGAACTGTGTGTCACAGACCAAATACACCAATCTCTCATTAAGATGAATACTTTAACCCACGACTCTATAAACGATAAGAGATTAAACTAGGATATTTAGTACGGGAACAAACCGTTATCAATAAATAAACATTTAAAATTAGTAGAGGAAGACAGGAATTCGGGTTGCACCAAACGTTAATGTAAATAAACAAAGCCACTGAAGGTCAAAGGTCACGCACTCCGAGAGGAAACGAGGAGTTCTCACGTCCTGAGAACGACTAATCAGAACGTCCATCTCATTTCAGTGTTATTCAAAGGCAAATAATATGAACATGATAAGCAGAATTCAGCCTGGCGTATCTGCTGGAAACATTACTTCGGCTGTCGGAAACGCAAATCTAGATCAACTTTATGTTGGCCTGAGAACCAGAAGCAGCTAGATTTAACCGCATTAAGTCATAAAGTTTTGAGTTTGAGTAAGTCGTTTTGGAAGCTAGCTAGCTAGGCTAATTTAATTTTCAAAGAGTTTTAAGTCTGAAATAGTTTAAAAACCTGAAGTTTGAGGCAGTTTTCTTTTAGTTGCTAGGGTAGGGTATTTTGATTGGTTGCTAGGCGGTTGCTAGGGTGTTAGTTAGGAGATTGAAGATACGCACACCTACACACAAAACTACACTCTGTCTTTGATTATTTTTTATTATTTTTTGTTCATTTAAATGTTTACAATTTCCCGACCAATAATGTGTGAAGACTATTCAAATCTTAGTGTTTAGCCATTTTGGGTCCATTTGTTGAGTGTGTACTATATGTATGCACTGCCGTTCAAAAGTTTGGTATCGGTTATGTGTTTAGTGTTTCTGAAAGAGTCTCTCCAAGGCTGCACTGATTTGATCAAAAATACAGAAAAAACAGTGACATATTATTCCAATAAATATATACAGTAAAGTGTAATTTATTCCTGTGATCAAAGCTGAATTTATCATCATTACTCCAGTCTTCAGAGTCACATGATCCTCTAGAAATCACTCTAATATGAGGATCTGATGCTCACTTATGATTATTAGCAGTGATGAAAACATTTGTACAATTTTTTTCAGGATTCGTTGATAATAAAAGAAAGTATCTTTTGTAACATTAATCAAAAGTTGATAAATAAAAATCAATACTTGTATTCAGCAAGGATGCATTAAACTGATCAAAAGCTACAGTAAAGACATCTTTAATGTCTAATTAAAATCCTGATGGTCCTCAGAGTCTCTTCTTGTTCCCCAGAGAGAGTGTGTGTGCTGCTGTGTGTGTGTGAGCAGGAGCGGTGGATGTGGAGAGCGGGACCTGCAGGTGTCCTGGGTCGGGAACCGGAGCGCTGGCCTCCATCACACCCATACTGGGAGAATCCACACGCACAGGAAGCAGAACCAGCACCTGAGGAACCAGAGCATCGTCATCCACTGTCAGCAGTGTGTGTGTGTGTGTGTGTGTGTGTGTGTGTGTGGTACCTGAGCAGTGTCTCCTTCCTCTGAGCTGCCCGAGTCAGACTGAAATACAAATAAATGTTTTTAAAATAAATTAAAAATGAATTAAGCAGAATTCTTTAGTTTTTTGACTGTATCACGAACACACTCACAAGCACAGCCTGCTGGACAAACGAATACACCTGAAACACACACACACACACACACAATAATGATAAATAAATGATAAACATCTTCTGTTAAAATCCATTTAGTGTCCTTTGACTTTTAACTTGATCTACAGAATGAGGAAGTGAGTAACGAGTGACGGGATCCTGACCTGCAGCGGGACGATCGAGGGGAGGAGGTTCTGCATCTGCAGAGAGAGAGACACACACACACACACACACACATGACACACAGAACAGGGGCCAACACTGAGGAAGTGTGTTTGAGTTGTTGTTTACCTGTCCCTGCAGAGCTGGAGACTCAGAGGGGAGTGTGTGCAGATCAGGGGCGGGGCCGGGGGCGGAGTCAGGGCCAGTGTTGGGGGCAGGGCCTCGCTCTGGCTCTGGTTGGAGAAGCGCACTGTTTGCATTTGAAGGCCTGGACAAACTTTGAGAAGTGATCTGTGAAGAGAATCAGCAGTGAAGAACGGGCTAGACCACATCGACACACACACTTCTCAGTATACACTCACCTTGCTTCTGTTGGCCTGTGGAGTGTGTGTGTGCTGTGTGTTTTGCTCCGTTGTGGTCACCGGGATCAGAAGTGTTTGAGGTCCGAACGCCCCCGGCACCGACACCGGATACAGCAGGAGATTAAAGCCTCCGGGAACTGGGAACTAACACACACACACTTACATATAATAACTGAAGCCTCAGAGAACTGGGAACTAAACACAGACACACACACATAATAATAATGTACATGTATTTCTTATCCAAAGATCTGTAGTATTTGAGCTTCTCACACACACCTGGTTTGTAGTCAGAGGACAGGTTCCCCACACACACAAAAGCAGGAGAACCCTGGATCTGTAGAAGAACATGATGGAGTCTCTGATCTCTGAGTCCTGCAGGTGTCCAGGTGTTCAAGTGTCCAGGTGTTCAGATGTCCAGGTGTTCAAGTGTCCAGGTGTTCAGATGTCCAGGTGTTCAAGTGTCCAGGTGTTCAGATGTTCAGGTGTTCAGGTGTTCAGGTGTTCAGGTGTTCAGTCAGGTGTTCAGGAGCATTTATAGAGCAGATGCAGACAGGCATCATCACTGAGACGCTCTGTCACCCACACACAAACATACACAGACGCTTACAGACAGAAACACACACACTTTACATCAATTACAGTTTTTGAGCACATTTTAATAGTTCATGTAACCAGAGAAACTCTGAGAAACTCTTAAACATGTGTTTTACCTAAACATTACAGTTTAATGCTTTTATGATTTGAGTGATGATGATGAATGTTTACAGTTATATTATAGAGGTTAGGGTTAGGTTTACCGTTGTGTAAAAAAAAAAAAAAAGATTCTTTGATGAACAGAAAGACACAGACACACACACATGCCCACAGTCCATAGTTAATCTTTAAAATAACAGCCTGTCTCTTTGTCTGACTACGCGAGTAGACACACATACTCTCTCTCTCTCTCTCTCTCTCTCTCTCTCTCTCTCTCGTCACACACACTGATAGTTGAGCAGCTGTGTGTTCAGTGTGTTTCAGCGTCCTCCTGTGGTCTATCTCTGCCACTGAACACACACGCTAATCATGTGTCTGAGGATTCATTCCAATACTACTGACCATCAGTGAGAAGGAAAGAGTGTGTGAGAGACGGAGATAATAGCTACGGCCCATTTCATCCAAAAACACATTCATTCATGAATAACAGGAAAACACCGAGGTGCTGCTCAAACACACACACACACACACACACACACACACACACACACACACACACACACACACACACACACACACACACACACACACACGATATAATGTCCATTCTAAGCAAAACAGAGACTAACATTTTCCCTCAGGATTGCAATTCGAATAAATAAAGTCAGAATTGTGAGGTAAAGTCGCAATTACCTTTTTATTTTCTATTCTGTCACGGAAACAAGCTTCTATAATATCTGTAATAGGCTATACATTGGCAGATGAATTTCACAGAATTTTGTTTATCATATTGAGTTGTACATAAAAACACAAACTAGCACATTCTCACCTCTGGAAGGCTTTGGCATTTCCTGTTTACAGATGCTGTGACGAGCTCGTGTTGACCGTTCCAAGATGGCGGACGCCTCGACGAATGTGGAATGGAGCCGATGTGTTAGTTTTTATCAGGGATGAAACCATAACTTCTGTGAAAACTGCTCATGAGGAAGGAGTTGATCAAAACAAACACATTAAAAATACAATTTTAGGGTTGCTTTTTATGCATTTGATGGGAAACCTTTTTATCTTCAGAATCTTGAAGCTTTTTGTGTAATAACGCACAAAACGGACATAAAATCCTTTTTATGGCTTTAAATTGTGATATTGAAATTTTAGACTTTTTAAGACACCGCAAAAACCCTGATGTATTGATCTCCTGCAGTGACGGCAGTATATGAGAACTGAACTGAGCTGGAAGATAACTTTTTTACAACAGAAATGAAACGTCCCAGAACTGACTTAAGCTGGACTGTTACGCTATTCTCTTCCGGAAACAAACTTTGTTGGATTATTCTCCTGTTATCTCTGTAAAGCTTTTCTGTGGAGCAAAAAATGCTATAGAAATAAAAGACTTGACTATAAAAAAAGCTTATTATTATTATTTAAAAAAAAAACACACAAAGAAATTCAATGACATTGCTGCAGATTTCAGTAGTTTATTGAAAGTTGAAAACACATTCAAACAAAACCCTGCTGAAGTCCAATCTGAACCCAGAACCGAATGCAGGCAGACAGTGTTGTGTGAGTCGTCCCACATCAGCCATGCAAAGACACTGAGAAAACAAGAAACACGAGGACCGGCCCGGGATCACTCCGGACACGCGGAGTCCAGATATAAGGCACCACACCTGTTTCATTCACTAGGAAAATAAATAATTGTACACTGAGCACTGATTTATGATGAAGCGCTGATGTTCATCCGTTAGAAAAATGTGCAGAATTCAGTTCCATGAGGACAAAACAACTTCGTGACTCGATAGGAAAAAAATCCCGTTCTTCTTTATCTTTGCAAAACCGTGAGAATAATTGAAAGTAAAGCGCAGATGAGTGAGTTCAGAGTCTTAGCCCGTCCCAGAGAGAGACGCTGAGAAACACAGGAAAGCGAGAGTAAAGAGTGTGTGTGATGCGTGTGTCTCAGCGGCGCGGTGTGTATCGGCTATCTCCTCGAGCCATCGCTCCTCTCGCCGTGCCGCGCCCGTTACCCATGATGCCGCGGGGCCGTCGCCCGTCAGGCGCTCCGCGGATCTCTCGCTCGCGCACCGCTCGGGTCTTCTTCTCCTCCACGTTCAGACGCACTTCCCCGCGGAACATGACGGGCTGGAGAGACCAAACACTTATGTGAAACTATGATATAACTGGCACAGGCCGATAAACAATCCCCGAGTCTGTCCCACAAAATGAGCTGTACAGACACAGACCTTTGCTCCCAGAATCCTCTGCACCGGCTCAGAGTCGTCGAACACCACGAACCCGAAGTTGGGCAGTTTCCCTCCGACGGCTTTGGTGTTGATCCGCATCTCCATCACGTTCCCGAACGCTGGACGAAACAGAGCGGCATTAAATCACAGCAGACACACACTCGCATCATCATCATCATCAGCAAGGTCAAGGGTCAAAGGTCTCACTCATGAAGAACTCCTTCAGTTCAACCTCATCAATGTCATGAGGAAGATTTCCAACAAACAGCTGATGACTGTCTGGATAACGAAAAGACCTGCGGCCCTCAGAGTCACCGTCAGAGTCACCGCGACCTGTACACACACACACACACACACACACACACAGAAAATTAGTGGTGCAACAGACCACAAAATCCACAGTTCGTTTCATTTTCGGATTTTGAGCCACGGATCAGATCATTTTTTGGACCAGCAACAATTTTTACATATATGCATAAATGAGGGGAGACTTTGCTTTTTTATAAATTAAAGCTTACTGAAAGTTATTTGATTTCGATACCAAACTAACTAGAATAACTGAGTAGTATTAAAAACTAGAGAACAGTCAATAATAAAATAAGAACAAATGCACAGAGTGCAAGCAGAGACGAAACTAAGTAAAGTTAAAGTCTAACAGTATTCAGGTGCAGAAATGAATAATTTATCCTAAATGTAAAATAACACTGTTCACTGTAGAAGTTAAATATAGTTTTTTTTGTTTTTTTTAATTCTTTGTCTCAAACAATCAACATAGATATACAACAAAACAATAATTGAAACCACAAAGTAAAACACAACCACCAGAAAATAAGTATGTACATATAAATAATAGTAGTAATAATACCAAAAAAAAAAAAAAAAAAAAAAATTTGTTTGAGAAGGAGCAGGCAAAAGCAATTAGCTTATTTAAACCACGACCCAGTAGTTGTATCGCTGTTAAAGCAGATTTTGTTGTTTCAGGAAGTTTAATGACAGGAAACAGTGGGGATATGAGGCTTAATATGAGGGGACAGAACAGAGAGCACTTGCCGAGACGGAGATTTATAAACACACACACACACACTCAAATGTGTAAATTGTAAGACAAAACACGTGCACATGAGCAGTTAATCGGCCGTAACGCATCGCGATCACCTGACACCTACAGTAAGCCGGTGTGTGTCTCGCGGCGGCTGGCCATGCCTGACCCATGAAGGAAACATCTTCACTCACTCTTGCTTTTGGGTGAATGAGGATTTTTAATGTTTGGTCGAGTCAACGAGTCACATGACAGGAAACTCACCCCTAAAACTGATGTACTGTTTCCCACCCTCGGAACCGCTGCCATCTGACAAACAACAACAGCAGCCGTTACATCACACAACCAAACTGTTAAAGATCACGTGTGTGTGAGTGTGTGTGAGTGAGTGAGTGTGTGTGTGTGTGTGTATCACCTGCTCTGGGTCCGCGTGGAGGGAAGCCTCTCTCTCTCCGCTGGTCTCTGGGCTCTCTCTGACTGTCATGTTTGAACTCCACTCGCGGCTGAGACACACACACACACACACACACACACACACACACCTTACACTCAATATCTCAGAGTCAGAGCTGTCTTTATGAGCTGCACAGCTGAAATTGATGAAGTTTGCATAATTGATTCTGAATATCATCTTAATATTTACTAAAACAACAGACTAAAGATATTTGAAATACTAAACCCCAACACAACCGCCAGGAACTGTTCCCTGAGAAACACAACGCTGGGGTCGTAGCCGCCCTGAGCCGCTGATGTCATGATCTGGGCATGTGTGTGGAGTGAGTGGCAGAAGGGTCACGTGGTGCTGTACCTGAACACTGGCTTTCAGCACATGAGAGATCGCAGCGCCGGCCGGCGGGAGATTCTTACTGGTCACCAGAGCCCATGAGAACGCCTGCGGTGACATCACACACGCATCATCACAGCACCGCACTCACACACACACACACTCTCACACACACACACGATACCTTGGGCGGCTCTGGGGTGAGAGGGGGCGGAGTCAGAGCGGGCACAGGGGTGGAGCCTGTCTCCTCCAGCAATTTCTCTTCAGGCTCCGCCTCTGACGAATGTAGCTCCACCTCTGGGATAAGCTCCGCCTCCGCGTCCTGAATGGCCAGTGGCTCCAGCTGGGACTCGGGCTCTTCCTCAGGCTCCGCCTCCTCCTGCTGCTCCTCCACTCCATTACTGCGGTACATCGAACAGTCAAAGCCGCAGTTAGTTTAATGACACGGACGCGAGTGGAGAGGTGCATGCTGGGACCTGACAGAAGGTGCGAGTGGAAGAGGTGCATGCTGGGTACCTGACATGGGTGGGCGCCTCATAGTAGGAGGGGCTGCTGGGACGGTCCAGTACTGGTTCAGGAGAAGCACGAGTCTCCACCAGCTCCTCTTCTTCTTCCTCCTCCTCCTCCATCTCCTCTTCTTCAGACTCTACACACACACACACACACACACACAAGTTTCAAATGATCTTTTACTTGCTCTTGTGTCGTTTAAACCTGAATGAGTTTTTCTTCTGTGAAACATTCAATGTTTAAGGTTCAGTAGTCTACCTCCCAGCTCAGCCTCAGAGTCTCCGAACACCTCCTCTTCGTAGCGGAAGATGTCATTGTGCACGTAGAACTTGTTGACAGCAGAGCCCTGCACACACACACACACACACACACACTCGTCTTTGAAAAAAACTAGAAAACTAGTTTGAAGTGTTATTTTGATTGTGTGATTGTTATTGTGTAGTTTCACTTGCATACCATTAGACTGGGACCAGCCATTGGGGAGCAATCGAGACTCAAGGTTAATGAGCTATACTGGGACCAGCCACCAGGGGGCGATCGAGATTCTGGGTTAACAGAAATATACTGGAACCAGCTACCGAGGGGCAATCGAGACTCTTGGTTTGAGATATACTGGGACCAGCCACCAGGGAGCGATCAAGACTCTGGGTTTGAGCTATTACTGGGATCAGCCACTGGGGGGCGATCGAGACTCAAGCTATAAGAGCTATGCCCCCCGTGGCTGGTCCCAGTAATAGATCGAGACTCGGGGTTTATTAGCCATAGACCAACACTACTTTTGCATCATTGAAGTTTGCCTCATCGTCTAGTTTGTCATATTGTGAGTGTGATTCCATGAGATAGCGGTAGATGTCTGAATAGTCCATATTTGGACCATTAAGTTTTAGACCATTTCAAGGGGACACCTCTGTAACCTCGTATCCAGTAGCTTCTTTAAATTGGTGCCATTTTTGCCATCAAGAAACTTTGCAGATCTAGAGCGAGTTCTGTTCTCAGGGGTATCCGTTTGTTTCCCCCAAAAGGGGGCGTTACCCTCCGATGACATAAAAGTATTGTTGGTCTATTGGTGGTACCAGCCACCAGGGGGCAATCGAGACTTTGGGTTTATGAGCTATACGCTTTGGCTTCACTTTTCAAGACTTCGACGGCACGCTTGTTCTGGCCTGACGATGGAAACGCCACTGGTTTTGGGTTCGGTGCTACAGGTCCAAGGCTATTGGCCGCACATGGCCCGTTTAAAGCCCTGTCTTACACTGGCACTGACACACACACACACACACACACCTCAGGAGCGAGGACGAAGGTCTGCATGAACCTCCTCATGGGTCTTCCACTGTTGGACAGCTCTCCCATCACCTGTACCACCACTCCGTCCCCCAGGGTGGCGTGAGCATCAACATGACGGATCTTAGTGTGGCACTCGCTGAACTGCAGTGACATCACCTTCTTATGGATCTCCTACACACACACACACACACACACACACACACACACACACACACACACACACACACACACACTCTCAAGTCAGCTGTATTTCTACAGTGCTTTATCCAAAACAGACAGATTCAAAGCAGATTTACAGTAAATCTGAAGTCAATAAAAGTCCATCCATCCAGGATAAAAGTGCATCTATCCATGATTAAAGGCACACTATGCCAGAATTGTACCTTCATTTAACAGTAATATTATAATATACTCGACGATGGAACAAACAAAGAATATGCGGTCAGAAGAGACTAGGGTATAGAGAATGAGTCTCTCTGCCCAACTCGTAAATAAATGCGTCAATCCGCAAGTTTTGTTAGAGTTTTTTAATGGTCTAGTGGTAGATCTTTAGCCAAGCGTGTCAGAGGTTACAGGTTCTACGTTTTTCTCTCTCATCAAAACTGAATACGTTCGTCAGTGGTTACAGTCTATATCAAGCAGGGACACGTTCTTGTGCATTTTATTTTGTGATATCACCGGAATGAATAGAGATCCGCAACTGCAATAGACTGCCCAAGTGAAGACTGCCCGCGCGCCGCCACAAGAGACAGAAGTGAAGCTATGCGTTAGAGTAAGAAAAATATTCATATTTAACACTTTATAATGTTTACATTTTTTTTAGAATACTAAATACTTATTTGCAGCTGTATCATACAAATAAATAGTTTAAAAAAAAATCATACATTGTGATTTCTGGATTTTTTGTTTTTAGATTATGTCTCTCACAAAGGACATGCACCTCCGATGACAATTTCAGACACCTCCATGATTTCTAAGGGGGAAAACTTGCAAAACAGCAGGGTGTTCAAATACTTGTTTTCCTCACTGTACTTATGCCTAATGCACAACTCATGGTGTCAGAAGTAGCGTAGTGTGTCATGGTGTAGCGCACACTCATCAGCAGTGCGTCGCATTACTTTATACTTCAGTCAAATCCATATGTTTGTTAGGCCGGAAGCTAGTTATTTGACTTTATTAGGTTTTAAATATGATGGACAGATGCACTTTTATGATGGATAGATGCACTTTTATGATGGACAGATGCACTTTTATGATGGACAGATGCACTCTTATGATGGACAGATGCACTTTTATGATGGATAGATGCACTTTTATGATGGATGGATGCACTTTTATGATTGACAGATGCACTTTTATGATGGACAGATGCACTCTTATGATGGACAGATGCACTCTTATGATGGATGGATGCACTTTTATGATGGACAGATGCACTTTTATGATGGATGGATGCACTTTTATGATTGACAGATGCACTTTTATGATGGACAGATGCACTCTTATGATGGACAGATGCACTCTTATGATGGACAGATGCACTTTTATAGACTTTAAAACAGAAACAGCCATTCACTGTTTTTATAGAGCTTATTAATATAACTCTGATTGCATTTGTCTGAAAGAAGAATGTCATATACACCTAGGATGGCTTGAGGGTGAGTAAATCATGGGCTAATTTTTATTTTTGGGTGAACCATCCCTTTAGAAGGTGCTGATCGTCCCGTCACAGAGGAGATCATATGATGTCATCTGTCAATCAATACTTGTGTGTAACAGACATCGCGATTTGGCTTTTACTTTTAATCATATAGGGTTAGGCCATGAAAAGATCGGGAAAGGTTTCAAAGACTCACCGCCTGACCGAACACGGCCTCCTCTGGTTTCCCACTGCCGTCCAGCCCACCGTGAACATACGAGGAGTTCCTGCCATAAAACCTGCTCAACATAAACAACCATCAGACGACCAGCCTGGCTTCAGCTACGGTGACCTTTGACCCCTGTCCTCTCACCTGTGCAGGTAATCCGGTGCTTTATTCAGGAGTGTGTAGTACTGCCGCACAAACTCGCGTCCTACGAGCAGGGGGCTCGGCTTCTCCATCACCATCTCTCTCTCACACACGCACACGCACACACCACACACACACTACAACACAACACACACACGAGATAGAGAAACAAGGCAGAAGATGAGAACTTTATTCACACGAGAATCTGACAGAAAAGAGACAGACAGAACAACAGACTATTAAAAAGACATTCATACACATAGATAGATAGATAGATAGATAGATAGATAGATAGATAGATAGATAGATAGATAGATAGATAGATAGATAGATAGATAGATAGATAGATAGATAGATGAGGTGATGTGAAGATGTACGTGCACGTGCGCGCGGCACACAGACAATAGCTTGCTTTAGCTTCTAGCTAACGCTCTGCAACTCACCTAATGTGTGTCAGATTCCGTGAATCCCGCGCTGACGCCTCGCTCGCACGCACTCTCCGCACACACTCGAGCGAGCGACGATCGCGCAACGCCCTCTTTATCCACAAAAAAACCTCAGACAGCAGCTGAAGCGAAACACACACACACTGACGCCGACGTGCGCGTCCACTGTCCTCACCTCATCTCTCGATCGCACACGTGACTTCCCGCCGCGGGCACGAGTCCAAAACGCGCGCCAAAGAAAATTTCTTATTTTGAGGTAAAGAATTTTCGACAAGTTAAGTGGAACACTGACAAAAGGGGTGATATTTCTTTACACTTTAATGAATAAAGTAATAAAAAACGTAGGCCTAGGTAGGAAAGAAGAGGTTATTTACTAAAATAAAGGTTCATTTAAATAAAGGTTCATAAATGCTACGTGGGAATGTCCATATCTCAGCTCTGGAAGGGTCTAGAGCCTCCATTTTTGCACTCAGGTCTAAGTCTCATGGCCCTCTATCAGAATCCATAGTTTCAAGAAGATCAGAGAAACGTTTTTTTGCACTGCCATTATAAAAATAGTGGGTTCGTGGGATCTCAATATGTCAGCTCAGAAAGGGTCTAGAGCCTCCATTTTTTTTCATTTATAGAAACCTTGTGAGATTTATATTTTTCAGAAACTTGAAACATAATTCAGGTCTGAAGGGGTTAAATTTAACTCCCAGTTTAGCTCAACCAGTGACCAAGCAATGCTTCATGTTGTTCAGTGTGTGTGTGTGTGTGTAAAAAGAGCATTAGCAATTACAGAAAACACACTTCAGCAAAACATCATCAGCTCAAAATGGAGGAATCATTATTGGTCACAAATGTGTATAAATGTCACTGGTAGTCACTGTATGAACAATATTTGAATGTAATATGTCACAGTTTCCTTTATTTTGCTCTCCTCACTTACAGAAATGAACTACAGTGTCCTGATCACACACTAGTGGAACAAAAAAAAAAAAAAAAGATCTCTGGTGTCAGGTATAATTGTTGGTTTAATGCAAACTTCATCAAATATGAAACACTCAGTTTCAACTGTAAAGATAATATAATATGTGAAACAGATCTCGTCTGTCATTGGTCCGTCAGACAGTCCCGCCCCCAAACGCACATCTTATCTTTACAAATGTACAAGCGAAAGCGCGTGCACTTAAACTGGGATCTTGAATTAAGCCAGTGAACACCAGTGAACAGTTGTGAGAAATCATGTTTATTGAGCTTCACTGCCGAACATGTGCTGGAGTCGCTGAGACTCAGACGGTGGAGAACTGCTGTAACTGGTTCCCCAGGATCACCTGTCTCTCCACTCCCAGCTCCGAGATCACCGCCAGCCTCACCACTCCTCCACTCGAGCCGTCTCGCTCCATGGCCAGAGTCAGCGCTACACACACACACACACATGCTATGACTGATAAAAACATTGTATGATTTTGTTTTTGAGAGTCTGTTCTGCTCATCACAGCTGCATATATCTGATCATAAATACAGTAAAACAGTGAAATATTACTCCAGTGTAAATCAGCTGATCTCTGTGTGAATATACAGTAAAGTGCAATTTATTCCTGTGATCAAAGCTGCGTGAGAGTGAGTGTGTGTGAGGGTGTCTGACCTCCTGCAGTGAATTTGAGACACTCCTCTTTGGTCATTCCAGCTTTATAGTTTGAATCCACATAACCGTAGATGTAACTACTGCCGGATCCACCGACCGACACCGGCTGCCGGGTCATCATCCCTCCCACAGGCACTGTGTACACCTGCACACACACTCAGATGAGTACGCAGGCACACACACACACCCCTCCGCTTGTCCTGTTACACACACACCTGTCCGCCCCTCCGCTTGTCCCATCCGGCCACGATGATGCCGGCCATCAGCTCCTCTCTGTATCTGTAGCACATGTCCTTGAAGAGACTCGCTGCCGTCTGGACCAGAGGTGCCTCGTCCAGCTCGATGCTGGAGCCCAGAGAGAGGGCAGAGGTCACAGAGAGGTCAGGGGTCAGAGAGAGAAAGAGAGAGTGTCAGGGTCATCTAAACTGTTTATATTTCCAGCCAAATACAATCTCTCTTCTGTGTCCATGAGTGTTGGTGTGTGTGGAGTGGGAGTGCGAGTGTGTGTGGAGTGGGAGTGCGAGTGTGTACCTGTGGAAGCCCAGCTGGTACGTGACGGCGTCAGCGATGGCCTGCGTGTCGGCCGCGGAGCCGGAGCGGCAGCAGAAGATCCGGTCGTGGATCGGAGTGAGCTTATCCGTCACGCGGTTGGCGATGTAAGCGCTGCACACATCACACACAGCATCCGTTACACACAATCATCAACCCGCGAGCTCGACTCATGAGCAGCGTCCCTTACCCGGTGGTGGTGCGAGAGTCGGCGCCCATCACGACTCCTCCGTCGAACTCCACCGCCATGATGGTGGTCTGAACACAACAACACACACAGCTCACACACCAGGCTAAAACTGGCCCAGACTAACCTCACACACCAGGCTAAAACTGGCCCAGACTAACCTCACACACCAGGCTAAAACTGGCCCAGACTAGCCTCACACACCAGGCTAAAACTGGCCCAGACTAACCTCACACACCAGGCTAAAACTGGCCTGGACTAACCTCACACACCAGGCTAAAACTGGCCCAGACTAACCTCACACACCAGGCTAAAACTGGCCCAGACTAACCTCACACACCAGGCTAAAACTGGCCCAGACTAACCTCACACACCAGGCTAAAACTGGCCTGGACTAACCTCACACACCAGGCTAAAACTGGCCCGGACTAACCTCACACACCAGGCTAAAACTGGCCCAGACTAACCTCACACACCAGGCTAAAACTGGCCTGGACTAACCTCACAGACAAGGCTTAAACTGGCCCAGACTAAACATGTTTACACTGCTTTAACTGAGAGCATATTAAAAGATGTCAGTGCCGTTGTTTTGCACATCAGTAATGTGTATTTTCTAAGGCAAGTTTATACATTTTCTAATTGAACCTAATTGAACTAAAGCCATCATCAATATCAATTATTAAAAATTATTTAATTATTAAAAATGTAGCTATTTAAATAATTTTAAAAACATTTTAATTACTCAAAGTATTCATAAATATTTAGTGTATTTTTTAAATTTAATTCAATTTAAAATGCATTAAATTGTTTTTAAAATAACCTATTTTAAAAAAAATAAGGTTAAAATGTATTAAAACAAAGAAAATTAAATTAAATTAAATATAAAATTGAGATATACTGAAAATAATTCTGCTAAATTAATGACTAAATGATGAACATTCAATTCAATGTTTGGTTTTCATAGAATTGCGTATAACGATACATTTTATATTGAATACAGTAGAGTTTTCGCATTCATCACAAAAATACTACACAGATTAATGAAACTATTTACCAAATCAAGTCACATTTATTTATATATCAAAGCAGCTTCACTGTAATAAACGGGAAAATCACACAGGATCAATGATGCGACCATCATCACATATGAGTGAAATTCCTATTTAAGGTAAATGTTATTGTATGACGAGACTAGATCAGTTCTGCTGCATCATTCACCGAGTTTCGTCCATCTATGTCCTAATAAACCGTTTCTCGACAGCATAACTCAACTAATTAAGATTATTCTGATAATTATGAGAGCTTCTCACCCCTGTGCTGACTTCCCTCTGCGTCCAGTCAGGAACGGCATCATTATAATTATTAAAAGATGAAACATTAGCTGGAAACTGCAGCGTTGCGGCCATTTTTTCCTCGAGAATTTTAACTTGAAGGACCCCTTAGCAGGAGTCCGAACATGTGCCTGTCTTAAACGATCGCGCCTGTCTGATAAATAAGAAAACAAAGCCGCGGGAATATATTACATGTTGTAAACAAACATACATATTTTAATTAATATTCATTTGAAGCATATTAGAGCCTAAATTTTTTCAAGGGTAGTTTTTGATTATTGTTCAGGCAGGTGTCGGGGCAGTCTGAGGGCTGACGCCGAGCGGAAGGTAAACAGTGAAATCCATCAGCATTTAATGTAATGAACTTGAATTAAAAACAACAATACAGAGAATAGAGCGATATTTGTCCGGTGTTTAACTCTATTCTGCATTATACTGACGATGTGTGTGACTGATATGATTCGCTCATCTCCGCAGTAATCGTGTGATCCTCCTCATTTCTCTCAGATGACCGTTCATAACTTCTACATATTTGACCGCAATGGCAGCTGTCTTCATTACAGCGAGTGGAACCGCAAGAAACAGGCGGGAATCTCCAAAGACGAGGTTCTTTTTTCTTGTATTTCCTCCTTATTGTTTATACTTTAATTTGTTTAATTCTTAAGGTCTTTCCTCTGTTCATTTAATTCCCTTTAGAGAGTTGCATGTATGATAATATTCTTCCCCATGTTCTTCCAGTTGTAAATATCTGTTATGTTTCAGATTCGCTCATGAGAGTGACGTCATTATTCTGTTCCCTCTGTTGTCAGGAGTTCAAGCTGATGTACGGGATGCTGTTCTCCATCAGGTCCTTCATCAGCAAGATGAGTCCGCTGGACATGTATCCTGTGTGTGTGTGTGTGGGAGAGAGAGAGAGAGAGTGTGTGTGTGTGTGTGTGTGTGTGTGTGTGTGTGTGTGTGTTTTTTCCTTAACCAAACTCTTCAGGAAAGATGGGTTTCTGGCATTCCAGACCAGCCGGTATAAGCTGCATTATTATGAAACTCCAACGGGCATCAAACTGGTGATGAACACAGACCTGGGCGTGCCGAACTGCAGAGACACACTGCAGCAGATCTACAGCACGGTAACACACTCGCTGTTCTCCACAGCATGGTAACACACCGCTGTACTCTACTAATGCTGTCTGGTTGTACTGCGGTAACTGTGCTTGTGTGTGTTGTCTGACTGCAGCTGTACGTGGAGTACATTGTGAAGAACCCGCTGTGTGTGCTGGGCGAGTCTCTTCAGAGCGACCTGTTCAACACCAAACTGGACTCTTTCATCCGAGCGCTACCGTTCTTCAGCGTCCGCGCGGCCTGAGCAGGAAAACAAGACCACACCATCATCTTCTGTTTATGTTTAACGTCTGCTTCCTCAACCAGAGCTCTGAGTGCAGTTCCTTTTGTTGAATATCAATGTGAAACGATTCTTTCTCACAAAACTGACCAAAATAAAGGGTTAATTTTTTTCCACATTTCCATGAATTGTGTGAGCGTGTGTGATGAAAACAGATGTGTTTGTGTCTGTCTGTAACTGGCACAGATAATTATGAAGAAAAATAAAGCATAATCAGTATGAATTTGTTCCCTCTTTAATTACTAAAATAATAACATTCAGATACTGTGTACTTATCTCAGAGAAATGAAATGATTTTCACGATGATTTTCGATCGTGGGTGTGATCATATTTTTATTTTATATAATTTATCATTGAATGATTCATAATTTTATTCCTTTTTGGAATGTTTTATTATGACTTATCTCTTGCGATGCTTGCCATTGTGGTTTAACCCTATGATTGATGTTTCATGAGAAAGTCTCCATGTAAAAGGTTTTTACTTCACTGGACGATGTTGTGAAGCGAAATTTGAATTAGCCGACACCCACAATAGCCAATTTGGGAAAACTGGGCACTGACTTATCATGATGCACTGACACAGAAGAGACCAGTGCTATGATTATTTGGGTAAACCATTCAGTAAAAAAGAATAATTTTCAAATTTCCTGACCAGGTGGTGGCGCTGTCCCAAAACACTGCCTGTAGCCTCATGTCACGCTTGGGATGACATGTACGAAGTTTGGTCTGAATACGCTAGTGTTAGAGATATAGCCTTTATCAAATTCGTTTGTGCAAGAACCATTGAACAAAAAGCTTTTGATAATTTTTGCCAGAATGGTCTGAAAATCGAACAAACCGTCTAGGAGTTTGAAAAAGTATGTTGAAAAGTATGGGAAAATTCAAAATGGCGGGAAAATTCTCAGGACACCCCTACGGTTCAAATGTTCTCAACATAAAAATAAGTGAAAATTTAATAGCCAGGGCTTCAGCAATCCACATGACAATTGCCATCACAAACTAACCCAATTGGATCTAAAACCCTAGCGAATCGAAAGGAGTTGACAAACCAAACCATGAAACCCATTCCAAAAGACAATTTATTTTGTTACACAGAATCTTGATTCATAAGTTAAATAGACTGGGGCTAAAAAAAAAAAAGAACCAGACACCACATCATCCTAGCTGAAGGTGGCGTTGACGGAAGCGGACCACTCAGCATCATCATTGCTCAAGGTGGCGTTGACAGAATCATCATTGCTCAAGGTGACGTTGACAGAATCATCATTGCTCAAGGTGACGTTGACAGAACCAGATCCCTCAGCATCATCATTGCTCAAGGTGACGTTGACAGAATCATCATTGCTCAAGGTGACGTTGACAGAATCATCATTGCTCAAGGTGACGTTGACAGAATCATCATTGCTCAAGGTGACGTTGACAGAACCAGATCCCTCAGCATCATCATTGCTCAAGGTGACGTTGACAGAATCATCATTGCTCAAGGTGGAGTTGACAGAACCAGATCCCTCAGCATCATCATTGCTCAAGGTGGCGTTGACAGAACCAGATCCCTCAGCATCATCATTGCTCAAGGTGACGTTGACAGAATCATCATTGCTCAAGGTGGCGTTGACAGAACCAGATCCCTCAGAATCATCATTGCTCAAGGTGGCGTTGACAGAATCATCATTGCTCAAGGTGACGTTGACAGAATCATCATTGCTCAAGGTGGCGTTGACCGAATCATCATTGCTCAAGGTGGCGTTGACAGAATCATCATTGCTCAAGGTGGCGTTGACAGAACCAGATCCCTTAGCATCATCATTGCTCAAGGTGGCGTTGACAGAATCATCATTGCTCAAGGTGGCGTTGACCGAATCATCATTGCTCAAGGTGACGTTGACAGAATCATCATTGCTCAAGGTGGCGTTGACAGAACCAGATCCCTCAGAATCATCATTGCTCAAGGTGGCGTTGACAGAATCATCATTGCTCAAGGTGGCATTGACAGAATCATCATTGCTCAAGGTGACGTTGACAGAATCATCATTGCTCAAGGTGGCGTTGACAGAACCAGATCCCTCAGAATCATCATTGCTCAAGGTGGCGTTGACAGAATCATCATTGCTCAAGGTGGCGTTGACAGAATCATCATTGCGCAAGGTGGCGTTGACAGAATCATCATTGCTCAAGGTGGAGTTGACAGAATCATCATTGCTCAAGGTGGCATTGACAGAACCAGATCCCTCAGCATCATCATTGCTCAAGGTGGCATTGACAGAACCAGATCCCTCAGCATCATCATTGCTCAAGGTGGCGTTGACAGAATCATCATTGCTCAAGGTGACGTTGACAGAATCATCATTGCTCAAGGTGGAGTTGGCAGAATCATCATTGCTCAAGGTGGCGTTGACAGAATCATCATTGCTCAAGGTGCCGTTGACAGAACCAGATCCCTCAGCATCATCATTGCTCAAGGTGGAGTTGACAGAATCATCATTGCTCAAGGTGACGTTGACAGAATCATCATTGCTCAAGGTGGCGTTGACAGAACCAGATCCCTCAGCATCATCATTGCTCAAGGTGGAGTTGACAGAATCATCATTGCTCAAGGTGGAGTTGACAGAATCATCATTGCTCAAGGTGGCGTTGACAGAACCAGATCCCTCAGCATCATCATTGCTCAAGGTGGCGTTGACAGAATCATCATTGCTCAAGGTGACGTTGACAGAACCAGATCCCTCAGAATCATAATTGCTCAAGGTGACATTGACAGAATCATCATTGCTCAAGGTGACGTTGACAGAATCATCATTGCTCAAGGTGGCGTTGACAGAACCAGATCCCTCAGCATCATCATTGCTCAAGGTGACATTGACAGAATCATCATTGCTCAAGGTGACATTGACAGAATCATCATTGCTCAAGGTGACGTTGACAGAATCATCATTGCTCAAGGTGACGTTGACAGAACCAGATCCCTCAGCATCATCATTGCTCAAGGTGACGTTGACAGAATCATCATTGCTCAAGGTGGCGTTGACAGAACCAGATCCCTCAGAATCATCATTGCTCAAGGTGACGTTGACAGAATCATCATTGCTCAAGGTGACGTTGACAGAATCATCATTGCTCAAGGTGGCGTTGACAGAACCAGATCCCTCAGCATCATCATTGCTCAAGGTGGCGTTGACAGAACCAGATCCCTCAGCATCATCATTGCTCAAGGTGGCGTTGACAGAATCATCATTGCTCAAGGTGACGTTGACAGAATCATCATTGCTCAAGGTGGAGTTGGCAGAATCATCATTGCTCAAGGTGGCGTTGACAGAATCATCATTGCTCAAGGTGCCGTTGACAGAACCAGATCCCTCAGCATCATCATTGCTCAAGGTGGAGTTGACAGAATCATCATTGCTCAAGGTGACGTTGACAGAATCATCATTGCTCAAGGTGGCGTTGACAGAACCAGATCCCTCAGCATCATCATTGCTCAAGGTGGAGTTGACAGAATCATCATTGCTCAAGGTGGAGTTGACAGAATCATCATTGCTCAAGGTGACGTTGACAGAACCAGATCCCTCAGCATCATCATTGCTCAAGGTGGAGTTGACAGAATCATCATTGCTCAAGGTGACGTTGACAGAATCATCATTGCTCAAGGTGGCGTTGACAGAACCAGATCCCTCAGCATCATCATTGCTCAAGGTGGAGTTGACAGAATCATCATTGCTCAAGGTGGCGTTGACAGAACCAGATCCCTCAGCATCATCATTGCTCAAGGTGGAGTTGGCAGAATCATCATTGCTCAAGGTGGCGTTGACAGAATCATCATTGCTCAAGGTGACGTTGACAGAATCATCATTGCTCAAGGTGCCGTTGACAGAACCAGATCCCTCAGCATCATCATTGCTCAAGGTGGAGTTGACAGAATCATCATTGCTCAAGGTGGCGTTGACAGAACCAGATCCCTCAGCATCATCATTGCTCAAGGTGGAGTTGGCAGAATCATCATTGCTCAAGGTGGCGTTGACAGAATCATCATTGCTCAAGGTGACGTTGACAGAATCATCATTGCTCAAGGTGGAGTTGGCAGAATCATCATTGCTCAAGGTGGCATTGACAGAACCAGATCCCTCAGCATCATCATTGCTCAAAGTGGAGTTGGCAGAATCATCATTGCTCAAGGTGACGTTGACAGAACCAGATCCCTCAGCATCATCATTGCTCAAGGTGGAGTTGGCAGAATCATCATTGCTCAAGGTGGAGTTGGCAGAATCATCATTGCTCAAGGTGACGTTGACAGAATCATCATTGCTCAAGGTGCCGTTGACAGAACCAGATCCCTCAGCATCATCATTGCTCAAGGTGGAGTTGACAGAATCATCATTGCTCAAGGTGACGTTGACAGAATCATCATTGCTCAAGGTGGCGTTGACAGAACCAGATCCCTCAGCATCATCATTGCTCAAGGTGGAGTTGGCAGAATCATCATTGCTCAAGGTGGAGTTGACAGAATCATCATTGCTCAAGGTGACGTTGACAGAACCAGATCCCTCAGCATCATCATTGCTCAAGGTGGAGTTGGCAGAATCATCATTGCTCAAGGTGACGTTGACAGAATCATCATTGCTCAAGGTGGCGTTGACAGAACCAGATCCCTCAGCATCATCATTGCTCAAGGTGGAGTTGACAGAATCATCATTGCTCAAGGTGGCGTTGACAGAACCAGATCCCTCAGCATCATCATTGCTCAAGGTGGAGTTGGCAGAATCATCATTGCTCAAGGTGGCGTTGGCAGAATCATCATTGCTCAAGGTGGCGTTGACAGAACCAGATCCCTCAGCATCATCATTGCTCAAGGTGGAGTTGGCAGAATCATCATTGCTCAAGGTGGCATTGACAGAACCAGATCCCTCAGCATCATCATTGCTCAAGGTGGAGTTGACAGAATCATCATTGCTCAAGGTGACGTTGACAGAATCATCATTGCTCAAGGTGGCGTTGACAGAACCAGATCCCTCAGCATCATCATTGCTCAAGGTGGAGTTGACAGAATCATCATTGCTCAAGGTGACGTTGACAGAATCATCATTGCTCAAGGTGGCGTTGACAGAACCAGATCCCTCAGCATCATCATTGCTCAAGGTGGAGTTGACAGAATCATCATTGCTCAAGGTGGCGTTGACAGAACCAGATCCCTCAGCATCATCATTGCTCAAGGTGGAGTTGGCAGAATCATCATTGCTCAAGGTGGCGTTGACAGAATCATCATTGCTCAAGGTGACGTTGACAGAATCATCATTGCTCAAGGTGGAGTTGACAGAATCATCATTGCTCAAGGTGACGTTGACAGAACCAGATCCCTCAGCATCATCATTGCTCAAGGTGGAGTTGACAGAATCATCATTGCTCAAGGTGACGTTGACAGAATCATCATTGCTCAAGGTGGCGTTGACAGAACCAGATCCCTCAGCATCATCATTGCTCAAGGTGGAGTTGACAGAATCATCATTGCTCAAGGTGGCGTTGACAGAACCAGATCCCTCAGCATCATCATTACTCAAGGTGGAGTTGGCAGAATCATCATTGCTCAAGGTGGCGTTGACAGAATCATCATTGCTCAAGGTGACGTTGACAGAATCATCATTGCTCAAAGTGGAGTTGGCAGAATCATCATTGCTCAAGGTGACGTTGACAGAACCAGATCCCTCAGCATCATCATTGCTCAAGGTGGAGTTGGCAGAATCATCATTGCTCAAGGTGACGTTGACAGAACCAGATCCCTCAGCATCATCATTGCTCAAGGTGGAGTTGGCAGAATCATCATTGCTCAAGGTGGAGTTGGCAGAATCATCATTGCTCAAGGTGACGTTGACAGAATCATCATTGCTCAAGGTGCCGTTGACAGAACCAGATCCCTCAGCATCATCATTGCTCAAGGTGGAGTTGGCAGAATCATCATTGCTCAAGGTGGAGTTGGCAGAATCATCATTGCTCAAGGTGACGTTGACAGAATCATCATTGCTCAAGGTGGCGTTGACAGAACCAGATCCCTCAGCATCATCATTGCTCAAGGTGACGTTGACAGAATCATCATTGCTCAAGGTGACGTTGACAGAACCAGATCCCTCAGCATCATCATTGCTCAAGGTGGCGTTGACAGAATCATCATTGCTCAAGGTGGAGTTGACAGAATCATCATTGCTCAAGGTGACGTTGACAGAACCAGATCCCTCAGCATCATCATTGCTCAAGGTGGAGTTGACAGAATCATCATTGCTCAAGGTGGAGTTGGCAGAATCATCATTGCTCAAGGTGGAGTTGGCAGAATCATCATTGCTCAAGGTGGAGTTGACAGAACCAGATCCCTCAGCATCATCGCTCAAGGTGGAGTTTACAGAATCATCATTGCTCAAGGTGGCGTTGACAGAATCATCATTGCTCAAGGTGGAGTTGGCAGAATCATCATTGCTCAAGGTGGAGTTGGCAGAATCATCATTGCTCAAGGTGCCGTTGACAGAACCAGATCCCTCAGCATCATCATTGCTCAAGGTGACGTTGACAGAATCATCATTGCTCAAGGTGGCGTTGACAGAATCATCATTGCTCAAGGTGGCGTTGACAGAACCAGATCCCTCAGCATCATCATTGCTCAAGGTGGCGTTGACAGAACCAGATCCCTCAGAATCATCATTGCTCAAGGTGGCGTTGACAGAACAAGATCCATCAGCTGTCAGTTGGACAGAGCTAGAATTTTCTGGAGAGAGGGAGAAAGACATCAGGGTTTTTTTTTTTGTGCGTGTGTGTTTTTGCAAATTGCAAGATCCACCATGTAACTGTGTTAGTATAAACTCATAATACTTTGGTACAAAAGTAGGGCTATGTTAGGTTATGAAACACAGGTTTACGAACCTTTTTCTCCAACTACTCTCCCAACATCACACAAGGAGAAATCTAAGGATCCATCTTCGACTGTGCAGAAAGCTGAGGAAAAACATTTGACAATTAAATAAAGAAAACAGACAAGAAACCTTATTAATAGCAATCAAAAATGAAACTTACCATGCCATACTAACTGGTGAAAAAGAACTACCAAAACAGTAATTTTAATCAACCCCATTCTATAACACAAACTGAGCTGCTAAGAAAGCTAACTCAACTGGAAGCACTACAGTTTCAAACCAACCATGCGGGCCTTTTAAAGCCAAACAGATTTGTACCACCTGGATGATTAACTCATTATTGGGGCAAATCTGCTAATTAATGAGATCGATAATAAATGAATCACTCAGCATAGCTGATGTCATATCCCACAGAATTTAGGGGGTGTTTACATGACACCGTTTTCAAATAAAAACGTAAAACTGTTTATGTTTTGGCCGATCGCTTACTCAACTAAGGCGTTTTGAGTTCGCCACTGTAAAGTAACGCTGTCAAAATATCGCGAAATCAAGAGTCTTTCTGGCAAAGGTGAAGAACACGTCTTTGTTGCCTATAAAGTGGATGAGTTTCAAACACTACTGCTTTTACATAAATAATGATTACATTAAAGTATTCCAGTCTATTATTAAATTCAGCCAAAATGTATGTGTTCTGATTATTACAACGACATGGTTAATTGATGAGAGTTTATTTTGAGAACGATCCCTTTGATCCCATCTGATTAACACAAATCTCATAGGTTGCAAAGGAGATTAAAAATATTATAAAATTGTAAAATGTATTGTGGCCATCTGGTGGTCAAACAGATGAACAGCATCTTGTACTGATTTTTCATGAACATTTTATTTGTTTTTATCTCATAGTTTGAAATATGTAGAAACAATAAATGACTACTAAACCACAGTGAATATATCAGTGTATATGGATAAAATTGTCTTGATTTTTCCCCCACTTCATATAAAGTTACAAAGCAGTCATGGTCTTTTTGTGTGAGTACAGGAAACATAAACACATTTTGTATTGTCAAGAAAACAAACAGACACAGAATCCAGTTATTTGCAAATATATTCATTTATGTGTGTGTGTGTAATGATTCACATCAGAAATACAACATAAACACTGAATTTCTCAGAAACACCACAAACTACGAAATACATGGAAACAAAAGAAGAAACAGGACTGAGATTTAAAATTGCCAGATAAATGTATAATAAGCATTTTAATAGCAAGCACAAAGAGAAGTTCAAAAGCTCATACAGTAAAATCAATCGGCAAATGTTAACAAATTAATTTTACTGGTTATATTTGGTTACAGCAGCCCAGCCTGTGTGGAGGCGGATCCAGTCGAAGTAATGTGCCACTTTTGTGTAGACTCCAGGATTATTGGGTTCGCCACATTTTTCCCCCCAGCTCACTATTCCCCACACGTACGACACGCCAGACGCGTCTTTACACACCAGCGGCCCTCCAGAGTCGCCCTGACACGAGTCCACCTTCCCCTCCAGGTCACCTGACACAGAGCACAGCCAATGAGAGAGCAGGAACGGGTGAACCAAGAGTCTCAGCTCATGCCACTGTTCGGTTAATTATACTTCAACATTACTTACAGAAGCACAGGCCTACAGTACACACTCATGTGATATCTTTACGAAATGCTTCTTAGGCTATCTGCTGAATTACAGTTGGTTTTGAAACATTTTCATTCAGAAATTGCTAGTTTATGGGCTATGAAAATGATCTGAGTTTCTCAATCATAAGTGCAGTTTGAGAGGCCGTTCATGTACAATTTACTGATGAGGAAACTTGTATTTACGATGATTCTGATAGCATGTGAAGGCAGTATTATATTCTGCGTATGATCACAAATTTTAGTGTTTAGTCAAACACACACACTCACACACACACACACACACACCTGCACACTCCATTCCAGGGAGGAAACGGTCCTTGTAATAATTATTGCAGTCACCGATAATCGTCACATTTGCCCATTTCAGAATCGCTGCTGACTGTCCCTCTTTAAACAAACAGACACAATAAAATCTGTTACCCCACTGGATTAAAACTTAAAATAATCTAAAACCTTCTTCACACCAATAACAATAATATTGAATAATATAATTTTAAAAGGATAGTTCACCCAAAAATGTAAATTCATCCATAAAAGTCATCCTTGGTGTATATGACATTCTTTTTTCAGAAGAAAACTCTCAGAGTTATATAAAACAATTCCTCTTCCAAGCTTTATAATGGCTGTTTCTGTTTTGAAAGTCAATCAAAGTTTATCAATCATAAAAGTGCATCTGTCCTTCAAAAAAGTGCATCTACTCATCATAAAAGTTCATCTGTTCATCAAAAAAGTGCATCTACTCATCATAAAAGTGCATCTGTTCATCAAAAAAGTGCATCTATCCATCATAAAAGTTCATCTGTCCTTCAAAAAAGTGCATCTACTCATCATAAAAGTGCGTCTGTCCATCATAAAAGTGCATCTATCCATCATAAAAGTGCATCTATCCATCATAAAAGTGCATCTGTCCATCATAAAAGTGCATCTATCCATCATAAAAGTGCATCTGTCCATAATAAAAGTGCATCTATCCATCATAAAAGTGCATCTGTCCATCATAAAAGTGCATCTGTCCATCATAAAAATGCATCTATCCATCATAAAAGTGCATCTATCCATCATAAAAGTGCATCTATCCATCATAAAAGTCCATCTATTCATCATAAAAGTGCATCTATCCATCATAAAAGTGCATCTATCCATCATAAAAGTGCATCTGTCCATCATAAAAGTGCATCTGTCCATCATAAAAGTGCATCTACTCACCATAAAAGTGCGTCTGTCCATCATAAAAGTGCATCTATCCATCATAAAAGTTCATCTGTCCATCATAAAAGCGCATCTGTCCATCATAAAAGTGCATCTATCCATCATAAAAGTGCATCTGTCCATCATAAAAGTGCATCTGTCCATCATAGAAGTTCATCTGTCCATCATAAAAGTGCATCTATCCATCATAAAAGTGCATCTGTCCATAATAAAAGTGCATCTATCCATCATAAAAGTGCATCTGTCCATCATAAAAGTGCATCTGTCCATCATAAAAATGCATCTATCCATCATAAAAGTGCATCTATCCATCATAAAAGTGCTCTATCCATCATAAAAGTGCATCTATTCATCATAAAAGTGCATCTATCCATCATAAAAGTGCATCTATCCATCATAAAAGTGCATCTGTCCATCATAAAAGTGCATCTGTCCATCATAAAATGCACTTTATAATGGGTAAATGCACTTTTATGGACTTTGAACATTTTTTAATTTAACTCTGAGAGTATTCGTCTGAAAGAAGAGTGTCATATACACCTAAGATGACTTACGGGGAGAAAATGATGGGCTAATTTTTCATTTTTGGGTGAGCAATTCCAAAATGGAAACAGAATGAATGGATTAAATGTAAATGCATGAAAGGATGGATCCCGTGCTGGCGGTTCCACATGTCAGGTGTAGCGCACCTTTGTCGCGGCCCCAGCCGGAGATGGTGCAGGTGTCGTTGGGCTGGAACTGCTCAGTGGACCAGGGCACACACACGGATCGCACCGCCGGGTTATCCACCATACACTTGTCCGACAGATTCAGCGGCTCCAGCTGCACCAAAGCGATGTCGTTGGCGTAGGTTTGTGCGTCATATTCATGATGGATGATGATGTTCTTCACCGGGATGCTGTCTGTCGTCGACTGCTTACGATGCTTCTTCCACAGAGAGAACTTGATTCGGTAGGACTTTGGTTTGGGCCTAGACACACGACACGCAAATGCACAACTCTGTACAGGCTGATCAAAACGTGTGCCGATTGGTAATGACGGCGATTTTAAAACACTGCTTCATGAAGCTTCGAAACCTTTACGAATCTTTGGTTCCGAATCAATGGTTCGGAGAGTGTATTAAACCGCCAGAGTCACGTGACTTCAGTAAACGAGGCTTCATTACGCCAGAACTGTTTCCAAACACTTCAAAACTCTCTGATTCACTGAGGAGAACCAATGAACCAATTAGTGTAATTCAAACGAATAATGGTAGTTAATAGCCTCTTATTGGCCTGTTTAGCTGAGCCATTCATAAAACAAACCTGACCATTGATAAGAGAACACATAATCTTACTTTTATTCGACTCGGGTTTTTGTTGCATTTACACTGTTCTGACCACTAGAGGTCACCGTGTTGGATTGCTTCGAAGCCTCGATCTACCGATTGGTTGTACCTGACGCAGTGGGCGGCGGTCAAAACCCAGCAGCCGCCGAGATACGCCCCTCCACAGTGGATCGAGCCTTCGTCCTGAATGGCCACCTGCCACTGTATCTGGGTCTGCGGGGGCAAAGGTCACACACAGAGGCCAAACCAAAACAATGAGGCATTTTTTATGCGAAGTGAAATCATCCACTGCGCGTGTCCACAGCTAAGTTATGTGTTACTGTATTGAATTTAATATTCCACAAATAAGACACATTTACTTAATAGACAGCCTTATTTTTTATCCCCATTCTACTTTCTGTTGTTTCTTTGTCTGCACACACACACACACACACTGTGTAGGTTTCACTATATCGGTTGTTGGTATCGGAGCACATATCTGAGGTCGTGTGTTTCACGACTGACCGGTAACGCCTCTTCCCCTCCGACTAGGCGTTTTCTGCGTCGGCGTAGGGTCGCGGCGTCCTCCGCTTTGAACTCATACTCCATGTTGGGAACGCCACACTGCAGCTGGCTCTCGGTAAGCTTGCGGATCGCTCTGATCTCTGGAACAGCAGGACACAGATGTGTTGATTCAGCTGAACGAAGCTCCGCGCACATCTACATTTGTCCAGCTAACAGACAAATTCTAAGAATGTTTTGCTAACGTTCCCGTTAAGCTACAAAACATTATTTCTGAATGTTTCCTGAAAGTTCAAAATGTCCAGCAAGTTTTTCTTGGTGGTGTGAACGTAACGTTCATTGTATCATTCTTCAAACGTTATGGGAACGTTTCTTTTGAAGGTTCTCTGAAGAAACATTAAAAAACGTCAGGCGAACATCCAACTAAAACATGTCAGAGAAAACATCGTAACATTTATTATCGTAACTGGAAGAACGTGTAAATGTTCATAACGTTAAAAGAACCTTGGCCCAGATCCGGCCCACATCTGGCATGCATTGAATCCTCGTGTACCGGATGTGGGCCGGATGTGGGCCGACTCTATGTTTCTGTCTGATCTCCTGGAGGTTTTTGTTTGCTGAAGTGTCCGACTTTGGATGTTCAGAGTTTGTTCTCACCCGACATTGGATCCGAAAACAAAAGTGTCTGATTAATCTCCGTTGGTTTGTTTTTTTCTGAAACACAAAGAAGAGAAAATGCAGTTATTCTGTAACAAAAACACGTCTAAAACTCAGCAAGTATGACTGACTGAACCTTCTTACAATTCCTAATGTATTTCTTTTCATTTTTAGATTGGCAAGTCAAGTCTCCTTCATTTATACAGATCTTTAACAGTACACAGCAGCGTTACAGTGATAATAACAGGAGATTACAGTCACACAGAGTGTTTGGGCTTTACAGCAGATCTAGAATAAAGTTATCGTCCAGATAAAGTTAGTTTTGATTGGTTCACTTCCGTTATAAAGAGAATTAGTGATTAACTTAGGGGCCGCTAACACGACTGGGTTGGGATTCTCATAGATGCTTGTTTTGGTCACGGAATAAAACATAAAGGTCCAAATTGTGAGCTAAAATTCGTAATTATGTTTTTTATTTCCTATAGAATCACGTTAAAACAAATGTTGTGGTGTTCAATGAAAGCGTTTTGAAACATCTCCATCACAGACGCATTCAGATGGGTTTTGATTCCTCACAGGAAGAACAGTAAGCCATTTGTACCATATTTGCTTGTATATCAAATTGCGTGCAGGAAACACAGATGTGGTTTGAATGTTTTGCAATGCAGTCTGAGTAGGACTGTTGAAGGAGACGCTTGTTCTGGAACTGTAATATGGAAGTAATAAGATCTCACTGACCATCCAGTTCATCTTCTCCTCCCAGACAGTCCCTGACTCCGTCTCCAACAGCATCACGAGGGATGCAGACGTCCGACTTACAGTGGAACGCTTCTTTGCATTCTTCACAACACAATCGGGGATATTAGGATAGTCTTGTGTTTTTACATTTTTATAATTAATAACACAATCACAAATGTAATGAATTTAACTAAAAAATTAATAGTGCTTTATTCAGAAACAGCCAACAGAGGGGATTGTGGGAAACAGGAAGAGGAATGATGATGTCAGGAAGTAGAGACTCACTCTGGCAGCACATCTCGTCACTGTAGTCTCCACAGTCATCGATGCCGTTACAGGTCTTTCCTAGGTTTATACACTTCTCGTTCGTACAGAGGAACTTCTTGCACTCGACTGCACAGGGATTGAACATCAGTGTGTGTGTGTGTGTGTGTGTGTGTGTGTGTGAAGGGACAGCAGATTATAACCCAATACTGGGGTGGTCAATCATCAGGGTTGCACAGAAAATAATGCTCACCTTTCCAACACACTTTTATGTCAGATAATAGATAACTATAGAAGCTTGTTTCCTCCACACAATGAAAAAAGGTCATTGCGATTTTTTAAAATTTATCTTGCAATTCGTATATGATATATATATATATATATATATATATATATATATATATATATATATTCATACAGGCATTTGAGCTTATGCGGGCTGAAATGGCTTTGGTCCTGCAGGTGCAGATGTGAGCCAATCAGGCTTCAGGATTCAGAGCAACACAGTCTCCTCCATACAGGCAGCAGAAACTGACGACTGAACTGACATCTCTTACCGTTCTCAGAACTAAAAACATTCTTCAAAAAATGATGGGACATCAAAGTGGAAACAGCAGAATACATTATTTCATGGGTTTTCTTGAAAGTGAAATAAATAAAATGTATTATAATTTGCATGAAGGAAACAAGGAACACTTTGTTAGGAATATTTGTGTGAAATCCAAATGCACTTACTCATTACAGGGCTATTTCCCCCAAAAATGACAATTATTCCATAATTCACTCATATAACTCAAGCCATCCTTGGTGTACATGACTTTCTTCTCTCGGCTGAACACAACCAGAGTTATATTATAACCCGTCCTGGCTCTTCACAGCTTTATAATGGCACTGAATGGAGCCTGAGTTTGAAGCCCAGAAGCTCATCCATCATAACAGTAATGCAGGGGTTAATGAAGGCCTTCCGAAGCCAAGACCAATATCCATATTTACAACTTTATAAACTATAATCACTGGCTTCCAGTAACGGATGTGCGCTAGTCTAGTTCCAGCGGAAGAGTGACCCCTGACCCCACACATGAAGAGTGACCTCTGACCGGCGCATGAAGAGTGACCTCTGACCCGACACATGACGAGTGACCTCTGACCTGACCCATGAAGAGTGACCTCTGACCCGACACATGACGAGTGACCTCTGATCTGACACAGGAAGAGTGACCTCTGATCCGGCGCATGAAGAGTGACCTCTGACCCGACACATGACGAGTGACCTCTGACCCGACACAGGAAGAGCGACCTCTGACCATTCACTGCCATTATAAAGCTGTGATGAGCCCGGATGTGGGATCGGGATACTTCGAGGGTGAGTAAATTATGGGATAATTTAAATTTTTGGGTGAACTATCCTTTCAAATTAAGATGTTTGCTCTTTCTTAAAAAGCACCTTTGGGTTCGTGACACTTTACGGCGGCCACATCAGAGCTTTCTGTGATTTCCATGGGATGATAGATGGTGCACTCAGCCAATGAGAGCTCAGATCCCGTGCAGCGAACACTCATACACTCCTTTCCCCAATCAGACGCGTTGTCAAGATGCGAATACTTGGTTGTAGGCGCCGCATCCGCTCCTCTGAAGAGAAGCAGAGACATGAAACATGTTAAATAAACACACATCCCAAACCTGTGCAGTGGAAAGGATTCTGGTGTAGTGATGAGTGTGTGTTACCTGCTCTCTTTCCCGGGGTTTCGGCAAACGACATTAGCTGACGCCATATTCCAGCCGTTGCCACATACAGGCATCGTTCCCTTCTCCGTTTTTATCATGACCACATTGTGCTTTTTAGATTTCCTCAGTTCTACCTCCACCGTGTGCTCCTCTGGACACAAACACGTGAGAATCACACACCAAATCATCAAATCCCATCGGTTTGACCCGCAACACACTCTTTGAGTCGTCAAAAATACTGTGCTGTGTTTTTCTTGAAATCGGATGATTATATGTCATTTAGGGTCATAAACATGCAAAGTTTCAACTCTCAGTGACGTGACGTCTAATGTGCGTACGCTGTTGATATTGGTTTATTGATCTCCTGCACTGACACCATTATATGAGAACTGAACCCAGCTGGACGATGACATCACGGCTATATAAATATATACAAATGAACCAAATAACTTTTTTTACATCAAAAATGAATCATCACTGAACTTACTAAAGCTGGACTATGACGATATTGTCTTTTGGATCAGAACTAACGGTATTATTTCCTGTTCTCTCCGTAAAGCTGCTTTACTGTAAAAAGCGCTGCATTCATAAAGCTGACGATATGGCATGTTAGTAAAGTTCATATTTTAAGGCAGTAGCACAGACCCAAAATAAAAACCCCCAAATCATGTATTTTGTCATGTCAGTTTCTAAACTGCCATGATGCATTTAGCTTCATAAAGCATTTAGATAAAGATAGCGTTTAGCTTTATCTTTAAAACATGTTTAAAAAAGTATGAGGATTCAAAGAACATTCAGAAATAACCTTTTCATGACATTATGACACCATTTTCAACTAAAAACGTCAAACTTTTTATGCGTTTTGCCCGTTCTTTTACACGACAACGGCATTTTGGGCGACTGAAAACACAAACTTTTGAAAACGGACCTTTGAAAAAGGCGATGACATCATGCATGATTATTACATGTTTGTCAATCTAAGATAAAGAAGGAGTGTGTCCTCACCTGTGCAGGCTGAGCTGAAGTGAGAGAACACGGGCTTGCTGGATCTGCAGGAGATGGCTTTGGTCTGACACATGGAGTAATAGTGGGATCCGTCCAGAGTACACGCCTGCTTATCCTGACGGGGACACTTGTACGGCATCTTACAGACACACTGTCCCGAGATACAGCGCCTCCATGGAGGACAGAACACTTTTGAGCAGGACCACCGGGTGTGCGGACACTTAACCGGTCCCTCAGCAGATTTTTTGGGGTTTGATGCTTTCTTCGACTCAGCTTGGGTTGAATCTGTTTTCTCCTCCACGTTTGGATGCGGTTTGACTATTAAGTGTGACTCTATTTTCTCCCCCTCACCTGCACTGGTGCCTGTGGTTTCTGGGTTTGCCACTGGATCTGGACTCTGACTTGGCTCTGGTGGCGCTGGACTGCTAGTTTGTGGGGTTCCCTCGGGTGCTAGATCTTCCTCCAGAGTCTAATAAGATAAAAACAAACTTAACTTAATGTCAAATGCACATCAATCCATTAACTATGGATAAGCTTGTTTCTGCTACGGAATATAAAAGGGAATTGCTACTTTTTACCTCGCAATTTTATTTTATAAACTCACTATTCACTACTCAACTATTACCAAACATTGCAGCTTTAATGTCAGAATTGTGAGATAAAGAGTGGCAATTACAAGCTTCATAAGCTTGAATAAATAAGAACAGTAATGAGGCATTAATCTAAATGATGGTAGAACTTAATACTGTAGGAAAATGAACATGACGTGAGTAAGAGAAGTAGATTCATTTGTCTGCTAGTATAGTTTGA
The DNA here is from genome assembly GCF_016745375.1 of Pimephales promelas. Next base: position 329,273 of record NW_024121654.1, read on the forward strand.
TAATAAACTGGCGAATCACATTTGAAACAAACAGCAGGAGTAACAGGACCGGCCCAATCACAGAGCTCTGATGCCTGAGGATGTCTTCTCACAAAAGCACCATCACATACTGTAACGTTAGTCAATAATGTTATGCCTTAAAATTCATCTTTAATCACCAAATGACACATTTAAGTGTTTATGTTCACATTTAAGTTCAGTGTTTATGTTTAATTACTAATACTGTTAATGTACAGGTATTCTGTACTTATTTAGTCAATTTAACAGAAATTGCAATTATTAAGTACTTAATTAGAGAAGTTGTGAAATTGGATGTGTAAAAATAAAAATGAAGTTTTACATCATTGATTTTAAACAGAAAACTATATTTTAAGGGAAAATTACTGTAGAAAGACAACATTATTACAAAATAACTTTATAAACCCTAAATTTACAGTTTAAACTGAAAGTCAATTTATGTAATAATGTAATGCGTTTAATGTAATTTGACATAATTTATGCATTTTCCACATTTGATAAGCCATTATCAACAATCCTGTAATTTAATTAATTTTGACTGTAAAGAAGATTTTGACTGTTTTTTTTTTTTTACCGTTTTTGCATTTTTCTGTAATTTTGTGAAATGTATTTGCTGTAATTTAACGGAATCCGTCTGGAAACTGTCTGACATTTACCGTTGGTTTACGGGATTTTTATTTATTTATTTTTATTTTTACAGTGCATGGTTTGTCTTAAAAACACCATAGACACATAAACAACATTAAAAGTTGGATTTTCAATACAAGGGGACTTTAAAAATAACATGAAACTACTTTTATCCTAAATCCTTTGTTATTAATATAATATTTATATTACATGAAAACATTTGTATCGTTAGGCTAGTGTCTGCGTCAGCAAAACACCAAATACATTTTGGGAAAAATAATGACTAGGTTTTCAAGACATACCGACGCAGGCTTGACGATCACGGTTGAGTTTAATATGATGATATGAGAAACAGAAACTCACGGCGGTGTGGAAGAGGAGACACATGAGGAGTGCAGCGAGGACCGTCATGACTCCTGCAGCTCCGGCTCTGCTCTGCTCTTTGACCAACTCGATGATGATGTGCAACACTCCAATGATGTGCAAATCTCTGTGATATAGGGGTCAATGCCGTGACAGTTTTTTTTTTGTGTGTGTGTGTGTACTAAGTACATTATTGCCTTTTAAAATAAATTAAATATAGTAGTAGGCAATTATATATATATATATATATATATATATATATATATATATAATATATTAATCATCTGTTTCTATGTGAATATAGTAAATTGTAATTTATTCCTTTAATCAAAGCTGATTTTCAGCATCATTACTCCAGTCTTCAGTGTCACATGATCCTTCAGAAATCACTCTAATATGAGGATCAAGAAACATTTTCTGGTTTTCGTAACATTTTGCTGTTTACAGTAGCCCATCTCACTGTGAATGTCTAGAGGAACATTCATCGATTACACAATGATGTTTTTGCACAGAAATGCAACAGTATTTCTCCACCGGAAGTAACAGGCATAAGCGCTGAACTTATCGGAAACCCGAGGTTCAGAAGGACAGTAGCCTAAATAAACATTCATTGAGTTTGTTTAATTATTAACTTGCATTTCAATCAGAGTCTCAAATAAAACGAATCCATCTGGACTGAGATTTCAAAGTGCTGACAGAAAATAAACATATTAAGAATATTAAAACAGCTAAATTGTGTATTGAGTCAGAAATAAGTAGCCTAATTCATATGTTTGTTAATGATACAAATGATATGGTTGAATTTCTGATGTTTAGTCGCTATAATAACTCAATCCAGCGAATTGAATTTCTTGAACAGAGCTTGAGAGCACATCAGATCTATAGGCTACACTCTTAATGAATCTTACAAATGCTAAATTAATTCATAAAAGTTTCCAACCACTACAACTGGAAAGCTTGATGTAAAACTAAGGACTATGTTGATTACTTGACAGATTTAAAAAAACGGATGATAACACTGAAGAGCAACCTTAAACACAGATCAGAAATAAAACAAGAAAAACAAACAAAAGCATTCCAACGATCATCTGTCCAAACCGCCGCGGCCACGAGCCGATCATCCATAAGTAGATCTGAGTGTTTGATAGAGTGGGAAAGTAATTATATAGGCCCTATAAGCTCTTATAAAACATGTTCCCTAACAACACAAACACATTTAGCTAATTCTTTCCATCAGATGAAAACATTTCTGAATTACAACACATCCAGCATTGGTAAGTTTAACAAACAACACTGAGCTTACCACAACACAATATACCATTCCCAACATGATTAGTAAGCTGTAGATAAACCACATATTAAACAGGGTCACTGTCCTGCAGAGTTTAGCTCCAACCCTGATCAAATGTTTCTAGTGATCCTGAAGACCTTAAAAACTGCCGACTGTTTATTTACAGTACCAAGTGTTTACTTGCAATACCGTACTTTAGCCGTAATATGCAATTACTTCCCACTGTACTTTTACTCGGATAGTTTTTGTCCAACTTGATTTGCACTAAATCCATCTGTATATATATTCATAGTACATTCACCTGTAAACTCTAACTGCTTATAGTAACAACCTGTATATTATTTTTATTTTTATTGCACATATCTGTAAAATTCTGTTGATAGTGATATAATATTCATCAGTATAGAGTATATTATATTCAATACATATTACCACAGAATTAGGCTGTGTGATAGGAAAAAATACACCAGGCCTACCGCGCTTTTTTAAATCAGTAGCCATAGGCTATTGGTTCCAATTTCAATCACGATTTTGAACCAATATTTTCTTACACAAACTTTTGAAGCGGCTTTATTGGCTAATGGCGTCCGCCACCATTTCCTAAAATTTTAGGAACTTTATTCCCATATTCCTAAAACTAAACTAACACACCAAATTAAAGTAAAATTCAGTGTTGGGAAATATATGATAGATATTATTGAACACTTTTATGAATTCTTACAACGCAATGTTTTGAGATCATGACGCTTGGGACGCTCCTCACTGAAGTTTAAGCCTTGCCAATTTAATTATTCAAGCACAAGAGTAATACATAATTATACATTTTATTTAAAGGTGTGCCGTTCAAAACACTCATGGACACCATACAGTTGAGTGCAGTCATAAAAACAAAAACTGTTTAACATTACATCATTTAAAAGCTCTTCAGATCATCTTGCGCTTGAACACATTCACTCAAAATTATGTAAACGAAAAAGAGTCATTGTAAACAGTCGGTTATGTCTTAAGTGAACATTAACAGTAGAGATAAAACGATCAGTTCAGTATTAAAGCGACAGCCCCAATATTCCTGTCAGTGTTTCTAATCTCTGAAATAATCACTCGCTATCTTGAATGAACAACTTCTGTATAACTTTAATAAGGATTAACATGTTAATTTATACAAGGAAGATTATATGCAGGGTTATTTTACATTACTCTTAATGTTTTAAATGTATATAGTATTTTCAGCTGGAATCAACATCGGAATAGAGAATTGTGCTTTTTTAGTTTCCCGCCATAACTTCTTTCTGCTCACGGCTTGATTTTATTACGATTCGGATTAAACGCACATCCCTATGGATTATAAAGAAAACAATTATACTTGTAAAATTGGATAAACTGTATTTGATTTTTATAGAACTTATTAAACATGCACACACACTGAAACAGTCCCAGCCCGCTACATACGACCGACCCCAAAAAACATAAGAATTAACATCAATTAAATTTGAACCACACAACAAACCCTTAAAAAAAACACCTTACAATATTTATTGCACAATATATTATAGTTCTCAGCATGATTGTTGTTGGCTGTTCATTATTGCTTTCAAACGATTTTTTTATGAATTGCTTGGAGCATCAAATCTAAACGTCTAAGTAAGACAGTGGACAGACCATGCAAACACACTGCTAAAGACACATGGTGAAACACACACACACACAAACAGAGGCACACACTGAAAGACACAAGCAGACACACACATATTTGGTCTTTAAAGTAAAACGTTACATTCATTAAAGCAGCTGTTGTCAGATTGTTCAGACTGCGGTCTGAGGGACAGGTATGATGGTGATGATGTCAGAACAGTGGCTTTGGTTGGAGATGTTCAGTGAAGCGCTTCTCTACATGTGGCTGCAGCTGCTCGGGATGTGCTTGTCTCTTCAGGTCACGCTGGTGCTGAACGCCGTCCTTCATCACGGAGAGTTAGCGGGAGAACCCTTCAGACTGCTGAGAGCCGCGTGGATGCGGAAGTGAAGCCGCGACTCCATCGAATAATCTTTATAATTCAGCCTACAAACACACAGTCAACTCCCAAATCATTACATGACTACATGAAGAGTTCAGATGCAAAAGCCTCTAAGTGCCATTTGAAATTTTCTTCTAGAATGATCATTTTTATCAAGCTTGTATATTTAAGTTCAGTAATTTCACTTAAATGGCAATGGTAATTACCTATTAATTGTTATTGAAGTGAAATTACTGAACTTGAATATACAAGTTTGATAAAAATCATCATTAAAGAAGAAAATTTCAAATGGCATTTAGAGGCTTTTGCATCTGAACTCTTCACATGTCTTTTCCAAGATGTCCTTTTAAACCACAGTAAGGATAAATTATTTAACTTTAATGACTATTAATTCAATTTGACAAACTCAGACTCTTTGACGACCAGCTTTCTTTTTTACTTATAACAAACGATCATATTTTCATTGATACGTTTACTCTCACTTACAAAACCAGACGATATTCAAATCTCTAAACGGAAGAAAATCGACTGACATTTAATTCTCGTAATAGAACAAAACTGACCAATATTTAAATCTCTAAGCTTGGAGTTGTGCTCGACTTCAGAGGGGATACACACATACAGTCCTGCTCTCTCACACACACACACACGCACACACACACACACACACACTCCTGTGGTTTTAAAGTAAGCTTGAAGCACTTTTTGTCTTAATCAGGTGTGTTTGATTAGCGCTGAAGTGAACAGTGTCGTGTGAAACGACTCACTTGGCTTCCTCGATGAAGCGTGTAGCCTTGATGTAATCGCCCTGTTGCTTGTAGAGTAAACCCAGCTCAAACAGGCTGAAGGGGATCAGATAGTGATCGTAACGGATGCGCTTCTCACTGCAAACACACAGTCATCATCAAAACACTGCAAACACTCTTCCTCATTCTAAACAGTCTAGATCTTATCTTATAACAGGTCATCTGTTGTGAAATTTCAATGAGACGTTAAAAAAAAGATAGTTTCAGGCTATAATAGAGTTAAATAACGTGGTCAATGAGTGACGCAGGCCGCGGCTGGTTGTGGATATAACATCAGATTCAGAACTCAAACTAATGTACTATAATTTAATTTAACATTTTCACAACCCTCTCACAATGCTTTTACAGTTTGAAAGTGTGTAAGTGATTGTGTGTGTGTGTGTGTGTGTGTGTTTACCTGCTGATCACCTGTGTGAAGCACAGTTCGGCCTGCAGTAATCTGCCCAAATGTTTCAAACACAAACCCTTTAACATCTGCACCAGACACTGGTCATCAGGGTGAAACTCAGACGGGTCTGAAACACACACACACACACACACACACACACACACACACACACGTTTGTTTCTCATGGGCACTGCATCAAGAGCGTAGGTTTGATGTTGACAAACCACTTTTGACTGCAATTTCATCTTCATCTTGCACACATTACGTAATCAGGTTGAAAGGTCACACGTGATGTAACTGGAAGTACAGACCTAGTGTTTACAAAATGAACGTCAAACGCAATTTACAAAATAAATATTTTTTTTAAATAAAAGGTAAAACTACAATGTCGGACAATCGATGGTGATTTTGAAGCTGCAGGAGAAAGAGTTTTTCGCCCTATCCTACATTTACAAACAGGAACACGCCATCCATCCATCCATCCATCCATCCACCCATCGAGTTCGTTCATCCATCCATTCTCCCATCCATCTGTCCATCCATCCATCCACCCATCGAGTTCGTTCATCCATCCATCCATCCATCCACCCATCCATCGAATTCGTTCATCCATCCATCGAGTTAATCCATCCATCCATTCACCCATCCATCCATCCATCGAGTTCGTTCATCCATCCATTCTCCCATCCATCCATCCATCCATTCACCCATCCATCCATCCATTGAGTTCGTTCATCCATCCATCAATTCACCCATCCATCCATCCATCCATCCATTGAGTTCGTTCATGCATCCATCCATCCATTCACCCATCCATTCACCCATCCATCCATCCATCCATCCATTGAGTTCGTTCATCCATCCATCCATCCATCCATCCATTGAGTTCGTTCATGCATCCATCCATCCATTCACCCATCCATCCATCCATCCATCCATTGAGTTCGTTCATCCATCCATCCATCCATCCATCCATTGAGTTCGTTCATGCATCCATCCATCCATTCACCCATCCATCCATCCATCCATTGAGTTCGTTCATCCATCCATCCATCCATCCATCCATTCACCCATCCATCCATCCATCGAGTTTGTTCATCCATCCATTCTCCCATCCATCCATCCATCCATTGAGTTTGTTCATCCATCCATCCATCCATCCACATAGGGATGGGACGATAACCGGTTTCACGATAAACCGTGATAAAATGTACTGACGGTTAGTATTATCGTTTAAAATTTAATTATCATTAAAACCGTGTTTGATTATCGCGATTTTAATAACTCACTGAATCCTGTCGGCCAGTCTGACGCAGGCGCGCAGCACGCAATATTTTTTTTTAAATTACTATTCGAGAAGGAATGGTTCAGCCTTTTAAGAGGACCAAATCTGAGGTGTGGTCATATTTTGGGTTTTACAAAAAACGATTAAAAATAACTTTTGGAAATAACAATCACAGTCCTGGACAGTGAGTGAGCTTACACATTAAGATAATATTGGATTTTCTCCAGTCATTGTTAAAAAACAAGCTAACAATCCTTGCTAACTAGCGTTAGTGAAGCGGCCAGATGGATCTTTCTGCCTCCACCTAAGCTCCGCCCACAAAAAAACGTCACCATGTTTACCAACTGTAAAAGGGTCTATAGAATCTTGGTTAAAAACTGCATAGAGAGGCTTGTTTTATTTGTTGTTTGTTGAATTTCAATTATAAAACTTGTTGAAATGTTTTCAGTGTGAGCATCAGTTCTTTTTGAGCACTTTCATAAATTTTTAACAAAACCGTGATAATATTGATAATCACGATTATTTTGGACACTATAATCGTGATATGAAATTTTCATACCGTCCCATCCCTACATCCACCCATCCATCGAATTCGTTCATCCATCCATCGAGTTAATCCATCCATCCATCCATCCATCCACCATCCATCCACCCATCCATCCATCCATCCACCCATCCATCCACCCATCCATCGAGTTCGTTCATCCACCCATCCATTGAGTTCGTTCATCCACCCATCGAGTTAATCCATCCATCCATCCACCCATCCATCCACCATCCATCCATCCATCCATCCATCCATCCATCCATCCACCATCCATCCATCCACCCATCCATCGAGTTCGTTCATCCACCCATCCATCCACCCATCCATTGAGTTCGTTCATCCACCCATCGAGTTAATCCATCCATCCATCCATCCATCCACCCATCCATCCACCATCCATCCACCCATCCATCCATCCACCCATCCATCCATCCATCCATCCACCATCCATCCATCCACCCATCCATCGAGTTCGTTCATCCACCCATCCATTGAGTTCGTTCATCCACCCATCGAGTTAATCCATCCATCCATCCATCCATCCATCCACCATCCATCCACCCATCCATCCATCCATCCACCATCCATCCATCCATCCACCCATCCATCCATCCATCCATCCACCCATCCATCCATCCATCCATCCACCATCCATCCATCCACCCATCCATCGAGTTCGTTCATCCACCCATCGAGTTAATCCATCCATCCATCCATCCATCCATCCATCCATCCATCCATCGAGTTCGTTCATCCCCCCACCCATCCATCCACCATCCTCTTCCGCTTGTTCGGGGCCGGACATCTTGGATGACATAAATGATCAAGATATTTAGATTCGGAAGTGAACTCCTCCTTTAATCTGATCGTGACTCACTGGGATCGTTGCGCAGCTGCTCCTCCGCTCGCTCGATGGTCACCAGTAAACTCTCCGTATAATCCGCTCGTTTCCCAACGATGGTGAAGCCGTTCCACACGTACATCATTTCCTGTGTGAGGAACCGTAGATGCATGACTTCCTGCCCTCTTGATTTACTTGTGTTTATTTGTTGTGTGTGTGTGTGTAGCTGTGTGTGTGACGCACCAGCGCAGGGATCACCAGTTTGACTGGCACGGCCGCCGAGTATCTCCGGGATTTCCTCACGGCAAACTTCTCCGTAGGGATGGACTTCCCGGCCAAACGCTGCTTCAGTCCCTCCACCTGCCTGAGGAACACCATAGCATCAGCCACACACACACACACACACACACACAGCCCTGAACAGACCGAGCGAGAGACACACCTGAACAGATCCACGATACTCTCTCCGGTCACCTTCACCTCCTCCTCCGACATCATGCTCAGAATAGCAGCTTTCTGATACACGTAGATGGCCTGAAACCAACACACACACTCATCATGCTTCAGGAAAGTGTCTTGTGTGTGTGTGTGTGAGCGAGCGAGCGTGTGTTACCTTAGACCAGCGGCTCTCTCTGCACAGTAGATCAGCGTATCGGTACGCATCGGCCCACTGCTGCTGGAAGGAGTGACACCACATCAGCTCCCAGTAACACAGATGATGCACCTGACGCCACTGCTGCTGCGCACCGACACACTCCTGGAACTTCACCACCGCCTGAGGGACACACACACACATTACCACACGAGCCACCGCTGCACACACGAGCACACGCGTCACACACCCTCACCGTCTCGAAGTTTCCCCTCAGTAGGGCGATCCGAGCCGAGTAAAACAGGATGATGGAGCCCTGCAACACAAACACACAAGCTGAAGAAAACAGTGACGGATTACTGAACAGAGTATGCGTTTGCTGTTGATTGGATGCTCAGATGTGGGCGTGGCTTTCAAATATCTAGGCGGGGCTGAGTGTGAGCTTCAAGTGCATTGAGGAAAGGGAGTGTGTGTGTGTCAGTGAGTGAATGAGAGTATGAGTGAGAGAGTGTGTGTGTGTGTGTGTAAGATTGTCTGGGCTCCAAGCATCATATTTGTGTTAAATGCATCAAAGCTGCCACAAAACAAGGAGCCCTGCACGTATCTGTGTGTGTGTGTGTGTGTGTCGAGGTTCTCACTCGAGGAAATCTCTCGATGTACGGCTCCAGCAGAGCTTCGGCCTCCACCAGGTTTCCCTCCCCAGTGCCTGAAACACAATAAACACTCAGTATTACGACACAAACAGCAGCTGCACGAACAGGACAACTTCACAATAAACACAAACACAACACACCACTTTACCACGATTTTCAGACTGGAAGCTTCGAAAGTAAATGAATATGAATTACATATATATATAATTCATATTCATTTACTTTCGAAATTAATTAAATTAATTAATTTTTTTTAAATTAATTTTTTTAAATTAATTTTTATATTAATTTCAGTTGTATGTATATATATATATATATATATATATATATATATATATATATATACACACATATATATATATATACATACAACTGAAATTAATATATTATTCAAAAACTTGCCATTGCATTATTTCTCATTTTCATTTAGTTTAACTCGATATACAAATAAAACTAAAAGTGAAATAAAAAAATTCATATTAACAAAATATCTAAAATAAATAAATTAATAAATAAAAGCTTGTTAATTGTTTGAAATTGAAGAAATTAAGACAATACTAAAAATATAAATATTAGCATTCTAATTTTACAGTTGCACTGTTATCATATTTCTCATATAAACTGAAATAAACAATAATAACTATACAGACATTTCAAATATAAATAAATCAGGGTTATTATTGTCAAAACAAGAGAGTGTTTAAATTCTATTAAAATTAAGATAAAATCAAATATTTAATGAAAAACAAAAAAAAATATAAACTTATAAATAAATGAACTAAAACTGGAACTGAAATATAAATACATGAAATTTAAATAGCAATTTAAAAAAATACATAAACTGACAAAAGCACAATGAAACGACTAAAAATTTGACTAAAATTAACATTAAAATAAAATAAAAAAGCCAATTAATAAAATTATTTAAAAATACACTGATATATACACTATTTTGCCAAATGATTCGCATTGTCTGCCTCTACGTGACCCCTCCACCAAACAACCCCGCACCGTAACCCCCCCTCCAACAAACAGAAACAGTGTATATAAATATAAATATAGCTGATTTTTCTGATGGCGTTTTCCTCTGTAACTAAAAGTGTGTTTGAGCGCTGGTTACCGAGGATCAGAGAGACGTAAGTGTTGTAGAAGAGCAGCGTCAGCACACACAGGATTGATCTGAGACTGTGACCAGCGGCGCCGTCCCGCAGCTGAGACAGACCGAACTCCTGCGGGAGGGAAACGGCCCCGTTAGAGTGTGTGTGTGTGTGTGGATTACATTATAGGTCGACCGATTGATTGGGCGATCAGTGAGCAACACACACCCAGTCTCACAGCGAGCGGATCGTAAACTCTTCCTCAGACACTAGAGCCATATTGAGTTATATCAATACTGTTGATTATAAACATGGGGCACGCTTCATATTTAAATATCGGCCGCCGTGATTTCTAAATATCGGCCAGAGAACAGCCCACCTCGGTCGACCTCTAGATTACATCTTCAATAAAACACTCGTATTTGGGTTAAGGAGTGAAGTGTGAAGCTTAAATTCGTTCTCCGCTAGTTACTCACTCGGTTCCCTGAGAAGCCGATGAACTCCAGCAGTCGAAGGATCCGTGCCGGCAGTAAAGACAGCATCTGCACACACAGGTCAGAGTTCAAGCATCACTTCAAGTCCAGTTTATCCACATGTACAATGACTGGGTCATTTCTGCACTTCCTGTCTCATGAACTGACCAGGTTGAAGGAGCCAATCCCCAGCTTGACTCCGCCCTCAAACTGTCTGAAAGCCTCGCAGTCTCCGCCCACTCCCTGAGGCATGTTCGACACACTCTGGCAGTCCCTAAACACACACACACGAGAGATGTATATGTTCTAATGTATTTTATCTCAAAATGTACTAAATTGATTATTTATTGAAAACAGTTGATCACAAAAAATATATCATCAATTATTATATTAAATTAACATATATTAGTATAAATTCTATTATTTTAAATTGTATTAAATATTATTAGATAAATGTCAATCATTTAACAAACAAGTATGCATTACTTCATTGTAATTTGTACATAGTTTAATACATTTTTTGCTAACTGTGATTTGTATATGGTCATTTCTGAAATGCATAACTCGTTTAAAAGCAGTTTTACCGTCCATGTGTACATGTGTGAAAAGTGCTATACAAATAAACGTGAATGGAATTATTTTATATTATTTAATGTTATATTAAAATACAATAATATATTGAAAAAACGGTTTATAATATAAATATAATATTTGTACAGCTTTCATGCAGTATATTAAATCATATTTTTAATTCAGGCAACAACCATCCATTAATTGTTGATTTCAGACTCACTTGTAAATTTGATAACTTGTGCGTACTTTGATTCCTCCTTTAATAAAACTGATCATGTTTTCATCCTAAAATAAACAGAAGGCAGTGATGAATGTCTTATATTTCTTAATATCACAGAAGCTTGTTTCTAGAAAGGGTAAACTTGCAATTGCCTCTTAATTATGTGGACGAAACAAGCTTCCATAAATCTTGATTTATTATTGAAATATATTATTTATTCCTCTGGCAAACATTTCATTGTTAATATTATTTTACTTCACTGGATAAAAATAATTTTCTTATAACTCAAGAAACACTGAGCAAAGAGTTTCTCTTGTTTTCAACGTCATGTAAAATGTATTAGATTTATGCTTAAAACAAACAAGAAAAGATTATTTGCTAAGCAGGAATATTAGTTAACTAAACCTGAAACAACAAACATAAAAAAACAACATTTCCATAACACAAATAAAATACAACATAAAAAACTTTAGGCTAGTTAAAATATTACAAACTACAATAGTATTTCACTGATATTATGATAATTGAAATAGATAAGACGTGATTTTATATTTTAGGCATGGTTTAGTAATATGAATAGCCGGACACATGGCGCATGCAGATGTTATTTTGGAAACACTTTACACTTTAATGTATTAACTAACAATGCGCAATACATTTGTTAATGTTAGTTCATAATAATACAGCCATTCGTTGTTTGTTCATGTTAGTTCACAGCGCAGTAACTAATGTTACATGATTTTAATGATGTATTAGTAAATGTTGAAATTAACATTAACAAAGATTAATACATGCTGTATAAATGAAGTTCATTGTAACTAATGTTAACTAATGTAACTTATTGTAAAGTGTTACCGTTATTTTTGTGTGTATTTTGTTTGATTTCATTGGTTTGTGTGCGAGTGTGTGTGTTTTTTGCTGCTGTAACATGTTGAGTTTGGATTACTAATGAAGTATCGTATCGTATTCTAAGAAAAAACTGTTGCCAAGTTATTAGTCAAGCCGACGTAAACACGATGGACTGAAGTGAAACGGGTCACTGACCTGTACAAATGTTAGTGTGGCTTTCTGCAGCAAACACTCAGCGTAGCAGATCTCCGCATGCATCTCCTCTGCACACACACACACACACACACACACGTAAGAACTGACTGGCTGCACTGTGCCAAGTGCAAAGTTAGATGGAGGTGGTGTGTTTGAGCAGAAACATGATCGTGACTCTCCTGTTCGAACTTGAACGAATCAAAATGAATGAATCTTTTTCCAAGTCATTTGGTTCATTCAACGAACGAAACAAACGGATTGACTCGGAAAAAGATTCGTTCATTTTGATGAACGAGTTCGAACAGGAGAGTCACGAATGCGCATCACAGAACAGAGCAAGGCGAGCATTTGTGGGGGCCATGGTGAGGGGTTGTTCGGTGGAATATTAACTCCATATGTAACCCTACAGATTAAGAATGGGGCATCATTAAAGTTCATGTGCACACACAAACGCATTCAGACCCGTACAGTCTCACACACACACACCGTCTCTCAGGCTGTCTGACGGCTGTTTGGACAGCAGGCTGGAAATGGACCCGACCACTGAGTTTCTCTTCCTGAACCTGCGGACAGACGGAGAACATCAGATCATCAGAGTCCGGAAGCTTCAGCACATCAGTGTGTGTGAGCCGCACCTCTGGCAGGTCTGTAAGGCATCTTTGATGGTCGCCATTCCGGTCTGGATGTCTTTGTGCTCGAAGGTCATGGTGGCCTGCATGGCCATAATACTGCTGTAGCCCAGCGCGTGATACATGCTGTCCTTAGACCTACACACACACACACACACACACTTCAGCAAGTTAAACCTTGTAATTGTATAAACGTCCACCTTCAGCTTGAGCTTCGCCTCACACTGACTCATTGACTCACTGACTGACTCAGACTCACTCAGTCACTGACTCACTCACTGACTCACTCACTGACTCACTCACTGACTCACTCACTGACTCACTGACTCACTCACTCACTCACTGACTCACTCACTCACTCACTGACTCACTCACTGACTCACTCACTCACTCACTGACTCACTCACTCACTCACTGACCCACTCACTGACTCACTCACTGACTCGCTCACTGACCCGCTCACTGACCCACTCACTGACTCACTCACTGACTCACTCACTGACCCACTCACTGACTCACTCACTGACTCACTCACTCACTGACTCGCTCACTGACCCACTCACTGACTCACTCACTGACTCACTCACTGACTCACTCACTGACTCGCTCACTGACCCACTCACTGACTCATTGACTCACTCACTGACTCACTCACTCACTCCGTGACTCACTGACTCACTCACTGACTCACTGACTGACTCGCTCACTCACTCCGTGACTCACTCAGTCACTCACTGACTCGCTCACTGACTCGCTCACTGACCAACTCACTGACTCGCTCACTCACTCCGTGACTCACTCACTGACTCACTCACTGACCCACTCACTGACTCACTCACTGACTCACTCACTCACTTCACTGACTCGCTCACTCACTGACTCACTCACTCACTGACTCGCTCACTTACTGACTCGCTCACTCACTGACTCGCTCACTTCACTGACTCGCTCACTCACTGACTCGCTCACTCACTGACTCACTCACTCGCTCACTTCACTGACTCGCTCACTTCACTGACTCGCTCACTCACTGACTCACTCACTTCACTGACTCACTCACTCACTGACTCGCTCACTCACTGACTCACTCACTTCACTGACTCGCTCACTCACTGACTCACTCACTCACTCACTGACTCACTCACTCACTGACTCACTCACTCACTGACTCACTCACTCACTCACTCACTGACTCACTCACTGACTCACTCACTGACTCACTCACTGACTCACTTACTGACTCACTCACTGACTCACTCACTGACTCACTCACTGACTCACTCACTGACTCACTTACTGACTCACTCACTCACTCACTCACTGACTCACTCACTGACTCACTCACTGACTCACTCACTGACTCACTCACTGACTCACTCACTGACTCATACCAGGGTTTGAGGAGATCCAGGGCTTCAGAGAACTTGTTGTTGAGGACGAGGTTGAGGGCCATGGTGCACTCCTCTATAGACGTTCGCAGGTCCATCTTAGACGCCCTGAACACACACACACACACACACACACACACACACACTATATTCAGACACATTATCCGACTGGTCCTGATAGGGATGATCTGATGTGATACTCACACTGGGATGCGATCAAACGCGTCTTGAAAACAGTCCTGAAACAAACACAACAGATAATGAACATAAACGTGTGTGTGTGTGTGTGTGTGTGTGTGTGAGTGTGTGTGTGTGTGTGTGTGTGAGAGATGTAGAGCAGCTGCAGTGCGGAAACACACACACATTCTCTGTCAGATCAGATGGTTCACTAACACGATTGTGTCTATTTATATATTCTCAGTTATGTAACTCCGTCTGTCTGACACACAAACCTGACGCTTTATCACCATATGAACATATACAATATCCGATAATACACACTGTAATCATTTACATAATAATACAGATCATATATATATATATATGAAGCCCTTCCCCCGTCTTTTGCAATAATTGACATACATTACAGACGCTGGCATTATTCAGACCCATTGAAAACTCTACAGTTATAATGCATTAGGCCTCATGTTCAAGTGTGTGTGTGTGTGTTTAATAGAGACATGATTTACGGTCATCAATATTTAACTGAATGTGTCAAAGTGCAGCACTGAAAAACAAACATTGTGAATAAAAGCACCGCCACATTAGCTAAACATGAACTAACAACTAACAGCCTTTACTGGTTCATTATTAAGATCGAAGGTTGGTATTGTTCAGTAAAGCACTGAGACCAACATGAACATCTGTGTGTGTGTGTGTGTGTGTGTGTGTGTGTGTGTGTGTGTGTGTGTGTGTAGAGTTATTCAGTGTTTCTCAGCTCCTGAAACACCTCTATTGTGGCTTTGAACAAACATGTCACTCGTGACTGGAATGCTGGAAAACCACTAACACCCTTCCAACACTGAAGACTTACAACCTGTGTGTAAGAGTGTGTGTGTGCGTGTGTGTGTGTGAGGTAAAGAAACCTTTGGACAGTCTTTAGACGAAAAGCTGCATTCCTGGATTTTAATTGGGTTAGGCCCTGTCCTCCTCCATGGACTGGTGTACAGAACAGCTTGTTTCACCCAGTGCCTCCCAGTCCAGAAAGATCAACAAGAACTCGCTGGATCTCGACTAAAAGTCCATTGGTGGATCCAAAACATTGAGCCTGTGCCACTAAAGTGTTGATAACCAGCCTCTTATCCGAAGTAAAATCAACTGTGCTATCCCAGTCAGCTCTAATATTAGAAACTCATCCGCATTCACATGTTCAAACATTCACTCAGTTTTTAAATATAATTATTCTATCTGCACCTCTGTTTGGAGCATAAATATTAACAAACGCAAAACATCATCAATTTTTGCTTTTACAAGAAGGCGGCGCACGTTTTCTAATTCTACTTTTGACACTATATCAAGGAGTACGGCTACTCCAGTGTGCTCACAACACAATCCCCAATCTCTCATCACTATCAGCTTCCGGTAAAAAGTGCGATTCTTTAAGATTAAAGGGATACTTCACCTCTGGAAGGATGAATGTGTATTTAAAATGGGTCATTTAAAGCTCACTTACGATAAACATAAAAAATCTGACAGATTTTGGTCCACATGGTCCTCCCTTTGGGATTATATAAAGGAACTCCCTTAACTTCCAATCTAAAGGATGCTAAGTCAATGTGACCTTGTTTATGTGTGGTAGTTATTTAATTTTTTTTTCAATTATTACTGTCTTTTATGTTGTGTACACCTTGTAATACAAATAGAACTTTGTTGTGATTCTGTAAATGTAAATTATTTTCTATTGTGGACAAACAAAAAAAAGGGTAATTTATGTAGAAGAAATGTGAAATTAATTTTGAATTTGGAGCTTTCTAGACTGAGAAAAGCCAGAAAATGTCATTTTGGCTTATGTGGATGAAAGACAACAACTCCCAGAATGCACTTGCTTCGCCGCCCAGAGTCACCCACTCAACTCAGCCCAGCATACTGACCTCTCCATCCCTCCTGCTGCTGAGAGCCAACCACCATCTCCCCATCTCTCCGTGACCCGACCATACGCGCCAACCCATGTGACCGAGGCTGTCGAGCCCCACTGTCGCGGTAATGCAGTTTCATTGGCAACGGATCCGTACGGCAAAACACAATATCTGCCCAACCACCGTCATTCACGCAATACACATAATGTCTGTAAATCAAACTATACAAATAACCTACAGACTCTTCAAGTTTCCCAGAACTCTACGACACCGTAGCGTGGCGGCCTGTACACGGCCCTCCTCTCCTCTCCTCTCCTTCAGATCAGCGACGCATCTACTGGAACAAGTTCTTTCACACGGAGTCTATTTTGTATTGATATGACATCATATCCCACACTTCTGTACACTCGTAACTGAGCTCAAGAAACCAACTTCCGCTTGATCCAGGAAGTCCTCCACAGTACACACACACACACACACACACACACCTCCAGATGACGGACTCAACTCAAACACTCCTGAACATCTCCATCCATCTACACACACGCTATCGTCAGTCTCAAACTGTAAACCGCCTCCACTCGCCTGTTCAACCTTTTGTTCAACGATTTGTTTTTCAGTTGTGAGTGCACTTCTTTCACCAGCGTGAGTGAGAGAGAGAGAGAGAGAGAGAGAGAGAGAGAGAGAGAGAGTGAGAGAGTGAGAGAGTGAGAGAGAGAGAGAGAGAGAGAGAGAGAGAGAGAGAGAGAGAGAGTGAGAAAGAGTGAGTGAGTGTGAAGTAACATCTGTTTCCTCTGCAGTGGAAAAAACAGTAACTGGATCTGCTGCTAGAAGAGCAACACACACACACACACGCACGACTGCTTCGGGTGTTTATCAATAAATAAACATCATGCAGTGCTTAGACACACACACACACACACACACACACACTAAAAGCCTTTCAACACATGACCACAGTGCAGTTATGAGTGTGTGTGTGTGTGTGCGTTTTAGGATAAGTGGTCTCCCAGCGAGCTGAAGCACCTGGTTGCCATGGAAACGCTTCCATCAAGAAATGATATGCATCGCACATTCACTGTTATTATGATCACATAAACAATAAAATCATGACGGTAACCATGTTATTGCTATAATAAACATAAGTTACATAGAACGAAAAAAAAAAAAACCCACGATACTGCGGCGAACATCATCAAAAAAAAAAGTTTAACGTGAGTGAATAAATTAACAGCACTCGTAACCTTTATGACGTCACTGCAGTTTCGTTATTCACACCGAGCCAGTGTGTGTGTGTGTGTGTGTGTGTGCTTAAATCAGTGGCTGGTGACTTTATGAGGAAACACACACAAACACACAGTGGAGTGCTCTATGGAGCGCGCTGAGGCCGGAAGCGTTAACCGTCAGCATCTGCACGGGAACGCGCTCGTCTGCTCACCGGGTTTGGACCGGTTCGGACATACAGCCGGTGTTCGCGGGCAGATATTGGACACTCACCTCCTCCGGGTCCGCGCCGTCCGCTCCGGTACCGGCCCGAGCCATGGCGCTGTGTTTCCCTGAGATCCGCGCGGAATGTTAACGCTCGGACATCTGCACCCGTGCGTGTTCTTCTGACGTTCTGCTTTGCTCACCGCACGGACACGCCCACGGAGCCGTCACGTAGGGCGGGGCATTCCATAATCACTATGGTAACGATCGTAAAAATACCATAATCGCTACAGTTATTGTTGCTGTAAGCCGTCGTGGTTTCGTGTCACGCAACGGATTCCTTAAAGTTCATTGAACCCGATTATGCTGAATTATGTGTCCAGATCATGAATATGAATCGAGTCCACTCCTGGTAAACTTTCAAGTACATAACCTAATTTAATATTCATGAGCCACGCCTCGTCCGCTTCGCTGGTTCGCCCACAGACAGACGCCAGTCAGTTTGGCACGTGACGTCAAGGAGTTATAATTCATGAGCTGCACTGTTAAAGCCACTGTATGTATATATATATATGAAGAGTTCAGATGCAAAAGCCTCTAAGTGCCATTTGAAATTTTCTTCTAAAATGATAATTTTTATCAAGCTTGTATATTTAAGTTCAGTAATTTCACTTAAATGGCAATGAAGCTTACCTATTAATTGTCATTTAAGTGAAATTACTGAACTTAAATATACAAGCTTGATAAAAATGGTCATTTTAGAAGAAAATTTCAAATGGCATTTAGAGGCTTTTGCATCTGAACTCTTCATATATATATATATATATATATATATATATATATATATATATATATATTATATATATATAGATAGATATGCAACTATGTAAAAGAAACAATTATAAACTGTATACGTGTACAGTTTATACACAAATATATATATATATATATATATATATATACACATATGCATCTATATATACTCTGTATACACACACACACACACATATATAGAAGTGCTTTGCCTTCAGAAAATATAGTTCCCAGTATTTATATGGTTAAAAGATGTCTGTGTCTCATGTGACCTTGTTTTTTGTACACTCTGTGACTACACAAATCACAACATGTAAATAGGAAAATGTTTGCGTCATTTTGTCACTTAGTTGGATTAGTATGCTAGCTGCAACCATTTACATCCAGTCTTTGTGCTAAGCTAGGCTAGCGGTGGGTGCGTCTAACAGACTTATAGCACACACAGAGATGAAAAAGGTATGTATGGACTTATTCAACTCTGGGGGATAAGGTGAATAGGCTGAAGTCCCAAAAAAGTCCGAGTGTTCCTTTAAAGTTAACATAATCTGACTGAGGAATCTTGAGACGAGTAAATATTGTAACTGTGGTCAAATGTAAATTAGCTTGTGCCTATTTAACTTTATTATTTAATTCTGCAATTTGCCTTCATTAGCGATTATCATCAGTTTGATTAGACAGATACTAATTAAACTGAACAGACAATGGCATCTCTGAATTCAATAATGAAATGCTTTTAACTGAAAACTTAATGTTTGATTTTATTATTATACATTATTACTGACACTCCATCCTCCAATTTGATACTGTTAAGTGATTTTATGTTACAGTATATTTTAATCTTTGATGACAGGTAATAAAAATACAACGGATAATGTTAGCCCTGGTCCAATTAAAAAACATTAACAAACAGAACTCAGGACATTTTTGCTCATGTAAAGTATCCCTCATGTCATGTTCTAGACTCGTTATATTTAGCTTTAAAAAAAAATCCCCCTTAATATTGTCAGTATTTGCTCAGTGGTGTCAAATATTGATATTTTTCAAGGTATCGTATCGAAGTTAAAAATTCTAGTATCGTGACAACACTAATATATAAACACACACACACACTATATTATATAATGAGTATATGAAGAGTTCAGATGCCAAAGCCTCTAAGTGCCATTTTCAATTTTCTTCTAAAATTATCATTTTTGTCAAGCTTGTATATTTAAGTTCAGTAATTTCACTTAAATGGCAATGAAGATTACCTATTAATTGTTATTTAAGTGAAATTACTGAACTTAAATATACAAGTTTCATAAAAATCATCATTAAAGAAGAAAATTTCAAATGGCATTTAGAGGCTTTTGCATCTGAACTCTTCATATAGATATGCAAGTATATATAATAAATATATATACATATACACATTTATATAAAAATAGATATACATTATATACATGCTTCAGTAATCCAATTTTGTGTAAAAACCAAACGTGCAGAGTTTCTGATCATAAATTAAGATGGCACTCAGGGCATCAGATGCTCAGAACACACACGGCACACACACACACACACACACGTATTGCAGATCAGTTTAATGTGATCAAGATCATACTGACTGTAACATCAACACAAGAAGCACATGCAAGTGCTTTATAATACAAATCTAGGAGCGCGAGTGTGTGTGACGGCTACATGTTTACACACACACACACACACACACACGGGGTAAAGGCAGCGTCTGCCACGTTAGCACCGGATTCAGACCAGATCAGTGTGTGTGTGTGAACAAGCCCAGTGTTACTGTACACTAATGATGATGATGGTATAGCTGCCTTGTGTGTACACACACACACACACACACACTATTGAACATCTTAATGCTTGCGTTTCACACCGTACAAACAGAACAGAAGTGTTGAACTCTCCAGCAGATGGAGC
The DNA here is from genome assembly GCF_016745375.1 of Pimephales promelas. The sequence goes on from NW_024121654.1 coordinate 350,362, forward strand.
CGTTGTTCAGACAGCGCTTCAGTGGCGCCGGCGGATCTCGCTCGACCAGCGCTCGCTGTAGAGTCACGAGGATGTCGACACAGGGAAAGTCTTTGTGTGTGTGTGTGTGTGTGTGTTAATGCTCTGTGAAAGGCGTATAAATCTGGACCATTAGGATTTCACCAGATCAGAGATCCCCGTGAGAAGTGAAAGCTGACGAGTTAGACACGCGTTTATTAGTGTCTCTCTCTCTCAGAACGGCGCTCGTCCACCGGGTTAATCTATGACACGTGAAGTAAAAGATCTAAAAGCAGCAGCGAGAGGATTTCCTGAAACACTGACGGCGAGGGGGACGTGTGATTCACACGAGACGAAACACTCTTCATCTCAGCGCTAATAAATAACTGCAACGGCGGTCCGATAAAACTCTCTCTCTCTCTCTCTCTCGGGAATAAGAAGGTTAAAAACAGTGGGCGGGCGATTCCTCGGGTCAGCTCCTGAGAACAGAGCACAGATCCGTCAGACACACACACGGCTCTGGTATAGGTTAGTGATGTCATGATGTCATACCTGTGAGGCACGAGTCCAGTGGTTTGAGTGTCTTCGCAGACGGCCGTCGGACTGATAACTGAAGACATAGAGACGCAGTTATTAGTATAAGCCTTCAGATATTCCTCATTATAATAATTAATGCGCAGAATAAAGGGGCGGGGCCTGGTTGAGTTAGTTAGTAGTGTGTTTAACTAAGTGGCAACCTTCCTGTCTCTCTCTTGAATCAACACTGAGCGAGTTAACCTGCAGTTCCTCCACTGGCCACTAGAGGCGCTGCAGAAGAGACTCACTCATGTTAAAACGCCCGACTTTAACAGCGGAAATAAACATGTTCACAGTTCGGTGTTAAAAGTGGTTTTGGTCTATATCACTAATGTTGCCCTTCATGACGACTGTGAGGGGGTGAATATTTTTTATAACTCATCCGTTTAAATTATATTTAGCCTTAAAGTTGTGCATAATTAAGGGCGTGGCCTCTTGAGTGACAGGTGGATTGCCGCTGATGTCTCTACTAGCTGTTTGTCTGCTAGTGTTAGCGTTACGTCACCTCAGCTAATCCGCCTAGCCTCACATCGTTTATCCGGGAGTGATGCTGCCAAGATGGCTCCGCCCACTTTCACACACACTACACGCGTTTTTTTTTTTACAGTCAATGGTTGAAACTGGCGGTTATGGAAAGGGGCGCGACATTTCATCACAACACACTGTTCCAGCTGACCAATCAGAGAACAGTGTGCTTTTCAGGGGGAGGGGCTTCATAGAGACACGAAGTAAACAGCGTTAAGCCGAGTTTCCAGTGAAATGAACATCCGGGTACTTTTTTTACCTTATTGGAATCGATCAAATTTAAACAAATCCCCAACGCTAGCAACCCCAGAGACGCGAGTGGCGGTCATCACCTGCTCGCTCGCCCCGCTCTCTCTCCTCCTGCAGCGAGTCGATGTACTCCTGACTCAGGGTCTCGTCCGCGTCTCCGATGAGGTAGATGTTCTTGAAGCGATGGTACAGCATGGACGCTTTAAACATGATCGCCTCGCTGCCACGAAACCAGCGCATCTGACGGATCACACACACACACACACACGTTACGACTGAACTAGGACTAGCATCAACGGATGAGGAGCAAGAGTTCACCTTTCTGAGCGTGTCGATGAGCTCGCTGTGGTTCTGGATGTTTCGAGACGAGACAGGGACGGTGCTCAACTCATCCAGGGCCGAGAGACACTTACTCACATCCTGAGAGAGACAGAGAGAGAGAGAGACCGTTATACATGATGTTATACACGATGCATCCAGTAAATACGGACTGAACACATAAGCAAACTAAATCCTAAAATAAAATGATTCGTATATCAATGATATGAAAGAGGGTCATACTGGATTGTCGAGCGTCATTGAGATTCTGATGTCACCGTGCAGCCGGTAGAGCAAAGAATCTGTGACGGACAGAGAAGCTGAAACACACACACACACAGTTAGAGATATACACTCTCTCTCTCACACACACACACACACACAGTTAGAGATATACACTCACTCTCTCTCTCTCACACACACACACACACACTCAATCTATCACTCAATCTATCACTCTCGCTCTCTCACCGTTGTGCTCTTCCTCTCTGCTGGTGTAGTTCTGCTGCCTGTAGAGACACACACTCCGTTAACTCGTATATGTGATATATGCTCATTACTATAAGAGTGTCCAAACCAGACGTGGTGCAATAAAAGCCTCTTCTTCCTGTTAATCAGAGTTTAACCGCGCCGTCGCAGAAAGAGCCTCTGACTAGCATGAGAAGGCTCCTTTAATCGTGGTATAGTTGAAAGGTCAGTGTTTTTGATCCCCCGCGAGTGTTCAGTGTTGAGACGGATCCGTGGTTTGATTAAAGTCAGTTTTATTTTAAAGTGTGCTACTGTAATGCATCGCGACGTGACGTTACCGTGATTACTGTAAGAGCAGCAGCAAAACCGTGTCTACGCTGATGGTTTCACTGGTTCAGCAGAGGCTGATATGGAGAAACACTGTAATGTGAACCGTCAGTGCAAACGCCACAATTTCAAAACATCCGCCCCGTTTTTTTCCACAAATCGCTCCCTGGTTAACAGGAGAATTAAACTCTATTCTGTGTAGTTATGGGCTTAGCAGTCCCCTGACCCTGATCACCCTGTGGAGATGATGACACAGAGAACCCAGACGGGACTCCTGACTCACTCAGTGCTCCTGCGCTCTCGCCCTCGGCTCTGCTCCGGCTCTCTCCTCTCGCCCTCGGCCGCTCTCAGCCGGTTCTCGCTCCGCACGCCTCGGCTCCTCTCGGGCCGCTTCTGAGGCTCCTGCTGTTCGCCGCCGGACTGAGTCTTGCCCCTGGTGGACGTGACCAACCCCTGCAGGGACTTCAGCACGCTCTGCCTCTTCTCCGCCAGGATCTTGCTCCTCTACACACACACACACACACAGAGACGTCAGATCCGGATCGGTTCCTCATAAATAGTGGTCAAAGGTTCACAAAATTCACGGATCGGATCATTTAAGTAGAAGTTAAATATAGTTGTATCGTTGTTAAAGCAGATTTTGTTGTTTTATAAACATTAACGACAGACAACAGTGGGGGTGTGAGGCTGACGTCACTTTAAGGCCGCGTGTCCACCAAAGTGTTTTTATCCAGCTGAAAACGGCAGACGCTCTGCTGAAGACGCCGTGCTTTGGGCGCTTGAGAGCGTTTCGGCAGCGCAGCGTTTTTTTCGTTGAGACGTTTCGTTGCTATGATACTGAATATCCGCAGCAGTTTGAATGTTGACAGTTGGTCGGTGTGGTATTAGCAGTGATGTTTTCGTCAGTGATGACGATAACGAAATGATTTCGTTAACGCACCGTTTTTTTATGACGATAACGCGACGATGACTAGCTAAAAATAGCTCTGAGGTGACTAAAACATGACGAGACGTTTTCAAGTTTTCGTTGACGAGACGGAACGAAAATGATAAGTCTGACGTTCACAATGCATGTAATTATTGCCTGTTTTGTGTGAAATCGGTCTGTATGGAGCTAAAAATAAGTATCAGCAATGCTGCCGTTTCCTATCGCGTGCGCCCAACACCGGCCGCCAGATCCCACACAACAACAACACAGGGTTTAATTACCAAGTCAAGTCAATAGAGTCGGACAAAAACTAGGATAAAACCTGTCGGAAAGCATATTTTGCAGCGATGTTTGTGTGAGCATATCAGTGAACTCGGTGAGTTTGACGTCTTTGTAAACTAATGTTTAATGCGTTTTATGAATGATTGTGTGGGTGCTAACACACAAACCTAAAATTCTCGGGACAACAGCATTTGTCCAAATTTCAATCTTAACCGTTCTATTTCATCAGAAACGATCTTAAAACAGGGCTTTAAGTGTAAAATACCCAACTAACCAAGACCAAATACAGTGTTTATTCAGGGATTGTCTTATTTGCCAGCAGCCATATCACCCTGTAGCCCAAGACTGGTTGCCCACTGAAGCTAAGCAGGGCTGAGCCGGGTCAGTACCTGGATGGGAGACCTTCTGAGAAAGCCAGGTTGCTGCTGGAAGAGGTGTTAGTAAGGCCAGCAGGAGGCGCTCACCCTGTGGTCTGTGTGGGTCCTAATGCCCCAGTATAGTAATGGGGACACTATACTGTCAAAGAGCACCGTGCTTCGGATGAGACGTTAAACCGAGGTCCTGACTCTCTGTGGTCATTAAATATCCCAGGATGTCTTTGGAAAGAGTAGGGGTGTAACCCCGACATCCTGGCCAAATCTGCCCAGTGGCCTCTGTCCATCATGGCCTCCTAATCATCCCCATATATACTAATTGGCTTCATCACTGTCTCCTCTCCACCAGTAAGCTGGTGTGTGGTGGGCGTTCTGGCGCAATATGGCAGCCGTCGCATCATCCAGGTGGATGCTGCACATTGGTGGTGGTTGAGGAGATCCCCCCCCCCTTCTATGTGAAGCGCTTTGAGTGTCCAGAAAGGCGCTATATAAATGTGATGAATTATTATTATTATTATTATTCATTTTTATGTTCAACACACTCCAAGTGTCATGTTTGTTTCATACTTTATATTCAAGTATACATTCTTTGTTCAATGCACCTCAGTATTAGATATTTATTTTATTATTTTGTTTCAGAATGTTTGCAACTTTGCAGTTTGCACAAGTTAAAGATAGACTGGGTTATCAAACATATATACATAATGTTTGTGTTTACATAATGTTTGAACTTTAGCAATTTATCAAATAAAGCCACAATTGCCAAAGTAAGAATGTTTTTTTATATGCTTGGCTTTTTTGGAGTAAAACAGTGATTCCACTGTTACCACTTTATCTGTGTACAATGTTCTAGTTGCTCAACGTTTATTATGCAAAGGTTGTAAGGTTAGCTTGTTTTTTATGATGTGCAACACTTGCTAAATCTGTCAAACCTAAGCCCATTTCCACTACTTTTAAACTAAATTAATTTGTTAAAGACTACTTTTTTTTTTACTAAAATTGATTAAACTTGACTAAAACCTTTTGGTGTTTTCGTTGACTAAAACTTGACTAAAACTATTAAGTTTATAAGTGACTAAAATGTGACTAAAACTTAAAAGCATTTTTCGTCCAAAAGACTAAGACTAAAACGGCTGCCAAAAACAACACTGGGTATTAGTCCCGCCCCTCCTCCACTGTGATTGGACAGCTGGGTAAAAAGTGACAGTGATGAGCGCTGCGTTTTATCCAAAGTTGAACATTTTTCAACTCCCAGAGACCAGTAAAAACGCTGGGCGCTCGGCGCTTCAGCGTGAAAAAAAGAACGCTCAGCGCCTCGGTACGCTCATGGCGTTTAAAAAAAGCAGCGCTCCCACTGAAAACATACGCCAGGCGCGTGGAAAAACGCTTTGGTGGACACATGGCCTAAGAGCGAATACACCGACACACATCCGGCTTCATCTGCACTGCTCACTCGCGACAGAACCGAGAACACGTGTGTGTGTGTGTGTGTGTGTTTGTGTGTGTGTGTGTGTGTGTGTGTGTGTGTGTGGCTGTGCCCTGATTTTCGCCTCTTCTTCTACATTTAAAATGACTGTGTAAATTGGCAAGACAAAACACGTCTAAAGGATAATCGTTCACTCTGCGATGGTTAAACTGCTCAGTGGGGGCGGAGCCGCTCACCTCCTGGTCTCTGGGCGTCCCCTGCTCCGGCTTCAGGACGCCGCTCCTGGTCTCCGCGGGGTTATCCCGTCTCTGCTCGGCCTCATCCGGCACGCTCCTCTTCTTCACCTCGCTCTTCTCCGGGTCTTCCGGGAGCCGCTTCCTCTTTGAGCCTGCCGATTCATCAGGTTAGACGCTCTTTATGCTTATGACCATCTAAGATTATAATGAAAACATGAAACGACATACACGACTTTTCCTTTACTATTCTATGGGAAAAAAATAAAACCGATTTCATAGAAAAATCTGGATAAGGCAAGAATATGAATTGGAACATGTGCATAATAATATAATTGTGTTAATGTAAAGCGCTTCTTTCACACTGCAGCTTTAAAATAACTCACAAAATAAGACCAGGAATGATTAACTCTTTCATCACCAATGAATGAATTTTCCAGCCATGTGTGTTCTCAGTGTTATACTGTAGGGGGCGCTACTACGCATCTTCTGAAAGAGTCCCTAATGTTGACACACACACATTCAGGTGTTGATTAACACAGAATCCATGAAGCCAGAATACAATTAGGTTTCTTTTGATATATAGCAAGTTGAGGTCATGAGCAAATATGCTGCCGCTGACTGCGAACATTTAAAAAAAAGACACTGGCGAGGAAAGAGTTAAAAATGGGGGTTTACCAATTCAATAAGATTTAATAAAAAAAAATAAAAAATTATAATAATAAAATGTATATTTTGGAATACAAATAATAATATAACAAGAGCAATATATTTCTGTCTTAATTCACTTCTGCTTTAGACTGATTTTACAATTATGGAAAAGCAAGAAATTAAATCTTAATCTCGAATCAGCATTTTAAGACTTTTTAGCATTGAGGTTGGCTTAAATTTGAAGATTTTATCTCGGTCAATAAAATGCTTGAAAATCATCGAGCACATTGGTAACACGTTTCGACATGTTGCTAGCATGATTTAGCATGTTGCTAACCCGATTCATGTTTCTAGCCTTATTTTTACATTAACGAATGTAAAACATTTGTAAGAATTTAAGGCTCCGTGGACAAACCGTAAAAAGATTTCTGTCACTGAAAGCAAGACTTCAGATCACCTGCTGGGCCGGCGCTGCTCGTCACTGGAAGAGAAGTGGGCGTGTCTTCCTTCCCGTCAGAGTTCGTTAGCGAGCGTTTGCGTCTCAGAGTGGGCGGCTTGACCGCCGCGGCAGTGACGTCATCTGTGGTCTCGGTCAGATCTGCAGAAGAGTACATGAAAGTTTAACATTATTTCACATATTGCTAACATGTTGCTAGCATGATTTAACACGTTGCTGGTATGTTTCTAACATTATTTCACATATTGTTTGCCTGATTTACTACACTGCTAGCATGTTGCTATTATGATTTAACACAATTTAACATGTTGCTAGCATGATTTAGCATATTACTAACACATTGTTAGCAAGACTTCAGATCACCTGCTGGGCCGGAGGGGGCGGCGCTGCTCGTTACGGGAAGAGAAGTGGGCGTGTCTTCCTTCCCATCAGAGTTCGTTAGTGAGCGTTTGCTTCTCAGAGTGGGCGGACTGACCGCCGCAGCAGTGATGTCATCGGTGGTCTCGGTCAGGTCTGCAGATGAGTGCATGAAAGTTTGAAGTCAATGAAATATTTTAACATGTTTAACATATTTTAACACATCGTTAACATTTTTTGCATAATTTAGCATTTTGTTAACATGTTTTAACATGTTTCTTACATGATTTAGTCTATTGCCAACATGTCTCTAACATGATTTAACATTTTTAAAGGTTTTATTGTTACTAACATTATTTCACATATTGCTAACATGTTTTAACACGTTGCTGGTGTGTTTCTAATAGTATTTCACAAATTGCTAGCATGATTTAGCATATTGCTAACACATTTTAGCACATTGTTAACAAGACTTCAGATCACCTGCTGGGCCGGAGGGGGCGGCGCTGCTCGTTACAGGAAGAGAAGTGGGCGTGTCTTCCTTCACCTCAGCATTCGGTAGTGAGCGTTTGCTTCTCAGAGTGGGCGGACTGACCGCCGCGGCAGTGATGTCATCGGTGGTCTCCGTCAGATCTGCAGTACAGCGCATGTAAGTTTATGAAAGTTTGAAGTTATTAAAAAAATATATTTAAACATGTTCTAACATATTCTAACACATCGTTCATAAGTATAATTTAAGCATAATTTAGCATTTTGTTAACATGTTGCTAATATGATTTAACACATTTTAACATGTTGCTAGTATGATTTAGCATATTGCTAAAACACATTTTAGCACATTGTTAGCAAGACTTCAGATCACCTGCTGGGCCGGAGGGGGCGGCACTGCTCGTTACAGGAAGAGAAGTGGGCGTGTCTTCCTTCCCATCAGAGTTCGTTTGCGAACGTTTGCGTCTCAGAGTGGGCGGACTGACCAGCGCGGCAGTGATGTCATCGGTGGTCTCGGTCAGATCTGCAGTAGAGCGCATGAAAATGTAAAGATTTTACTCTGTAAAGAGGAGTCAATAAAATGTTGCAAGCATATTTTATGCTACACGTTGGTAACATGTTTTAGCACATCGCAGACATGTTTCTAGCATGATTTAGCATAGTGTTAACATGTTGCTTGCATGATTTAGTACCTTACTAACGCGCCAAGCATGATTTAACATTGTTAGAATGTTTTAATACATTTCTAACATGATTTGACACTTTGCTGGTATGTTTCTAACGTGAATTAGCATATTGCTCGCCTGATAAACTAAGTGTTTAGCATGTTGCTAAGGTGATTTAAAACATTGCTAACAAGTTTTAACATGTTGCTAGCATGACTTAGCACAGATCACCTGCTGGGCCGGAGGGGGTAGCGCTGCTCGTCACTGGAAGAGAAGTGGGCGTGTCTCCCTTCACATCAGAGACTGTTAGCGAGCGTTTGCGTCTCAGAGCGGGCGGCTTGACCGGCGCGGCAGTGATGTCATCGGTGATCTCCGTAAGATCTGCAGTAGAGCGCATAAGAAGTTTATGAAAGTCAATAAAATGTTTTAACACAACATATTCACACATTTTTAACTTGTTTTAACATATTGTTTAGTGATGGCCGGTTCGTGAACGAATCGTTCTTTTGAACCGGTTCTTTTTAGTGAACCGGTCGAACCAGTACACTAAATCGGACTGAATCGTTCAAAACAGTTCGCGTCTTGCGTCAGCGGTAAACCACAAGTTACTAAAGTTACTCACTTTCAGACATGCCTGACAGTCCCTCCGAATCTAAATAAACCAATATCCATTAGTACATTTTATTCAGTAACTCAAAAAGTTCACTGAACGGAGACATATGTTGGTGCTGAGAGAAGCGATGAGCACGAGCAGCTGATACTGCGCATGCGTGTACTACCGAACATACAGGTACAGCGGTCGGATAACCAGTACAGAACCGAGAACTGTTTCTTTCGGACACGTTCGACATATTGAGAACTGATGAGTTGATGAGCTGAGCATGCGTGCATTTTTTTTCTGAGGGACGAAATGTACGTTTCCATGTCTTTAGTTGAACATATCAGTAAGTGTAACAAAATAAAACATTTTGGAAACATGTTTATCACATTACTGTATCACTGTATTATTTTAACGATTGGAAATAATGATTGGATTCTAAAACTGTTTAACTACTAAACATTTATTATACTAAAATAATATTTTCAGGAACAGCTCATTTAATTTCTAAGTAACAATATAAATCATTGATGTAAACTCTTGCCAAGGTTTGGTGCACTGCTTAGTAAATAATGTGTTAACATAAAGAATTAAACATATATGTTTAATTCGTTATGTTAACACATTATAAACATGATGTATACTGTATAGGCTACAGAAGGCTATATTGGAGACAGACATGCATCGATTTTTTAGTTTTGTCGACTGTATATTCAGGTTTCAGCTCAGCACACAGCTATGGTTCTCGAGTCGAGAACTGGTTGTTGCAGTTCTTGAATCACTAGTACAGAACCGAGAACTGTTTCTTTCGGACACGTTCGATACGGAGAACCGATGAGCTGGAGATACTGCGCATGCGTGATAGCACCGTCTCTGAACAGAACTTTCTTTCGGCCGGCTGATCCTGTGCTGATACATGAGCACGCAGTAGTACGGGTGAACCCAGGACTTAAATGAGAGGGCGAATCGGCGAAATGTAAGTTTATTTAATAACAAATAAAATGATGAAGACCATTTATGCATTTTATATATTTAAAACATGTAAAACATCCGCGTTAGCACATCGCCTAGGCTGCAGCAGGGTTCGTTTTCAAAATGTAAATGTAAGAAACTTATCCAAGATGATTATGACAATGCATACTATTATTTAACTGAAGTTGTGATTACAAATGCCTTTAATTTGAAGTATTTTTATCCGCCGGGATGATAGAATTGACGTCATTACGTGATGACGTAAAAGAACTGGTGAACCGGTTTTTTGAACCGGTTCATTAAAACGAACTGTCCGAAAGAACCGGTTCGCGGAAAAGAACCGGACTTCCCATCACTAATATTGTTAGCATGTTTTAACATGTTGCTTGCATAATTTAGTTCGTTGCTAATATGTCTCTAAAATGAACTAACATGTTTAAACATGTTGCTAACATGATTTATCACATTGCTGGTATATTTCGAACATGAATTAGCATATTGCTCGCCTGTCTTACTACGTTGCTAGCATGTTGCTAACATGATTAAGCTTGTGTTAACATGTTTCTAACATGGTTTGACACACTTTTAACATGTTGCTAGCATGATTCAAAATGTGTTAGCATGCTGCTAACATGATTTAAAACATTGCTATCAAGTTTTAACATGTTGCTAGCATGACTTGGCACAGATCACCTGCTGGGCCGGAGGGGGCGGCCCTGCTCGTTACTGGAAGAGAAGTGGGCGTGTCTTCCTTCCCATCGGAGTTCGTTAGCGAGCGTTTGCGTTTCAGAGTAGGCAGCCTGACCGGCGCGGCAGTGATGTCATCGGTGGTCTTCGTCAGATCTGTAGTAAAGCGCATGAAAGTCAATAAAATATTTTAACATCTTCTAACATATTTTAACCCATCATTAACATGTTTTAGCATTATTTAGCATTTTGCTAACATGTTTTGATCTTGTTGCTAACATAATTTAGCATATTACTAACACATTTTAGCACATTGTTAGCAAGACTTCAGATCACCTGCTGGGCCGGAGGGGGCGGCGCTGTTCATTACAGGAAGAGTGGGCATGTCTTCCTTCATATCAGAGTTCGTTAGCGAGCGTTTGCGTCTCAGAGTGAGCGGCCTGACCGGCGCGGCAGTGATGTCATCGGTGGTCTCAGTCAGATCTGCAGTAGAGCGCGTAATCCTCAAGGGCTGAATGATTTCAAACACAACACACACAACATTAGCAACTCATAAACCAGGTTCAGATGTGATGGAGAATGGCGTCGCACAAACCTTTTGACGATTGTTAGCATCCATCCGTTCCTTTGCCGTTGAAATGATTTTTCTATTCAGTACGCGTTTCCTGCGAGCGGAAAGTGTCTTTGCCACAATGGCTCGTCTCGCTAAAACGTTCTTCCTGAATGGCAACATCCTCCTCCCTGCCGCGACTGTCTTGAGCGACGTCCCTCTCCTCGCAGGCGCGACTTCCTTCGTTCGTCTTTTGTCGCGCGTGACGATCTTTGCCGTTGAATATTTGGAGCGCGTCAACCTGGTTGCGGTTGTTTTATCATCCGTCGACTTGGCAGATTCAGACTTGGCTTTGCCTTGAGTTTCTCTGCTGCGCGGCGTCGCTGCTTTCAGTGGCGTTTTATCATCCGTCGGCTTGACAGTTTCAGACTTGGCTTTGCTTTGAGTTTCTCTGCTGCGCGGCGTAGCTGCTTTCAGTGGCGACGAATTGGCCTTCGCCACCGAATCGTCACAGGATCCAGTCTTGGTTTTTTCTTCGCTCTGATTTTTCGCTTTCTTCTTTCTGTCTTTCAGCCTCTGTCGACTCTCTGACAGTCGTTTCACCAGCGCGGCTTTCTGTCAGGAACACAAAGCCCATGCATTACAGTCTTTTCTAAAGGCTGTTCACACCGATAAACAAAACGATAAACGTATTACCACCCTCACCAGCAGACGATAACTAAAACGATAACTAGGGTCCACAGCAGCGGACGATAACTATAACTATATTAGCGTAATTGTGGTGTGGACTCTGCTATTCTGTCCATTTAGAACAATTTTCAGAAAGATATCTTTATCATTATATTTATCATGCCTTAAAGGACAACTCTGGCGCAAAATTAACCTTTGGTCTAATAACACATTGGCCCAGAGTCAACCGTTCTCTGAGATCTGTTTTCATGATAATCGAATATAAAAAGTTTTAATAATAATCGAATGAAAAGAGTTTCATGAAAACAGAGAACGGTCGACTAGGTACCAAAGTGTTATTAGACCAAAGGTTCATTTTTGCACCGGAGTTCTCCTTTAATTAACAGCAAACACTGACCTTTTGACCTCTGAGGCCCACGCCCGGGTCGTTCTCGATCTCCCACATGCCCTCCTCGAACCCGCCCCGTTTGATGGGCCGGCCGTACTTCTCTTTGTTTGGCCAGTAGGGGGCGATGTCTCTGGGGAAGAGAAATGTTCTGGAAGAGAGTGCAATGCTAGTTAATACTAAACATCAACTAACAATGACTAAAAATATACGTACCCATAAGCTTGTGTGATCTACTGTTAATCCAACTTTGTGTTCTCATTGTTAGGTGGTCTTATAAACATGTTAAGATTAATCATTATATACATAGATTAGATATATATTTCCGCATTATAATTCGAGTTTCTCTATATCACACTGGGTATTACGCGGACAGTTGTACATTGCATTGCAAACCTTTGGTTTAATGAAGGCTGTGCGTGTTTGTTTGACTCGAGTTCACTTACGTGGAGTGTGTTCCATAAAAGAAGATGGGGATCTTGTTTCTTGGGGCTTTTCCTTCACCAATCTGAGTGACAAAACAACAACAACAACAACACATAAACAGTCCGATTTAACATTATATGCGATGATATATGCCTTATATCTGCTGTATATAAACTCACTCTGGCGGGCCAGAAAGGATAACCCTTCATCTTAGCAAACACTATATCGCCTGGAATAAAATCATCGGTGTTCTGATCAGATGTAATCTTCATCTGAGAAAACAAAATACAAATGAATACAAATAACACTCCTCATCATGTGTCTTCAACACATCTAAACAATAAACAAAACACTTTACCAGCAGAGACACATCTTACATGCATTAAATTAGCCGTGAGGTTGCCTTTGTAAAACACTATTTTGATTTTACCATCATTTCATTGCTATCGACTATGAAGTTAAATAAAATGATAGCCGTGTTTAGCTAGCTTAGGCTAACACACGCCCATTGTTAGTATATGACCTCACCTTTACTCCCTTCTGCATATCTACCTACTCAGGGAATATTTTACTAACACTTTGATTTAAAAACAAACGGAAAATACAGTAGCTATTAAAAATATTATCACGCGATAAATGAAAGGACATGAAGACTTGCGAGAGAGAGCGTCTCCCCTCAGCACCGGTGGAATAGATCAGTCCGCCTCAATAACTGAGGAATGTACCATTACACACAGAGAGAGGGAGGTTTGGGTTCAAATGTATTCTTAATATAATTCATAACATTGATTTCTTCTCAATGTTAAGAATAATTACTAAATAGTTTGTGTTGTATTTAACTACGCAGTAATTTAAAATTATTTTCGCGGATGGAAAAACAAAAGCACGTGATTGTTTGTCAACAGAAGCCGTTAAAGAGTGTTAGGAAGCGGTAAAAAAATTAAGTTGTTTATAATATCTTAACGCTTTATTTAATCATTTAACAACATAAAAACACATATGTATAAATTAAAAGTGAGCCGCGAGTGACACGTGGTTTGATGAAATTTCGCGGTGTTTTTCGTTTATCGTTGTTGTCATGGTGAGGAGGAGGAGGAAACATGGCGTCGGACTCGGATTCGAACGGACGCTGAGGAGTGTTTACAACGACACGGATTTATACATTCGAATGACGTTTTACTGCAATATTTAATAATAAACGCGCACACAAGCCTGTTAATGCTGGGTTGGTCTTTACTTTTAATCATGTTGTTGTGAATTGACCGTTTATCGTGTTTAGAAACACACGTGAATTTGATTTAGTTTTCGCAGAACTTTATTGTGTATCATGAGTCATGCGCTACTTTGGCGTGTTGATTAATTTACATGTATATAAACTAGTCTTTGTCGATGTATACTGCAAAAAATGATTTTCTTACTTTGTATTTTTGTCTTGTTTCCAGTCCAAATATCGAGTTCCAAATGCAATTTCGACTGGATTGGAAACAAGACAAAAATACTGAGTAAGAAAAGCATTGTCTGCAGTGTAAATGCACATCTAAACGGGTTATAATGTTCTGATGTCATGTTTCTCCTTCTCTGTGTTTGTGAACCATGACTGTATCTCTCCTGTGTGTGTGTCAGCAGTGTGAGGACCGGTTGACCTCATGCCCTCCGGCTTGCCCTCGGCCCGGCTTCGGCCCAAGCGCGGCCCGGTTCCCTCCTCTTCTCACCCGGCCCGCACCGCACAGAACCCACAGGAGGAGATCCGCAGGTCCAGAACACACTTCACATCTGACCTGGAACATTCACAACACACACGTGTTGGTTGATTATAATTATGACATGAAATGTAAAAATTATGACTTTTTTAGTGATTTGACCTTTCATGTCATCATTTTGACTTTTAATGCCATAATTATGACGTAGTATGTCACAATTTTGACTTTTTGGTCATAATTTCATTTTTGTTTTGTTACAATTTTTTACTTTAAATAATGAAAAGTCAGAACTATGACTTTTTAAGTAATTTGACTTTTAATGTCACAACTTTTTGTTTTCTTTTTGATTTAGTATGGTCATTATTTTGACTGTCATAATTAGAATTTTTGCAATCATTTGGACTTTTTAATATCATAATTTGGACTTTTATGTCATGATAAAATCATCATTTGGACTTTTTGTCATACTTTTAATTTTTTGTACGTTTTTTTAACGTTTTGTCATAATTATATTTTATTTTTTTCTCATAATTTAGACTTGTGCCATGATTTTGACTTTTTAATGCCATGATTTTTTGTATTTATATTGACCTCATAAATCATAATTTTGCCTTGGTATGTCATAATTGGGACTTTCTTTCATAATTTAGATATTTGTTGTCAGAGTTTTGACTTTGAAAATGTCACAATTTTGTCTCTCCTTATTAATCTAGTCTACACTAAAATGCATGTTTGAGCTGTTTTAACTGAAAGCATGTCTTAAAATGTTTAACCTCCAGATTCTGTGTTTTCCTAGGGCACATTTCTTAAAGCTACTTAAACGTCCTTATTGAACTAAGGCTTAATCTGAGCCCTGTCTGTGAAACCAGGCCAGAATGTCATAATTTTGACTTGCATCATACACACATGACTGATGTCATTGACATACGTGTGTGTGTGTGCAGGCTCAGAGAGCCGGTTGACGGCCTGCAGAGAGAGAGACGGGTCGGGGAGAGAGACACCGATGAGGACTTCACTCTCGCTGCTGAGCTGAGGTGGAGGATTAACCAGCTGCAGAGAGACAAGCTGGACTGCTGCTCCAAACACAATCAAGAGGTGCTTCTGGTCATGCTTTTGCCAGAGGCTTTTATTCAAAGCATTTAATAAGTAAACACGTGATCATGGGGTCATGTGATGCTCGAGTCATGTGATGTGTGTGTGTCGCAGGTGTCGCGGTACGAGGCTCAGGCGGCCCGGTTGCGAGCGCTGGTGGAGCGAGGAGAAGCACAGCGGCAGAACCTGGAGTACGAGCTCACCGTGGTGAAGAGAGACACTGAGGAGCTGAGGACACACAACACCAGGCTGGAGGGTGAGTGTGTGAGAGAGTATGGCTTTAACTTTAAATTTGTACAAAACTTGGTTAACTTTGATTATATAGCAATTTAGAAGACCAAATAAATATTGCTATACGTCTATAACCTGCATATTCTGAAGTGCTTCTGCTGAGTGTGTTTAAAAACAGACCAAAGTTGACAGTATGCCACTGACTGTGTGTGTGTGTGTGTGTGTGTGTGCGTGTGTGTGCAGTCCTCAGCTCAGAGCTGCGTCAGAGAGTGTCAGATCTACAGAGATCTTTAGAGATAACACAGCAGGCGCGTGAGGACGAACTGCAGGGCCTCCAGGCGGAGCTGCGCGAGAGGGACCGTCTGATGCTGAGCTCAGCTGCTGAACACGAGCTGCTGCAGGCCGAGAAGACACACCTAGACACACTCATACAGGTCTGTCCATCTATATATCTCTCTTAGGGCTGGGTATCGATTCACATTTCAATTTCGATTCGATTTCGATTCACAAGCTCTCAGTTCGATTCGATTTCGATTCTCGATTCAATTTTCGATTTCGATTCCTGATTTGATTCTCGATTCGACTATAATGAAGATGTAATACAAATCCTATATTTATAAAAAAGAACAGTGGACATAAGTTTACTAGTGGTTAATTAATACAAGGAAATTAAGAGCCATAACCCTGTATATAAAACTCTTTTTATTTTAGGTACACTAAATGCATACAGAGAATAAACAGGATTTTGATGCAATATGCAAAAACAGTCAGAACAGTCGCACAGCTTGATCAAACAGTATCATGTTATTTTATGTTTAAGATAGATAAAGATAAATAAATATATAAATATTTAGACTTTTTTTTTTTACATTGATCTTACCTAAATGGTAATGTAATTTTTTGTTTATTTTTGTTTTAAGAGTTTATGTATGGAAGCTTGATTTCAATCTTTGAATTAAATTGAAAAAAGTAGCACAAATAAATACAATAGAATAAAGACACAAATTAAGAGACATTTTGGGGTGGTTTTTTTGGGTATCAGAAATACTACAGAAACTGAATAAAGTAATCCAATGTAAAATAACACTGGATAGTCTTTTTAGTCCAGACTGAATTAAATACAAAGGCTATTAATTCTGATTGCTTACAATTAATACTATATTCTGTTGTTATGACAACAGAATTAATGACTGACACAAATGGCTGCGTTCACTTTAAGAACTAGTGTGCGAATCCATTACTGTTTCATTAACTTTCTGTCACACCCGTTTAATGCTAATTTAAGACATTACCGACTGTCTTTACGAGGTTACTCACCAAGACCAGAGTTTTGACATAATGTCGCGTGTTTTAACTGTTAAAGTGATATAATCCAGAGATAAAACTTTTGTTTCTGGCGAGCTGTTTGTGAGGCAGATTTAGGCTGTAACGTTACTGTGCACGCAGTGAAAGACATCTCTGAGAGTGCGCGAGCACGGGATGGTTTAACATTGCTTGTAAAACTCAAAAAGACGTGAAAATGATAAACGTTAGTTAGTTTAGTTTAGTTTAGTTTATTTGTTTAGCACGTTTAGTACAAGTACAGAACAATGCTAGGAGGGAACGAAGCCAGACTAGGCTTGTACAGAGTTCCACTCCTATTCCTATTAACTCACGAGATATGCAGACTAAGCATCACAGAAGAAAAAAAGAAGAACAACAACAAAAAACAGAACACACAAAACAAAAGATGAAAAATAAAAATAAACAACAAATGATAGAAAGCAATTCAATACAAACAAATGTGCTTAGAAAAGAAAAGCGAGGAAAATATAATATATTATATTATATATATATATATATAATAATAATAAAATAAATAAAAACTACAACATAAAAGGCATCAAGCTAGCGATAGTACACTCTTCAAATGCTTTATAAAAGCTGAATAAGAGGACATTGATTGCAACGATGGACTTAACTCACTCCAAAGCTTAGGACCTCTAAAAGAAATATTAAATTGGTGTCTTGTGGTACGTGCGATTGGTAAGACTAAGTTATTATTGCTATGTCTAGTGTGCAATGAATGAACATGTGAGATAGGAATAAACAAATTCTGGAAAGAGTCTGGTAGATCTTGTTTCCTATAAATAAACTTATGCATAAGTAAGCATGTTTGATAAATATTTACCTTATCAATAGGGAGAACTTTAAATTTATTAAAAAGAGGGACCGAAGGTGCATATCTGTTTGAATGGGAAATAAATCTAAGATACTTTTTCTGTATAACTAATAATTTATTAAGGTGGGTAGGATATGTAGCTGCCCAAACAATGTTGCAATAATTAATAAATGGAAACAAAAAACTATAATATAAGGTTAAAAATGCTGAGGAATGAACCAAAGGACAAACCCTCCTCAATATACCCAACATTTTAGCTGACCTCTTAGAAACAAAATTAATATGATTAGACCAATTAAGACCACTATCAATAATGACTCCTAAAAATCTGGTATGTTGAACCAATTCGATTTGTGTATTATTAATGTAGATCTTAGATAATTCAATAGGGTAATGTTTGTGAGTATTACAAAAAATCATAAAGTTGCATTTTTTTATATTGAGAGTAAGTTTGTTCGATTGAAACCATTCCATGATATATGATAGTTCCTCGTTAACCATTTTTATTAGTATATTGAAGTCATGGTGCGAAGCTACAAGATTTGTATCATCAGCGAATAGAACTGGGAGAAGTTTAGTACAAATCATAGGCATATCATTTATGTAAATTAAAAATAAAAGAGGCCCTAGAATTGATCCTTGAGGGACCCCAAGTTACGATCATAGGTTACGATGCAATGCTGGTCCGATTGTTAAGTGAATATTCCGTCATGTCCCGACTCCTGAACGCGTGTGTGTATCGACAGCTGCAGCGCTTGGCTAGTGCAGAGAGACGAGAAGATGCAGCACCGCGTCCGCGAGCCCTTTATATGGAAAAAATCGATTCCGGCCGTTGAGAATCGATTTTGAATCGAACACATTTTAAAAAACGATTAATCGAAAAATCGATTTTTTTGCCCAGCCCTAATCTCTCTATATATCCATCCATCCAAGTGTGAATGTCTGTTTTTGTGTTAACAGGAACAGAATGAAACTCTTTATAAACTGAAATGTGAAGTGGAGCGAGTGAAGAGAGACGGAGAGAAAGACACAGAGCGACTGAAACATCAATCAACAGAGCTGAAGCGCAGCGTCGAGAGAGAACAGAAGCTACGCTGCGATCTGGAGGTGAGTTTCAGGTGTGCTGATGGTCAGAGCTGTTCTGTAGCTCAAACACGGTGTGTGTGTGTGTGTGTGTGTGTGCGTGCAGGCAGCTCTGCAGAGGACGAAGGTTCTGGAGCAGAGTGTCGAGTCGGAGCGAGTCAGCTCTGAGATCATCCAGGTAACACACGCGTGTTTATGAGCGTGCACATGCTGGAGCAGAGTCCGCTCATCTGTGTGTGTGTGTGTGTGTGTGTGTGTGTGCAGATGAGGATGAGAGATCTGGAAGGCGCTCTGGAGCTGGAGAAGAAAGGTCACGCAGAGGTCATGTCGAGTCTAGAGCTCATGAAGCAGAAGTTCGGGGAGGTGGAGCGAGCGAACGCTGACGAGAGAGACCGATCACATGACCTGAGCCACAAACTCTCACAGTGAGGCCAAACACACCAGGCTTAAATATATTCAGCACACCAGACGTTTTTACCGCTTCTTAAGACGACTGCGTTTAAGTTTGCATTATTAAAGCTTCTGAAATGTTTGTCTGAGGATAACAGCATTATAAAGTACATAGATTATAACCCCCCCCCCCCCCCAAATATATACAAATATATATATATATAAATTTAACAATGTTAAATTTTAAAAATTTAAAATTTAACAAATTGCAGATTTGACAAATGATCCGACCCTTGGCTCAAAAAATAGTAAATGCATGAATTGTGTGATCCGTTGCACTGCTAATAGTGCGGTGTGAACAGTGTCTCCTCTTCGACCGCTGTGGTGTTGCGATATGTGTTTGAGATCTTATGTTTTTATGTTCGTGATGATGTGTTCAGGTTGGAAAAGGACTTCTTGACCATGAGAACTGATCTGATTGGTCAGCTGGAGCATGAGAAGGCAGAGTCTGTGGATCTGATTAGTCAGCTGGAGCATGTGAAGGCGGAGTCTGCGGATCTGATTGGTCAGTTAGAGCAAGAAAGGGCGGAGTCAGTGAAGCTGTCCGTCAAACTGCAGGAGCAGGAGAGAGTGTGTTCAGAGACACAACAGGAACACATGCGGGTAAACGCTCGCGTGTCTCTACACCTGACAACTATACACTCAAACTAAACATCACTCAGACACCGGATATAGACCATTTCACAAGATGTAAACAACACTGGTCCAGAAGCACTTCCTGTTTCAGTTTTTTAACACTACATAAAAGCTGGGATAAAATACAACCAACAGAAACATATAAAACTGAATCAAAAAGTTAAACAAACATCTTTAAGATGTATTGTTTACATATGAAATAAAGAAAACAGTTACCAAACTGAAACAGGAAGTGCTTCTGGACCAGCGTTGTTTACATCTTTTGAATGTACGTTCCACTAGTGTGTGATCAGGACACTGTAGTTCACTTCTGTAAGTGAGGAGAGCAAAATAAAGGAAACTGTGACATATTACACACAATATTCTTCATACAGTGACTACCATTTACACACATTTGAGACCAGAAATGATTCCTCCACTTTGAGCTGATGATGTTTTGCTGAAGTGTGTTTTCTGTAAGTGCTAATGCTCTTTTTGCAACATGAAGCATTGCTTGGTCACTAGTTGAGCTAAACTGCTATTATCTAATTGTGGAGTTAAATTTAACAGATATTCAACATAATTCATGTGAGAGTCCAACAGAAGGACAAAACCAGTCCAATATCCACTGATCTGAGAACTGAGTTCTGCTCATGTTTATAAACTGATGACTGATTTATCATTTTTGCAATTTGATTTAATGTATTATGCTTTCAAATAACAACCAGCTAAATTATGTGTGTGTGTGTGTGTGTGTGTGTGTGTTTTAGGTGCAGGCGTCGTATGACAGTGTGCTGAGTGATCTTGATCAGGTGGTACACCAGTATCAGCAGCAGGGGGCGACACACACTTACAACACAGGTCAGTGAACAAGACACACACACACACACACACACAGATCAGAAGACGGACACCACTGCTAATGAATCAACACTGAACCGATGTGAATAACGCCGCTTGTGTTAAGTAGGTGTGTTCTAAAGTCTTCCTGTAGTCAATAACGGTATCCCTTAAAACTCATGTTTAATCTCCAAAATTACACATTTAAATGCCTTAAAATATCTTGAATGTAACTCGACACCCTTGCCACATTTAGTATGGGTGGTTCTATATGCAAATGAGCCCCGCCTCCACTCACTCCCTCACTCAGAGATCCACTGGTTGGCGATCACACGTTGATCTGATTGGTTCCAAGGTGGTTTGTGACGTCAGAAACACCAGCGATTTCACAGCGTGTTTTTGAGACTGTCTTTGGTTCACTGCAGTTTTAAGGCTCGGTTGTTGAATGCGTTAAAAACTAACGAGATCCTTAATGAGGAAATGAACATCGCGCATTACTGTCCCTGAAAGTAAATACATCACCTCATTAGTTATTCTGGGGGAATATTGTAACACATTACTTTTAAAAGTAACTTCTGCCAACACTGATTAACACTGTTATTTCCGTGTGTGTGTGTGTGTTGTAGAAGGATATAAACACAACGCATCTGCTCTGATGGACATCCTGCAGCGAACGCTACACAACTACAGCACACAGGTACACCTACACACCTGAGAAGTGTGCTTCAAATCTTGTGCCAATGCAAATTATACTGCATATTTTGATAAAGGTGTGTGTGTGTGTGTGTGTGTGTGTGTGTGTGTGCAGTCGCAGGAGTCTGTGGTCGTGCTGCAGAAGCTGGATGGTGAGATCAGACAGAAGGATGAAGTGATCTCGGATCTCCAGATGAAGCTCCAGGTGTGTGTGTGTGTGTGTGTGTGTGTGTGTGTGTGTGTGTGTGTGAGCTCTCCATGAGGTGATGGTGTTTCCTCTGTCCGTGTGCAGGAGTGTGAGGCTCGCGGTGTGTGTGTGCATGAAGAAGCCAAGCGTCTGCGTGCCTGTGTGTCAGACGCTGCGGTGGAACTGCGCAGACTCTCTCAGCAGCTCCAGGAGGAGAAAACACAACACACACACACACACGCACAGATCAACACACTGCGACAGCAGCATCACAGCGACGGCCAGGTACCAGAGCGTACACAACTAACTAAATCAATATGAACTGGAATATATCAAAGTAAATGAGCTCATATGACTGACTTTATACACTTTTATACAGTATACATACAATAGTAGTGTATTATGGGCTCATTTTATCTCAGCTAGTTGCTAAGGCAACAGTTCTCATTTTAGTTTAACTTTATATACTAAAATAATGAAAACTAAAGTAAAAATGAATAACATTTTTTTTAAACAAAACTACTAAAAATTACAAAAACACTAAACGAAATGTTATATGAAAAATAAAAGCTAATTCAAAATAAATTAATAAAACTATAATAGTAAATTAGTGAAACTAAAAGAAGAGAACTATAACGGAACCGACAAAAACACTCAACAAAATTACTAAAAAAGGTATTAATAAAAACTATAATCATGCTACAAAAACATCACTGTCGGCTTCACACACTCACCCTCAGTGCTTGCTCTTCCTGACACACTTTACAGTGCTCGACCTGACCCGACCCGACCCGACCTGACCCGACCTGACCCATTAGTTTCTGTTTGCTTTTGTTGTTCATTGTATATTTTCTGTGTTTAGGAGAAGCTGGCGTTCCTGCACACGCTCTACCAGCGCATGCTCGCCGGGTGTGTGCTGGTGACCCCGCCGCACTGCATGCTGGGTAGCTTCTCGTGGGCGGAGCTTAGTGCGCTGGTGCAGGAGCACATGGACACGCTGACCTCTGACCTCGCCGCAGCCAATCAGAAGGTGAGCAGGGGCTTGTGGGAAAGGTGTGCTGTAGATGTTGTGCAGTCCTGATGTGTGTGTGTGTGTGTGTGTGTCAGGTGTCGTGTCTGGAGAGTGTGTGTGAGGGGAAATCAGCAGCGCTGGAGAGCGTGAGCGCACAGATGAGGCAACGAGAGGAGAGATGGGTCAAACTGAGAGAAGACCTCGACACACGACACACACACCTCAACCAGCAGCTGCAGCTCAAAGTACAGGTACACACACACTCTGATTCGGTACTCTAACTAACATCTCTATCAGTGGCCTCATTCATAGCCCATATTGTGCTCCTCCACAGTCCTGATGTGTTCAGGCTCTCCTAGATCAGGTTTTCCTGCTTGAATGTTGATTATTCTCCTCATATTCTCCAGTGTTGCGGCTCCTCTCTTCCCAGTCTGTCAGGAACGCTCTGTTTACTTCCTGTCTCTGTGAAGCCCCTCCTCCTGAAAGCACACTGTGCTCTGATTGGTCGGCTGGAGCAGTGTGTTGTAATTGGTCTTCGAGTGTGTTTGGGAAATGTCCCGCCCCTTCCCATAACTGCCAGTTTATCACACTACTAACTAACTCCAT
The DNA here is from genome assembly GCF_016745375.1 of Pimephales promelas. The sequence continues at coordinate 373,662 of NW_024121654.1, forward strand.
CAGGCCCCGCCCCTTTATTCAAATATTCGCATGAATTATTATAATGAGGAATATTGAGACCGGGAGAAACGCTGAGATACTAACCTACTGTCTCTGCAGGAGCTCAGTGTTCAGCTGGAGCGTGCTCAGTCCGAGCAGAGGCAGGAAGTGATGCGTCTGTGTGTGGCGTGCGGGCTGCTCGCGGGGTGTGTGCGCGCGCTGCGGAGGCAGGTGTGTTTGCTAGCGTGGCAGAAGCTCGTGCTGCTGGAGCGAGTGAGTGACGCGGACGCCATGAAGACGGAGGTCGCGAAGCTTCTGCAGGCGCTCGGTGAGCCCGGGGTCAAAGGTCACGGCAGGTTTCGCCGCTACGCCATCGCTGTGCTAGCGGCCGGGCGTCTGCGCGCTCTGGGACGCGGCTCCGGCGTGATGTTCAGGGTGGCGGTGGGCGTCGGGCCGCACGTGTGTGTGAGAGAGGAAGAGGAGGACGGAGTGAAGAAGACGCTCACGTCCGCGGCGCTGATCGAGCTCGTGCACACGTGCGTGGGGGAAGTCCAGGAGGACGTCAACAGAACCAGTGAGAAACACACACACACACACACACTTAACTGATATTGCAACTAGAGATGTATCATACAATAATCGCGACCGCTGATCATGTGACCGCCAGGCTCGGCTGCAGTGATGTCAGCGGCTCAGAGCGGGTGCAGGAAGATGTTGGAGCGGCTCCTCTGGGACGTGGACTCTCAGTGCGCAGGGCATTATGGGAAGGACTCGTTGGCACGGCGACTGCGTGACGGACTCCACGCGCAGAACACTAAACACAGCTCCTGGAACAGCAAGGTACCCGCGTGAGACGACTGCGACAACTCCGATGACGCCCACAATAATAACTAAAAAACGTTAGCGATTAGTCGTGTCTGCCCGCTGTGCGGCGGTGAGTTTAGCTGAAAGATCTGCTGCTGGACGTTAACGCCAACAGTGGAGGATTGAAGTGTTTAATGCATCACTGCGTGACATTAATATACATGTAAAACGTTTCTAACATTTACAGGATAAAGACTATTAGATTAATTATCGAGCAACTAATCGATTATCAGAATGATCATAGCTCTACATCATAGACATATACACTAGACGTCACCTTGGCTACGGCAGTTCATTGGAACGAATGTGTCAATAGAAACAGGGGAGCCCCTCCACTTTAATGCATCAGACACAGGTCTAACGGAAATAAAATCATAAATCATCATGAATGCGATTTTTCTTGTTTTTTTGGTTTGTTCCAACGGTCAGACATGTATTTATCATTGATTCCAGAAAGACATTTTTTATTTTTTTTTAACATTCTTCCTAGTTCAGATTTCATCCGTGAACATCATACGCTGCACAAAAGTCCGCCACCATCAATGAATTCGAAGTAAAGGCAGAGATAGCAGCGTTACCTAGCTACTTCCTATGACAAGACCCCTGTTCCAAGATGGCGGCGGGTTTGACACATGCTTAGAACCCCAAGGTGACGTCTAGTGTATATGTCTATGGCTCTACATGAGGGGAAGTTGAGTGTTCTCTGCTCGATTGTGTCGTACACGAGTGAAACGCTTCAGGAACGAGTGTGGGCGGGGCTTGATTGTCTGTGGGGAGTTGATTGGATGGCTGACAGGTGGTCCCGCCCTCGAGATGTCGCTGTAACGTGTGTGTGTGTGTGTGTGTGTAGATGATGATGGCGTCTCTTCAGAAGCACATCCTGGAGTTCACACAGCGACTGCATTCAGCGGAGGTGGAGCGGAGGAACCTGAGACTGGAGCGCACACACACACACACCGGCAGAGACACACACACCGTGAGTCAGACACACACACACACACACACTGTGAGTGCTGAAACTTCTGCTTTGATCACAGGAATAAATTACACGTCTGTAGGAATTGTATTTGATCAGAAATAATTCATTAAATAATAAACAATAATATTAATTTATTGTAATGTACTGAATGTACATTTAGACAAATGCCTTTCTGCTGTGTGTGTGTGTGTGTGTGTGTGTGTGTGTGTGTGTGTGTGTCAGGCGTGTGCCCCCCGCCGGCAGCTGGAGCGAGTGTGTGAGGAGCTCAGCTGTGCCCTCCAGAGGGAGCTCCGCGCTCAGGCTCTCCTGCACGACCAGGCCTCTCAGCTGCAGCAACTGGGCCTCAGCATGGAGCTGCACACGGGGGACGAGCTGGAGAAGGACCGCACGCTCGCACAGGCTGTGCAGGTACACACACACACACTTTCCTGCATACAGTCGTGTTAATAGTGTCCTCTGTGAACATGTGCCGTCACACACCCCTCAGTGTCCAGTTCGGCTTGTAACTCATAATAACTGCTTTATTCATAAACAAACAGTGGAAGAACATTCGACGCTAACCCCAGAACCTGCATCGAGCTTATAATCTCTGAGATATGACAACACCACAAACAACTAATCCATGTAACATCGTGTCCTATTATACAAAAATTGACAAAAAGTAACTTTTATTGTTCTAGTTGTGATTTGATGACATGTAAAGAGCGCTTGCTCTGCTGCCTGAAGTCATCATGCTCCATCTGACACTTAAACATGTCCAGTGACCCCTGACCCAGTCTACAGATGTGGGTTTCATAAAGTTAGGGTTAGATGTAGATGTGCCGGAGTGAGAGAGTGAGGTGTGTGTGTGTGTGTGTGTGTGTGTGTGTGTGTGTCCAGAGTTTGTCGGACGCTAAGCTGGAGCTGAGGAGGACGCATCAGTCGCTGCGCTCCCTGGGGAAACGGCTCAGCCAATCACAGCAGGACAACCAGGAGCTGCAGCGCAACATCATCAGCGCAGAGAACACACTGCACACCGCAGAAAAGTAACACACACACACACACACACTCACTTAAAGACACACACACTCATGATCTTCAACAGGTTGTTTTGTGTTTGCAGGAATAAAGAGTCTCTGATGAGCTTCATGAAGTGTGTGGAGGAGCGTCTGAAAGAGGCAGGAGCTCACACACACACACACGCACACGCACACACACACGCGCACACACACACGCACACACGCACACACACGGCTGAACGGCCCCTCGGTGTGTTTCTCTCTCAGATGAAGGTCCTGCTGTCCGGAAACGCCCCGTCTCAGGATGACTTCTTCCTCCAGCTCTCCCGAGTGTGTCTCATGCCGGCAGACTCGCAGAGCATCATGGGAAACCCAGAGAGAGACGCGTGCCAGGTACACACACCACACAGCGTATACTTCATGACATCGTGAGCGGTCACATGGACGTGAATCGGGAGTCGTAACGGATGTTACTGTCGTTACAGTCACATGTTTAACTTTGTGTGTGTGTGTGTGTGTGTGTGTGTGTGTGCAGCGTCTGGTGATGCGTTTCCTGGAGCTGTTCCAGCTGATCCGCTGTAAGATGTCCCCTCAGAGGCCGTCGTCCTCATGCGAGTGTGACGCCAGCTGTGTGCCGCCGAGGGAACACTCCTGACCTCCGCTGTGCTGAACCTCTGAACCACACACACACACACACACACACACACACACACTCCTGCCCTCCACAGTGCTGAACCTCTGCTGCTGCTACACACACACACACACACACACACTCTCTCTCCTGCGGAGGTTGGTAACGCTTTTGTACTTGCTGTGTGAACACAAATCGTTCTCGTCCTTCTAGCCGTCAGCAGAGGAGGATTATGGGATGTGTGTGAGGAGCTCATCTTCATCAGCTCGTCCGTCCCTGAGGATGATGATGTTTATCAGTGACATTATTAGATCTGCAGTGGTTTATTGAAGCTGATCCCTCTCTCTCTCACACACACACACACACAGCAGAGTGGGGTAAGATGGGACGCACCCGAAGTCTGCTTCACTTTTGACTTTCTAAATGTACATTACTGGCCGGAAGTGTTGACTCGTGAAGACGGTGACACACACACACACACAGGCGTGTGGCGCTGCCGGGCGATCGAGAGTTACGGGTGTGTGTGCCACAGATGAACCTTTCTCACAACTCTGACAATAAAGTCGCAATTACCTTCTTATTATTATGATTTTTTTTTCTTCATAATAATTAGAACATCAACTTCAAACTATATAACACACACACACACACACTCTCTCACTCAAACACACACACTCACTCATACACACGCAATCACTCTCACAAACATAAAAACACACACACACACACACACACACAAACATAATCTTTTCTCATAAAAGCAGTAAAGCTCAAGCTGGTTATTCGTTATTTGACACTGATTCTGTGAATAAGTCCCAGTGACACTGAGTTTATCTGTGTGTGTGTGTGTGTGTGTGTGTGTGTGTGTGTGTGTGTGTGTGTGTGTGTGTGTGTGTGTGTGTGTGTGTGTGTGTGTATAATCCTCCTTCCGTCTGAGGAAATCCTCTTTCCAGCCGCCATCCAGAGATGAGGAGACACCAAGTGTGTGTGTATGTGTGTGTGTGTGATCAGGGTTCTGTGACTGAGGGTCCGACTGCAGGCGCTGAAACTCAGTGTTTCGCTGAAGCAGGAGTTTATAAGTGTGTGTGATCAGACATCAGACGCTTCTGTAACTCAGTTCTCCTCTGCATAATTCGTAACCGCAGACGTGACCAAAAACCACTGAAAGCATCATAACAGAAGTTCATGTGACTAATAGAAGTTGTTGGATAGTTGTGTGTGAGAAACTGACATGACATCATGACTTTTGCGTAAACACACGTGGCGTGTTATCTATATGCATTTTGAGCTATCCGCGTGTATGCGTACGCCATTAAATGTCCACGTGATTCCGCATGTGTGTACACGCCGTTAAATGTCCGAGTGAAACGAAGCAAAATGTAGATCTACATCTAGGGAGTGATGTATATTTTCCTAGGACGGTAGGGGAACACTGGGGTAGGTCATATTTATACATTAATGTAACGTTAAGTCAAACGGCGTTCATAAACACGCAGAAAAGCGATTATGCGTGTTGATAGCGCGCCAAAAATGGAAATACGAATTGGCGTGTCATCAATGCAATTTCATCAGCGATGTTCCGGTGTGTGTGTGTGTGTGTGTGTGTGTGTGTGTGTGTGTGTGTGTGTGAGTGCGCGTGTTTGAGTGTGTGTATAAAATACTGTAAATGTGACTCTCTTCTGGTCACTGTGTCTGTAAGAGGATCATGTGGCCGAACAAACTAACAAAAAAGTTAATCTCCTGTAAAGCAGTTTCACACACACACACACACACACACACTGCCAGCCGTTTCTGCTGTAACGACACATTTCACCGCTTAAAGTCCCTTCATTATGAATACATTCATCACTGACGCTCATTACAGGCTGATTAAGTCATGATGATGATGATGATGTCGTTTTGTTGCTCGTCGTTGAAAAGGGAAAAAGAGCAAAATATGTACAAGCTTAAATCGTTTTATTAAAACATGATAGTTTGAGGGGAAAGCTGCTCTTCGTCGCGTCAGCATGTCTGAGGATTTACGGCGTAACCGGAATATGCTCTATAATGTTCCCATAAACTTATCAAAATGTTATTTCTAAATGTTATGGGCAAAATGTCAGTTTTTTAAAAAATGTTTGAAAAACGTGGTCATGCTAAGGAAAATTGTATAATTATTCAAAAATTATGGGAACGTAGGCTACATTTGAGTGTTTTCTGAACGTTCTCAAACATTTTTAAACATTAAATGAACATCCACATGAAACACAGGAAAACAGTTGTATAAATAATGTTTTTGTGCTCGTGTTTTTAGAAGATTAGAGAGTAGATAGCTCGTCGCTGAATGTGTGTGTGTGTGTGTGTGCGCGCGCGCGCGCGTTCCCGGTCAGCAGTGGCGCCTCCAGAAATTTTTCGTAGGGGTGGCCAGATGGGGCCAGTTAAAATCTTGGGGTGGCACACCAAAACTACAGTATAAACCATAATTTCAGAATTGTTTTCTACTGTTGTAATAAACCAGCCTGTAGAAAACTATCAGAAAGACTTAAGGAAACTCCTACTGATATACTTTGGTTTATTGTGTAATATTTAATGTTACTAATGATATTAGTAGGGCCCAACTAATATATATTACATTGTATATAATGATATATATTATATGATATATAAGGGTCCTTGCCCCACAGCAAATTTCCAGATACTTACATAATTGTGATGAATTTAATCATTTTTAAGTTATTAGTTTGCAGTGTAAGATTACAGTTAACACCTTTAAATATTACATAAATGTATTATGAATTTTTAATACACTTAATGAGTGTATACATCAGCAGCAAAAAGTAATTCTTGAAAAAATCTGCACAGTAATTTTATAAAATCTAAATATGTTAATAAAAACAAATTACTATTAGTTCTCTTTTAAAATTCAATCAGGCAATCATGTCACAATTTTATATTTATATATTAATGTCAAGAATTCAGAAGTGCATAGCCTAAACTACAAATAAATTATATACAATTAAATTATGCTTATTTAAAATGTATTGAGCAGGCTAGGTATAACAAAATATATTGGCTTTTAATAATATTTCAGTGCGCAAACCCATGATTGAGCCCGTTCTTGCATGATTACATGAAAAACATCGCGGGTGCAGAATGATGTGCTCAAAGCAACATGGAGTCACAGTGTGCAGCAGCACTGCGCTTCAGAAGTGTGCATTTAAAAGCTCATGTCACAAATCGAAAAATGAGCGCACAAATCCAAGTGCGATTTGTTCCTTTGTTTCACTTATTGTGCGTTTGATGCCGATTCATAATCCTTGTGATATGTATGTGTGATCTAACAGAACACGGTAGTGAGTCGCTTAAAAACAGCAACAAACTCCAAGAAAATAAAGTAATTTTATGCGAATATACAGACTTTTATCTACAGATCATGCATTTATAATGTGAATATATCATATTGGAGAGAGTTTTACCGTGCATCCAAGAGGCGCGCGTGCTGTTTGAATATGAATGGAGAATGATGACAGTCGCAGAGGAGGGAAAACGAGTTTATACTTTAATGATGTAAATATAGTTCTGTCCCTCACATTAAGCTATGGAATGACTTCAGATGACTTTGTCACCCAAACTGACGTGAAAAAAGCGGGAGGCGCCGAAAAGCGCGCTGTTTGCATCCCTGCCTGTCCAAACGTGGCAAAAACACACCTAAAAGCTGCTGTATACCATTTGGCACTTAAAAAGCACGTCACGACACATAATTCCCCGTCTTCTTTCACTTAAGAATATTTTTGACTTATTTATAAAATGCATAACTGATGCTACAAAAATTAATACTGGCCATTGGGGTGGCCAATGGGGTGGCCAGGAGTCGGCCAGGGGTGGCCATGGCCACCCCTGGCCACCCCCTGGTGGCGCCATTGCCGGTCAGGCGCGCGGTTGCGGTTCCTCCACAGAACGACAAATAAACCTGAGGGTAAGGGTTCTGAGTTTTATCACAAAATTCTGACATTTTCCCCTCACAACTGCGTTATAAAGTCAGAATTGCGTGATATACAGAGTTTATAACACGCAATTTTGACTTCATATCCCACAATTCAGAGATAAACTCGCAATAGTGAGATGAAAAGTCGCAATTATCTTTTTTAATGTTTAATTGTTCGGCGAAACAAACTTCCCTGGGTTCGGGAGCGGGAAAGACTTCAGAAAGTCCATGAAATGACCAGAATGTGTTTTCCTCCCATCATGAACTTGTTCTGAAAGTGATTTGAGTTTTAATTATGACAAATATCAGTAGCCTGCGGTGAGTTTCTGTCTGTTTCTCGAGTGTGTGTGTGTGTGTGTGTTTGTGTTTGTCCCCCTTTACAGCGCCGATGTGCCAAGTTGGATCGAGCACAAAGAGAGGAGTTCTCGTCTCAATGTGGGACAGCAGAAAGTGGCATCAGAGGGAAAGAGGACTAAAGTAGGCTTTCCTCCTCCTCCTGTGTGTGTGTGTGTGTGTGTGTGTGTGTGTGTGTTGGCCGCGGATAGCAGGTAGAGAGGCTCCACGAGAGCCGCTTTGATGCGGTCCCCAGTTCCTTAAACACAACAACCTTCATTAACTCACATCGCCGGTCCCTTCAGGTTCATTACCAGCTCTATCACACACACACACACACACACACACACACACACACTCCGCGATTAAACATTCATCCTCGTGTTTCTAGGTGTTGATTCGGGCTCCGCTGCCAAAGGCCTGGTTTGCGTGCCGTTCCGGGGTTTGATGCCGCAGGTTCGTCCCTCCGGACTGTAATATTCTGATCCTGGAACAGTTCGTCTTGTTTTCGGCTGTTTTGATCAGTTGCAGGATTCGCTCAGGAACTAGATCAGCTTTACAAAAATATGTTCTCAGAATGTTTTGTAACGAATGTTTAAAGAACATTCTTCAAACGTTATAGGAACGCTACTTTTGAATGTTCTCTGAACGTTCTGAAACAGGCTAGTTAAAGGAGAACCTTTGGTCGGTACATAGTCAACCGTTCTCTGAGATTTGTTTTCAGGATAATCGAATGTAAAGAGTTTTATCTCTAAAAACTGTTTAGCGTATAATGCTTGTAATGGGGGCATTGACTAACAGGTACGCACAGGCGCATTTGATAGACATTCTTAGCAGCACCCAATAAACAGCGCCGGGCATTCGTAAACCACGCCTCAAATACGGGAAATGAGTATTAAAACTTTTCAGTTATCACCTTTAGTTTAACACAGCTCAACTCTCAACACTTACAATAAGGTAATATTAAGTTAATGTTAATCTCAACATACTATACATTTATAAGATGAACATTTGTACGTTTATTTTCCCATTAAAACAATAAAGGTCAGAGGCTGTGCAAAAATTAATTGCGATTAATCGCATCCAAAATAAAAGTCTGTGTTTACATAATATATTTGTGTGTGCTGCATATAATTATTTTGTATATATATAAATACACACACATGCATGTATATATTTAAGAACATGTGTTATTCATATATCAAATATTTATATTTATATAATATAGATTATGTATTTATAAATATATACAGAATTTAGGCGCAAATAATTCTTAAATATATACATGCATGCATAGGTATTTATATATACAAAATAATTATATACAGCACACACACATATATTATGTAAACACAGACTTTTATTTTGGATGCAATTAATCGCAATTAACTTTTGCACAGCCCTAATGCTATACTGCAATACATTCTTTTCTTACTCAGTGTTTCTGTCTAGTTTACAGTCCAAATATCTAACAAATGTTAAATCAAGATGCATTTACTTGATGAGTGAAATAACATCAGATATTATATCCTGTCTTCTGGAGAATAAATAAGAATTAAGTGAGTCGATGCTCAAAAACAAGCAAAATTATCTGCAGATGGAGTGAGAAAAATAATGTTTCTGTTTGAATTATGATTATTTTTCTCCATCAGCAGATTTTTTTAAGCATGAACTCACTTAATTTTGATTAATTCCTCAGAAAACAGGACATAATATCTGATGTTATTTCACTCATCTAGTAAATTGATCTTGATTTAACATTTGTTAGATATTTGCACTGGAAACAGGACAGAAACACTGAGTGAGAACAGCATGTTTTGCAGTGTGTAAGAATAAGCTGGTGTTAAAGCATAAACCCTTTTTTTGTAACTTTTAAAATCTCACATTATGCTTGAGATTTATCATTTGCATACCGCGTTGTGATTTGCTCCGTTTTCTTGAATATTTTTGCATTTATATTGACTTTTGCAAAGTCTGAAACCTGAACTTCAGCACAGAACTACAGAACAGAGCGATGTCCTCCAGCAAACACACATCTCCACTTCAGAACATGTAATCCCTCACAACAGGAAGAGAAAGTGTCTCATGTTAAAATGCTGATCAGCAAATCTGGAATCTGTGCAGTTTTCGCCCAGAGCACTTTCCCTTACTCTCTCTCTCTCTCCAGGACAAAAGAACGCTCTCCTCCAATCAGACGAGCCGCTCGGCTGTTCTCATTAAGAGTGGGAGGAGTCTTGCAGTTTTGGAGTGATGGTGATTCTGCTGTAAGATTCACTGATGATCTGATCAGAACTTCAGCGGACTGACCCGATCCCGGACCCGGACCCGCAGGAGTCTGAAGACATGGGGACGTGGACACACACACTCCACCTGGAGGTATCGCATACACACTAATATATCTTCTGAGAAATATGTTCTCCAGATATTTTGAAAGAGATGACGGCTTATTAAATGGGGTTTAGGATGTTTTTGGATAGATGTTAAATGAATACATGTAAATATACGGATTACAGTTGAACATTATTCACAAATAGTACAATTTTAACTATTAAAACTAAAAAAATGACTTTAATAGTATAAATTAATTTATTAGAACTAGTTTTCCTTTAGTTTATTGTCTTTTTCACTCAGTTTCACACTCATTTCTTGGAGAGTACAAGTACAAGTTTGTCTTGATGTTTTCAGCATGGTGTGTGTGTGTGTGTGTGTGTGTGTCAGGCGGACAGTGACGAGTCTCTCCTGAAGCGTGAGGAACGGGTCGCGTCGGTGAAGATGAAGGAGGTACACACTCTTCTGTTTATTATGACTTAAATCTCTCCGTCTTTCTGGACACAAGTGTAAATCCTGCATTTTAGCTTCACTTTATTCAATTTCTTGAATTCATTTAATTACTCTTGAGTAACTGCAATTCATCATTGTCTTTAACATTGTAACTTGTTCAGATTTAGATTTTGAACACTTCTTTTGTCTCTAGATCTGTCTGGTTTATGTACTTTATCTTTTTGTTATTTGATAGAAATAGAAAACTTTAGGTGTATTTTGAACTTTAGTTTTTTTACTTTTAGTTCATTAAGATTTTAAACCTACTTTAAAGTCGTCATGAAACGCTGTCATGAAATATCGAGAGGAACGCTTCAGGAACGAGAACACATGTGGGCGGGGCTTGACTGTCTGTGGGGAGTTGATTGGATGGTTGTGGTTTGCTATTGGCCGATCTCCTGTGAGTGACAGGTTATAGCCCCGCCCACATCACTAGAGAAGAGAAGCTGCAAGAGGAACTGATTCTGAGTCAGCGTTATTAACACATCATTGGGAATCAGGAGATGTGTTTAATCTGACGCTGTGTGTCGTGTCCCGCAGACTGGCTGCTCACACTCGGACTGTCTCTGTGAGTGCTTTCTGCCGGGACGACATCATATCCGGTCATGTGATCGCTGTGATCACGGCTGGGTCGCCCACGGTACGAAACACACGTTTGTTTTGTGATATTTTATGAAACTTGATTCCCATCAGAAGTGATTGGTGTGTGTGTGTGTGTGTGTGTGTGTGTGCAGCGGTTGGGAAGGTGTGTCCAGCGCTGGTGTGTTCGGGCCAGGTGGAGATCGTCCAGAGTGACGGTGTGTTTGACATCGCGAGTCTGATTCTGTTCGGGACGCAGGCGCTCCCGGTGCGCATGAAGATCCTGCTGGACCGGCTGTTCAGCGTCCTCACACACACACAGGTGCTCAACATCATACACACTCTGGGCTGGACGCTGCGAGACTATGTGAGAGGATACATGCTGCAGGTACACACACACACTCACTCACTTACACACACATTGAATAATGATGAACAAATTGAATTTGTATCATAAGTGATGAACTTGGGTGCAGTAATTGAGCAGAATGATCTGGACTCTCCCTCAGGACTGCATGGGGAAGGTTCTGGACCGCTGGGTCTCCATGAGCCTGGAGGACGAGGTCGCGACCCTGCGGCAGTTCCTGCGTTTCGGGGAAACCAAACCCATCGTGGAGCTCATGTTTGAGGAGGTGCGTCCGGGAGCAGATCCCTCCGAGGAACGAGGACACTCCCAGAAGCCAGCGTTCCCTCGGCCGCTCCCCTTGATCAGCGCGCCGCTCTTCCCAGCGGATCCTCATCCGGTCCCGCAAACACTGAGCAAGCAGAGCGTGTGCGAGGCGAGCAACACGGAGATAAACACACGGAAACACACCGAACCGCGTCTCCGTGATCCCTCGGGAACACGCGAGCGCCGGCACGGATCGTCCGCGGGGAAAGGCCGCGTGAGTTGCGACGAGTGCGCTAAGACGTTCTACGATAAAGGAACGCTGAAGATCCACTTCAACGCGGTGCATCTGAAGATCAAACACCGCTGTACGATCTCCGGCTGCAACATGATGTTCAGCTCGCTACGCAGCCGCAACCGGCACAGCGCTAACCCCAACCCGCGCCTGCACGCTGCGCTAGAGCACGTGGCCCGCAGATTCAGACCTGTTTCCATGGCAACCACCAACACGCGAATGCACGCCGCGCTCGATCACGTGACCCGCGGACCCCCGCCTGTTTCCATGGCAACCACCAACACGCGACTACTCACCACACTCGATAACGTGACCCGCGGACGCACACCCGTTTCCATGGCAACCACTGACACGGTCTCGACCGACCATCGTCCAAGCGTCTGTGAGGCTCACAACATCTCAGGAGGAGGAGGAGCTACAGGCAACCGTGCAGCCAATCAGAATGGCCGGAGTCATTTGATTGACATGACGCCTCAAAAGAAGCCGCGGAAGTCCAGCACGCCGCTGAAGTTCAAGCCGGCGGTTTGCATCGAGACTGATGATGATCACGTCACAATATCACCACGGCGACTAGTCAACAGCCTCAGTGGCAACAAGCATCACACGTTCAACACCCGTCACTACAAACAGTTTCCCAAGACACTGTATGGTTACCGTAGCAACGTAGAAGAGGGAAACAATCAGATGACGAGAGAGTTTCTAAGAGTGGATGATGAACGGAAAGAGAGATATCGACATCTGTTAAAGGTCAAAGAGGAGATGTGTGAACCCACCTGTGACTGTAGAGGTAATCGCCATAGCAACCTGTGACTGTAGAGGTCATCGCCATAGCAACCTGTGACTGTAGAGGTCAATACCATATTAACCTGTGACTGTAGAGGTCATCACCTTAGCAACCTGTGACTGTACAGGTCATCACCATAGCAAGCTGTTACACTGTAGAGGTAATCGCCATAGCAACCTGTGACTGTAGAGGTCATCGCCATAGCAACCTGTGACTGTAGAGGTCAATACCATATTAACCTGTGACTGTAGAGGTCATCACCATAGCAAGCTGTTACACTGTAGAGGTAATCGCCATAGCAACCTGTGACTGTAGAGGTCATTACCATATTTACCTGTGACTGTACAGGTCATCATGATAGCAACCTGTGACTGTAAAGGTCATCCACATGACAACCTGTGTCTGTAGAGGTCATCACCATAGCAACCTGTGACTGGAGAGGTCATCACCATAGCAACCTGTGACTGTAGATGTCATCACCATAGCAACCTGTAACTGTAGAGGTCATCCACATAGCAACCTGTGACTGTATAGGTCATCACCATAGCAACCTGACTGTAGAGGTAATCGCCAGGGCAACCTGTGACTGTAGAGATCATCGCCATAGTAACATGTGACTGTAGAGATCATCGCCATAGTAACATGTGACTGTAGAGGTCATCACCATAGCAACCTGTGACTGACAGCTCGAGATCAGAACTGACTCTGTGGTTTTATTCTGAGCGATTCATCAAAGCAGGGTTTTCATAAAAATAATGAAGTGTATTTGTGAACTTGAAACAAAATATATTGACTTGTAATAATGTTGGCTCAAAATCTTGTATGACATTTAATGCTGGTTAATGTAAAGTAATAAAGTTTACAGAGATAAGATTATATTACATGCTTCAACAATCATGTAAAAATAAAAAATAAAGTTCGAACCCAAAATCAACACAAACCTTTAAACTAGATGTAATTCTCCTCTAAAACCTGATCTCTCTGACCATTCAAAATGTATATTTATATTGTATTATTATTTGTACATTTGTTGCATTTTCATCTTAGCTGCATGTGTATAAAAAGTGCGGAACAATGTACATAAATTGAATGTAACAAAAGACAATATTTAAAAAAAAAAAACAAAAAAAAAAAAACAATACTCCAACTATATCTCAGGCTTTTATTTCTACCGGGAACTGATGTTCTTCATTGAATTCAGTGTTTACTTTGAATTTGTGTTATTTCTGTTAATCGTCTTTATTTCTACGTAAGACTCCATTAAAATAGTTCGTTCGTTCGTTACGAAAATCTTGTAGGCTATAAAGGAGGAGATTTGGAGTTTACTTTTATCTTCATAAACCTAATAACATGTAATATCCCCCCTGAGAGTGGATATGATGTTGGTGATGACGTGTCTCCAGAGCTCATGTGATGCCGCTGCTGTCCGCGGTGCTGAAACCCCACAAACTGTCTTTCTGAAGCCCTGCTCTCAAACTATACTTACAATAAACCATGATTTATTGGTTCATAATATCTGATTCTTCTGTGTATCATCATCCGCGCGCGCTCAGGGCGGGTCGTGTGACGTCACGCGCGCGTTCATCGGTCCAGACACTCGGCGAGTCCGCGCGACCGTAACAGATATTTTGTTTTTAACCCCGAAAGCCTCGAAAAAAACATCAATTGAAGAGGAGCGAAGGGAATAAACAAAGAGTGGAAATGTCTGTGGCGGGCCTGAAAAAGCAGTTTCACAAAGCGACTCAGGTAAGAGCTGAATCCGTCCGTTATTCACGCCGATGATGATGATGATGATGATGACACGATGGGTTTGGTCGCTATGAAACCATCACACGTCAATCATAACACCGTTCATTTGAGTATGAATTCAGAAAACGAGCTTTTGTTCCAGAAGTAGACGCTTATCTGCAGTTAGTGTGGTCGTTTTTGAATGTATGAAAACAGCGCGAGACCTGCGGGTGACCATACACCGTCACGTGATCTCAAATATTCACGCGCGTTATGTAATCGGCCGCGCGCGCTGAAATGATGCTCACCTCAAGGGATACAGACAGATTTCTGGGTTTTATTTGTAAAAAGATATCTTCTGTGTAGTCCCTAAAGTCTGTACAAAATGCTATTTTTCTCCACCCTGTTGAATATTCACATCATTTTTGAATAAGAAAAAACTGTTCGTGACACCATACAGTCCTTCCTTGACTCACAGCTATGGCATAGCGGGGCGTGTTGTCACAGTGGAAGTCAAGGAAGGACTGTTGAAATTTAAAGTAAAATATGTCTTTCACAATATGTATGGTTTGGGACTTGTTTGATAGAACAAAAAGTATTATTAAAATTATTACTGTTAGAGAAAACAAATATTTATGACTTTTTATTGCATTTCAGTCTTCTCGTGTTATGTGAGGGATGTCTTCATAATGATAATCAGTTTGTTACATCAAAGACGTTACATTTACAATTATTAATTTCTCTAAAATGACTTTTAGACAAGAGTGGATTATTCATAATACATTAAAGGGCACATGTTGTTTGTTTAAAATAGATCCACGCCTCCCAGCCAACCAGAAATAGAAATGTGAATCAATGTTCTGTCCTTACCACACACACACACACACACACACACACACACACACACACACACGCCAACATGAATCAATACTCAAAGTGAACAGAAACAATGTCACATTGGTGGTTAGTTGAGTCTCCACTGTATTTAAAGTTGCAGTGGATAATAAATGTTGAATGTTGAATTCATCAGATTAGCAGCAGAAGGAGGAACAGAGAGAACTGAGGGATTTTTAGGGCTAAAGAGATTTACTCACGAACGATGATTCTAGATCTGGATAGATTAGTGTGTGAAACTGAAGTGTGTTTGTATGAGTGGGAGAGTGAGAGTGTGTGTGAGAGAGAGAGATAATCTGTGTTTGAACAAAATGAGATTATGTCACACATAACAAATATGCTGATGAACACTAAATGAACATTAATACTGTAGGAAAGTTATCCTAAATGATATGTTTAGTAAATATTTATTATAATAATTTGTATAATTGTATAATTAGACAATTTATGGCGACGCTTTACAATAAAGTTCCACTGGGGACATTTCATTTAATATTCAGCAATATTATTATTAATCTCCTGCATTGACAGCATTATATGAGAACTGAACTGAGCTGGACGATGACATCACGATGGTTTTCTCCAGAGCGGATATATATATATATATATATATATATATAAATGAACTAAATTAATAAGTTTTTTACAACAGAAATGAAACATCACTGAAGTGGACTGTGAGGATATTCTCTTCTGTTGCATTATTCTCCTGTTATCTCTGTAAAGCTGCTCTGACACACACTGCACTGTTAGACCTTACCAGGTTTTTTACAGTAAAATACTGATATAAAATAAAATAATTTACTGTAAAAATGCACTAAAACTCAAGTTAACTAAAAAATACAACTTATTAGTTTTAGTGCATTTTTACAACACTGTTGCCAGTAATTTACTGTAAAAATGCACTAAAACTCAAGTTAACTGAAAAATACAACTTATTAGTTTTAGTGCATTTTTACAGTAAATTACTGGCAACAGTGTTGCTAGTATTTTACTGTAAAAAACCTGGTAAGGTCTAACAGTGTGTATAAATAAAGGGGACTTGACATTACTTAAATGCAAAGTTGTGTGTTGAATCTCCAGATGGCACAGGCTGACAGGTCCTTAACTCTGCCTGCAATCACATCATTATAATCAAGTCACCTTCATTTATATAGCGCTTTTAACAATATAGATTGTTTCAAAGAAGCTTTACAGTGATAAAAGAGGGCACAGCTGATTGGTTCCTGCTGTATCTGTATCAGCCAATGAGCTTGTTGCTCAAACTTCATCATAAATGTGGTCAGCAACTGTAGCAGTTACAGCACTTTCAGAAACCCTCCACCTTCCCCAGCTCCACCTGTGTAGATGTGCTTCATGTATGCTATACTGTTATCTGTGTACTGGGAGTAGCAAGTCCCATACTAACCAGAACCAAGCCGATCTATTCAGCAAAGACCAAACATATCCATTATCATGATAAACACTCATTAGTTCAGGCTGTGACTAACATTAACTAACCATGAATAATACATTTGTTACAGCATGAAGTCATCTTTCTTAACATTAGGTAATAAAATACAATTGTTCATTGTTAGTTCATGTTAGCTGAGAATCATTTATTAATATGAACAGATACAACTATTGATTTAGTAAATGTTGAATTAGTATTATTAGCCTTAAAAGTGTTTCTTTTCATTGTTACTTCATGTTTACTAACAATGCTAACAAATACAAACTTATTGAAACGTAACCCGATTTATTAAAACTTTATTTAATTTCTTATTTAATTTATACTCATACATTTTTTTAAATATATTTATGTATTAATACTATTTGAACAAGGAAAACATTTTACATTTTTAAGCAAAAATAGTAATAATTGTATTATTAATAAATGTTAATGTTATTATAATTTTAATGATGTTACTAGTCTTAGTATTTTATGAAATGTATTGTTATGTAAATATTTAATTAATGCGTCTTCATAGTGTGTCTACGCGTTTACATATGTATGTACATGTTATATGATATATTTAAAAACCGAATAGGTTGAAGTTTTGATGGTGAACAGATTGAGTTATTATTATAAACACGTCAGGAGTGTGTTGAGATACGACTAACTCCATATGAAGACGGCGTACGAGAGGAGAGAGATTAATAATTCATGCTCCGAGTAAACCTGCTGCACTGCTCATATTTAATTTATACTGTCCACACACACACACACACACACACACACACACACACACACACACACACACACACACACACACACACACACACACACATGCAGTCAGAGCTTCTCTGTGTTCATAGTCTTCTTACATAACTGACGGATTGACGGATTGATCTCGACATGAGTGAGAGTGAGATGTGTGTGTGTGTGTGTGTGTGTGTGTGTGTGTGTGTGTGTGCGTGTGCGATACAACACTTGACTCAGAACCAGGAAGTGAGCCTCTGATTGACATGTTCAGTGATGATGTCACAGAATAACACTCGTGATGATGTAGCGTACACGTGGAGCGATGTCTGATCAAAGCAGTGTTTATTTATTTACGAATGTCTTTCTCTCCTGCATTTCACATCTGCTCTTGTTTACTTTAGTAAAAAATAGTGAGACATTTCAAAAACTCATTTTTGTTTTTTATGTTTGAATTTGTCTGGGTTACAAACTGAAGAAGCACATTAATCTGTGCAATAGCAGTATGTGTCCGTCATAGTTTCTTCAAGTTAAGCCAGACTTTTATTTTGGCGGCTCGCGGTGTGTGTGTGTGTGTGTGTGTGTCTGATGTGTTTTAATTGTTTTTAAATCTAAACTTGATGGATGGATGTTGTGCATCTCTATTTTGTGTCTGATGGCATCATCAGGTCGCTGTTGCTATGGAAACTGTCTCTCGTGCACTTCTCACGCAGCATCACTTCCTCAATCCTCAGACCCTGGAGTATAAAGAGCCTCACACACACACACACACACACACACACACACATGATTAATGTCACCGGCACATGTTAACGTGAGTGCATGAATCATCCGTGTGTTTGAGCGAGTGTCGTCGTGAGCGTCTGCAGTTTACAATCATCCAATTGCACTGCGGTTTTTCTTTAGTGTTTTCCAACATGCATAAACTATCAATGAGCAATACATTTATTACAGTGTTTATTAATCTTTGTTAATGTCTGTGATTTAAAGCTCAGGTTCATGAAATAATATTAATAGATACAAATTTTGATTTTAATAATGCATTAGTACATGTTGAAATTAACATTAACTAAGATTATTAAATAGTTTTAGTTGTTTACTAATTTCAATCAATAATGATAATCTACCAAATGTTTATATATTTGTACTGGGAAATATGTGTTCAGCCTCATGTTTGTGTATTCAGTGTATAATTTGCGTGTGTGTGTGTGTGTGTGTGTGTGTGTGTGTTTTGTCACCTGTAGAAAGTCAGTGAGAAGGTGGGAGGAGCTGAAGGGACCAAACTGGATGATGACTTCAAAGAAATGGAAAAGGTACACACACACACACACACACACACACACACACACACACACACACACACATTCAGAGAAAATTCTGAAAAAGAAATGTTCCTCATTTATTATGAAGTAAATAAACGTTAGCAACATGTTCATAGAACATATTTATGTTAGCTGGGTTATTACAGTGAAGTGACACAGAAATGACTCGAGTTCTGTTCAGTTTTACATGTGTGTGTTTGTTTGTTTGTTTGTTTGCAGAAAGTGGACACAACGAGCAGAGCTGTGCTCGACATCATGACCAAAACCACTGAATACCTGCAGCCCAACCCTGGTGTGTGTGTGTGTGAGTGTGTGTGTGTGTGTGTGAGTGAGATGCAGTGTATCGGCAGCTCTTCTAAATGTGTGTGTGTGTGTTTCAGCGTCCCGGGCTCGTCTCAGCATGATCAACACCATGTCTAAGATGCGCGGGCAGGATAAAGGTCTCTGTTACCCGCAGGCGGAGACGGTGCTGTCCGAGGCGATGCTGAGGTTCGGCCGCGAGCTCGGGGAAGAGTCCAGCTTCGGTGAGTGTGTGTGTGTGTGTGTGTGTTCAGAAGGATCTTGTGTATCTTCAGTTAGGATATTCTGGTAAACAAACTCGTAGTAGGCCGAATCATCCTGATAGCAGAGCAGGTTTGAGAGCTGGAGAGAGTCACGACTCGCTTTACGGCACGACATCACATGACATCACCAACGTATGAAGCAGCCTTTACGCATGTCAAGCCTAGTTCACACTACGTGATTTTAAGCCCGATTTAAGCCCGATTTGCAAATCGTTGAGTCGCCGACAAGTCATGGGTGTTATCGCGTGCAAATCGCGGGCGATTAGCGGACGATTAACGCTCGCCAATCCGTTAGTGTGAAAGAGCCAACAACGCACCAAAGACAGCTCGCAGACAGGTCACCGAGCTCAGAAAAATATATCGAGCAGTCGCGCGACTCAATCTCAGTGATGTCATGAGTACAGCCAATCATAGCAACGCATGGGTTGAGGACACCAGGTAAATCTTACTTTTTCTTTTTTGCATTTTTTTTTCTCAGAGCAGATCGTCGAGCAAACAGTGTGCAGCACTAGTTTCTGTCTGACGTCCATATTCGCGTGTTGTGTTCTTCTCTGCAGTTTCGCCGCATTTCTGGTTCGTTTTATTGCGTGGTTTTTCGTGACAAAACATGGTTTCTAGACCAGATAGAATCGTGTTGTTGTCAACTCGTTATTTGTTTGATTATTTTCAGGATTTAGACCGTACTATAGTACTGAAACAGCTCTCATTGAGTCACAAATGATATGCTCTTATCATCCGATCGTGGTTGTATCTCTGTGTAGTGCGTTGTTAACTCGTGTAGTGAGTTACCTCCTGTTGTGGATCAATCACGTTGTGTTGTGTGGTGTGAACAGCTAAACAACTTGAACACTCATGATTTCACTGAGAGCAAGTCATGTAGTGTGAACCGCACAGTTCAGCCCGACATTTTAAAATCATGTAGTGTGAACTAGGCTTCAGGCAATGAAGAGGACTGGGATCAGGCATGAGTGACTCCACAGCCACTCTAGGGGGCGCTGTTTGACAAGAATGGAAACTGCATAGTGTGCCTAGAGCAAGTGAACGCCCAAACTACACGCCTGAGTCTTCAGCCAAGATGGCCGCCACGCCTGGGTCTTGGGGTGGTCCGTGTCCGTGCCTGCACAGCCTCTGTTCATCTTTATAGTCTGTTTGTAGTCCAAATGTTCACTGATCCCCCCTTGATTAGTCTCCCCGGGTGTGTGTTGTTTACATGTTAGCCCTGGTGTGTACAGTACAGCCGATCAGCATTTATTCATCAGACTAGCTGACTCAAAATAAGGGTTTTGAAAAATTAGTGTTCATTTTATTATTATCATTATTATTTATTTTTAGACGATAATGATTTGTGTGTGTGTTTACTTAGGTTTGGCTCTGCTGGACGCCGGTGAATCCATGCGCGAGCTCGGCGAGGTCAAAGACGCTTTAGATATAAACGTCAAACAGAACTTCATCGACCCGCTGCAGAACCTGCACGACAAAGACCTCAAAGAGATTCAGGTGCAGAGAGAGAGAGAGAGAGAGAGAGAGAGAGAGAGTGAGAGAGAGAGAGAGTGAGAGAGAGAGAGAGAGAGAGAGTGAGTGAAAGAGTGAGATATAGTGAGTGAGAGAGAGTAAGCTAGAGAAGTTGAATGAGAGTGATAGAGTGAGTGTGTGTGTGTGTGTGTGTTTCTCCTGCAGCACCACCTGAAGAAGATGGAAGGTCGTCGCCTGGACTTCGATTATAAGAAGAAGCGTCAGGGGAAAGTGACGGAGGACGAGCTCAAGCAGGCGCTGGAGAAGTTCGACGAGTCTAAAGAGGTCGCGGAGCAGAGCATGTTCAACCTGCTGGAGAACGACGTACGCTCGCCACACACACACACACACACACACACACACAATGCAAATCTCTGAAAATAAGTGTTTTTCTTTACATTTTGAAGGGATAGTTCACCCAAAGATTATTATTAGCCCCTGATTTACTCCTCCTGCAGCTGGCCATGGGTCGCCAAGAGGACTGCTGCTAATATAACTTCGATGTCGCCACAATAACAGGCCGGCGCGCATATAATAAATGATTCATTCAAGGACGGTGTGCTGGAGCCGCCAAACTCACACACTGAGAGAATCCAGCGTTTAGTTGATCCGTGTGAGCGCTCGCTGGTTTTGTTTCCAGGCGGACCGATAAAGAACGCGACACGCGTCTCGCGGACATCCTGTAGAATTCAACCAATCAGATCGCGACTGAAGTGTTTCCAGAAAAAAGTGTTTCAGACGAATACAATCTGAGTTATGGTAAAATATGTCCAGACTCAGTGTAATTGTCACAGTCTCATCTGCACCATTCTGTCTGCGTCTCCTGCACTACACTTCCCATGATCCTCTTGTCTACACACCTGTACTCACTCCCTCATCAGCCTCCCGTTCAGTGTCTTGCTTCATCAGTTTCACCTGTTTGCACCTCATGAAGTTTGATTCCTCCCTGTATTTAGTTCCCTCTGTTTGGTTCAGTTATTGTCGGTCAGTGTTTGATGTTATCCAGTGTTTGCTCCTGTTCCCTGAATCTTTGCCTGATATTTTGTAAGTAAAAGTCATCTTCTTTTGAATCTGGACTCTGTCTTCCCTTCTGCTTGCAACACGCCGTGACAATAATATCCAGATATCCATGATAAAGTGCATCTATCCATCATGCAATTTTATGATGGACTTCCACAAACAGAAACGGCCAGTATAAAGCTGATATAACTGTGACTGTGTTCGTCTGACAGAAGAGTGTAGGACAGCGTGAGGGAGAGTAGATCATGGGTGAACTAGCCCAAGTCCAAATTGCACATATAAACATTTGTGAATTCCAGTGTTACAGTATATAGTGCACAGTGGTACACACAGTGTGTGAATGTGTGTGTGTGTGTGTCCTTTTCTATTCTATATAAAATAATAAATAATAAAAAATGTTGTGTACTGGGACTCGTCACAGCACTGTTAGTTTGATTGCGTCTTTTGCTCTCCTCATTTGTAAGTGACTGTGGATAAAAGCATCTGCAGCTAAATGATGAACTGTAAAGTGTGTGTGTGTGTGTGTGTGTGTGTGTGTGTGTGTGTGTGTGTGCAGATCGAGCAGGTCAGTCAGCTGGCGGCTCTGGTTCAGGCTCAGGTGGAGTATCATCAACAGGCCGCTGAGATCCTGCAGCAACTCTCCAGCAAGATGGAGGAACGGTCAGCTGACACACTCCCATCATGCACCTGGGTTATCACATGACACGACTCTCCACTGAGAGAGACACTAGTTCACATTAAATCATCAATATATGCTGCAGATGAACTGATTTACCTGTAAAATGAAACAAAATGCCGTTTTCATAGCCTGTTAACGGTCATACCATTGGAACAATTAAACACTCAAAATACTTTAAAACCTTTGAGATATTTACTTTAAATTTGGAGCACTAAGCGGTTTTAGAGTTAAAATATATTTTTAGTAAAAAAATAAAATATTTAGTTAATTTGCTTTACACATGATATTATTTAAAAATGTTAAAATGGAGATTATTGAGATTCTAATCTTGAATTATTATAAATGTTTGCTTGAGTGTGTGTGTGTGTGTGTGTGTGTGTGTGTGTGTGTGTGTGTTACAGGATAAAGGAGGCGTCCAACAAACCGCGGAAGGAGTTCATCCCCAAACCGCGCTTGGAGCTTCACCTGCCCAGCGAGAACCACAACGGAGGAATCAACTCTGCCAGATCACCTGCGCGCTCACCAGGTACACACACACACACACACACACACACACACACGCACGCACACACTCACACACACACTCACACTCACACACTCTCACACACACTCACTCACGTATGCTGTCCGTCTGTGTCTCTCAGCGCCGCTGGATCAGCCGTGTTGTCGCGCGCTCTACGACTTCGAGCCGGAGAACGAGGGCGAGCTCGGCTTCAAGGAGGGTGACATCATCACTCTGACCAATCTGATCGACGACAACTGGTACGAGGGCATGATCAACGGCCAATCAGGGTTCTTCCCTATCACCTACGTGGACATCCTGGTCCCGCTGCCCCACTAGGCCCCGCCCACTACTGGTCCAGCCTAATTAGGCTCCGCCCTCTCCACTCCTGTCTAATTAGGCTCCGCCCACCCCGATTTGTGCTACAGCTTCACTTCCTGTTCCTGTGACTCGGAGGATGATGATGGTGAAGGTCACAGACATTACGGAGTCACATCTGAGTGGAGAAACAGTGCTCAGTGTGTGTGTGTGTGTGTGTGTGTGGATTCACGGTTCCAGATTAATTTATTTGTGCGTGTCACTTCACTCCTGGTAAACCTCACTTGAGGTCACTGCTCACCGAGTCCGAAATTTCCGCACGTTAAAAAATAAACACGACCTCACGTTTTGTCAATCACGTTTACACACTGCCTCCGAACGTTGTATAAAAATTCGTATCGGGTTCGATTTTCTACGTTTTTCGCGTCCATAACAAGTACAATTCACAGCCACCGAATGACTAATACAAACACGTGGGACTCAGTGTGCAAGGACTTTACTCCAGATCTATCCCAGCATGCTTTGCGGAGAGTTCTGGGTGGAGGACAGATTACGTCACCGCTCGCTGTTTGTTACGCGCGTTAAATCACGCTTTTCTCCGGACTGACGTTCTGCCGGATCCTGCCAGAAAAGATTTTACTGCCTGCCGATGCATTTTACACGTAAACTTGCAAAAACACATGTTCTTCCTCAGTGTTTCGGTCTCGTTCTCCAGCGCAAATATATAAACATTCTTAAAACCAAGATCTCACGATTCGTTTTTATCCCTTTCCAATCGAATAAAAAAAACGAAAGGAATTAGCTTTTGGAGTTAAACATTTTTGGTAAAAACTAAAAAGTAATTGCGACTTTTTTTTCCGTCAGTTTTTCTCTCACAATTACGCGTTTTTTGCCACAGAATAAAAGTCTTTTTTTTTCTTGCCAATTATAGAATATAAGATATTTCCGCTGGAAAACAAGAAAAAAATGGTATCACTTTACAAGAACGTTAATTATTGTGTTAACTAACAACGAGCAATACATTTGTTACAGTATTTAATAATCTGTGTTAATGTTAATTATCAGTTCATGTCAGCTCAGGTTAACAGATGCTCTTAATAATGAACTTGGAAATGTTGAAATTAACATTAGCTAATGTTATTGTAAAGCGCAACTTAAAAATACTAAGTAAGAACATTTTTTTTTGCAGTGTGGTTTGTTCGGGTTATTTATTCTTCTTATTGTTCATCATTTCCAGTGAAATATGAAATGCAATAAGGATATTGAGCACAAAGCTGGTTTGTTTAAACCAGTTACCCTCATAAACTAGGTTTGTTTGATCGAAGTCTTATTTTTGAAATGATAAGTGGTATTTCCACGAATGCCAAGTGCGCTGTTTTTGCCGTCGGTTTGTGTGTGTGATCGTTGGCACATTTACTCTAATGCTACTGTATTTCAGTGGGTATTGTCGGTGGCGTGATGTTTGTGAGCACTGAAACTGATGGACTGCAGCGGATGAACATGATCGCCCGTCTCGCGACTGAAGTGTAGCAGCGTTTGATGTTTTAGTGGTTGATGGACGTGTTCTTCAGCACGGCTCGCGCTGTGTGTCGTTTGATGCCTTCAACGTCTCCGGCTTTCATTTGAAACCCGTTCCGTATGTCGATCGCTGCTCGCGGTCAGGCCAGTGTAAACTCGCTTCTCCCGCGGAAAAACAAAAAAGTAAAAATAATTGCGACTTTTTATCTCACAGTTACGACTTTTTTCCACAGAATTCTGAGCAATTAAATCTCGCTATTCATTTTTTTTTCGCCACGGAATAAAAATGTAAAAGTAATTGGAATTTTTTATCTCACGATTATGAATATTTTCGTATAAAGTTTAAATCTCAAAATTCTTTTTTTCTGCCATGGAATTAAAAAAAGTAATTGCGAATTTTGTAGTTAAACATTTTTTTTATCAAAAAGTAATTGCGACTTTTTTCCGTCACTAAAAAAAAAAAAAAGTAATTGCGATTTTTAATCGCACGATTATGACTTTTTCACAGAATTCTGATTTCAGATCTTGCAATTTTGTTTTTTGCCAACAAAATTGGAATAAAATAGGAATACATTTCTTTTAAAAAAATAATTACGACTTTTTATTTTCGCAGCATTCTGTGAGCAAATCTCTGTGAGCAAATCTCGCAATTCTGCCAATTAAATAAAAAAAAAATTTTAAAGGAAAAAAACTGAAAAAAAAAATTCTGCTGCTGTTACAGAAAAAAGAAGGAATTGTGAATTAGTTTTAATCTCACAACTACAAGATTTTGTTTTGCAGAATTCTGAGTTTACATCACAATTCCTGGAATAAAAAAATATAAAACTAATTGTGACTTTTCAATCTCGCATTTATGAGTGTACATCTCGCTATTATATTTTACACCATGGAATTAAACCTTTTTATCTCAAAAATTGTAGTTTCAGTTTTAGTTTATATTAGAGCCATGCAATATGGAGAAAAACACTATCACAATTAATTGATCAATATTGCAATTTTATGCGAATATTTCTCACACACTTGTCTGTTTGTAGCCGTATTTTTGACAGTAATTGCATGCACCATATGGACGTGTTTAACCTCTGCACTTTTGCAGTTTAGAATGGGAAAGACTCTGAATTATGAGATATAATTGCGAGAGGATAAAGTCTGAATGTGAGATAAAAGGTTGCGATTTCCTCTTTTTGTCTTTTGTTGTTCTCGTTTAGAGAGGTCGAGAATTTAGTTTAGAAGTTATTGTCAATTGTAAAATACATCCGTACAAATTAAATGTATATATCTGAATTTAAATGATGCTATTTATTCTTTTTTTAACCCTCTGAGATTTTAAGTTAATATTAATATAGTTTATCAGCACATTTGCATGTTCACGGTTCTCTGATGTCGTTAATGGTCACATGACATGTAGTTAAACACATTTTTCCCGAGCTACAGTAATGAGAATGTAGGATTAAATGTGTTTAATTGTCATGAAAATATTGTCACACTGCATAACATCTAAATGTTATTAAAAACAAACATCTTTTTTTTAATGCAAAATATAATTTCTATAACAATGAAATATAACCTGGGCATTTCTTTAAACGATGCATCAATAATTATTAATATGGGCATTATTGTCAACAAAATCTTGCCTTTGTAATCATAATTTTGAGACAAAAATTTGTTATTGTGACATACTAAGGCGATCATGAGTTAAAAAGTTGAAATTATCACTTAAAAAGTCATAATTATGACCGTTGAAATTAATAAGTTATAATCATGTGATGAAAAGTCGAAATTCCTTAAAGTCATATTGACATAAAAAGTTGAAATTATGACATCACAAGTGAATATACTAAACATTAGGCTAATAATTGAGGGAAAATGTAGTGACATCATAATTATGATGAAAAGTCAAAATTAAAAAAGTCATAATTATGATAAAAAAAGTATGATAATTTTTACTTTTTATGTCAATAATCAGTTTTTTTCCCCATTTGATTGTCATTCTGAATCAAATCTTTATGGTTTCTAATGATTTCATGAAACATCTGCAGTGTTATTATTGATAGTATCATCACAGATTTCCTATCAGTCACATCTGATATGGCAATAATTCAGAAATCACACACTTTGTGAGCTCTATATGAATATATATGAATATTATCTGTGAGTGTGTTTGCACACGCGTGTGTATGGTGTGAATGCAGTCGGTGTGTTTGCACGTGATGTTGATGTTTTCTCTACAGAGGTTCAGCTCTATGGATGGGTTATTATAGTGTAGGTTTGCCATGTTCCTCCGTGTGTTGATCGGGTCGCTGTGCCTGTGCTGGACGACACACGTGACGTGTGCCGCTTGATGTGAGAATAAACCGTTTCTCCTGCAGACTTTAATGAAGCGCTTGAGTAAATGACTTCTGCATGACAAGACGAGCACAGCCTATTATTGGACGTTTAAAGTCCGTCTGTGGAAAAAAATCCAGCGTTTAATGTTGTTTATGTGCGTATGTGGTGTTTTTAATACGCTTTAACACACGCCATGTGCAAGTTCAAACCTTGTAACCAATCAGATCAACGTGTGATCGTCAACTAGTGGATCTCTGAGTGAGTGTAGGCGGGGCTCATTTGCATATTCATAGAGCCGCACATTCTAAATGAGGTGAGGGTGTCGAGTTACATTCAAGATATTTTAAGGCACGAAGAAGGAAAAAGGCGTTTAAATATGCCATTCTGGTGATCAAATATGAGTTTTAAGGGATATAATTATTGACTTTAATACTATAAGATCCACAGACATGTTCATTCAGTCAAAACTCGTTCATTGAAGCGTGTTTTATTAGATTGTGCTGATGACGTGAACCCTGAGAGGTTTTTTAAAAGCGTTATACCAAATGACTTCGAGCTGTTTCGTGTCAAAATGCATGTTTTTAACCTTTACACCCCAAATATGATCCATATATATATACACATACAACTTAGAAAATATTCAGCCCCTATAAGGTTACAGTTGTTTGTACTTGCCTGTAATACTGTACTGTTAAATGTATAATTTAAATAAAAAATTTATTTATTTTATAAACATTCATAAACTTATTTTTTCCAAAAATTTTATCTACTTCTAATATAATCCGTCTCAATCCATCTTGTATTGATTTAAATCCAATTTTTATTTAGTCGTTATTTTTTGTATATTAATCATATGCATTGTCATTCATTTTTACATTATGACAAAAAAAAGTTGTAATTGAAATACTGTCAGAATTATGAAGAAAGGCTAAATATCACATAAAGTCATAATTCTGACATGTTCATAATTATGAGACAATTTTGACTTTAATCTCATAAAAAATCATGATTTTTTCTTTAATGGCATAAAAAATATAATAGCAACATTATGATAGACATGCCTTAAAGATTCAGTTAAAAACATGAATCAAAATTAATAGATCCAGTGAAATAATGCAATAAACTATACGACGTGACAAACCATGATATTTAAAAGAAAAACCCAGGGAATTCTGGGAATGTCAGTTTACACTGTATGAGTATTAGCTCTTTTTTAACATTCAAAAATTGAACATTTAACAGTATCCTACTGTAATGTTTCATTAATCAAACGTTTCATTAAATCTGTTAATCTTTTTTTATTAATTAACATCCCCTTACCTTTGTTAGTCCACTAGAACAATTTCATAAGTCGAGCTCAAATCAGCTTTGAAATGTCATTTAAATTATTTCCATCCATCAAACCTCATCAAGAGCACAGAAAAAAAAAAAAAAAGAAACACAAACTATCAAAGTCTTTAAAAATTTATTATAAAAACGCCCTTCTACACATTACAGGATCAACCGCTAGACGCGTACAAAAATAAAAATAAATCTAAAAAGAGATCACTTGCGTTATTGCTCGAGTCGTTAGACATGTACAAGATGGAAAACACAAAATCAAATCCATCAGTGACGCTGAATTACTCGTCGTCATCTTCATCATCGTCCTCCTCTTCATCCTCGTCCTCCTCATCCTCCTCTTCGTCATCATCGTCGTCGTCCGCCTCGGGCTGGACCTTCTTAGCGGAGCCGGTCGGTCGCCCCGGCGCCTTCTTGGAGGCTCCGCCCCCTGCGCGGTACGCCGCCACCTCCTGCCAATCAGAGAGAGGTCAGACACTAGACACACCCACCTCATTACATGAACATGATGCACTCAAACACACCGCTTTAACGACAATTAAATCACAAATTAGGCACAGATTTGGCTTACATTGTTTACTTAAAGCATTTAAATACAAAACATGCTAAATATTAATTAACACA
Organism: Pimephales promelas; assembly: GCF_016745375.1. Next base: position 403,026 of record NW_024121654.1, read on the forward strand.
TTTAAATGTGTGCATTTAAGCCAGAACTAATTAAGTATTTCTAGTTGTTAAATGCAAGTTTTATAGATCACACACGCACAAAAATACAAATTGATGTGATTAATCGATTTGACAGCAGTGGTGTGTGTGAATATAATATATACATATCCACATCTAAAGGATTATTAGGAACACTAATACTGTGTTTGACCCCCTTTGGCCTTCAGAACTGCCTTAATTCTACGTGGCATTGATTAATCAAGGTGCGGAAAGCATTCTTTAGAAATGTTGGCCCATATTGATAGGATAGCATCTTGCAGTTGATGGAGATTTGTGGGATGAAGCTCCCGTTCCACCACATCCCAAAGATGCTCTATTGGGTTGAGATCTGGTGACTGTGGCGGCCATTTTGGTACAGTCAACTCATTGACATGTTCAAGAAACCAGTTTGAAATGATTTCAGCTTTGTGACATGGTGCATTATCCTGCTGGAAGTAACCATCAGAGGATGGGGACATGGTGGCCATAAAGGGATGGACATGGTCAGAAACAATGCTCAGGTAGGCCGTGGCATTTAAACGATGCCCAATTGGCACTAAGGGGCCTAAAGTGTGCCAAGAAAACATCCCCACACCATTACACCACCACCACCAGCCTGCACAGTGGGAACAAGGCATGATGGATCCATGTTCTCATTCTGTTTACGCCAAATTTGGACTCTACCATCTGAAATCGAGACTCATCAGACCAGGCGACATTTCTCCAGTCTTCAACTGTCCAGTTTTGGTGAGCTCTTGCAGATTGTGGCCTCTTTTTCCTATTTGTAGTGGAGATGAGTGGTACCCGGTGGGGTCTTCTGCTGTTCAAGGTTGTGTGTGTTGTGGCTTCGCTGAATACCTCGGTTGTAACGAGTGGTTATTTCAGTCAAAGTTGCTCTTCTATCAGCTTGAATCAGTCGGCCCATTCTCCTCTGACCTCGAGCATCAACAAGGCATTTTGGCCCACAGGACTGACCCATACTGGATGTGTTTCCCTTTTCACTCCATTCTTTGTAAACCCTAGAAATGGTTGTGTGTGAAAATCCCAGTAACTGAGCAGATTGTGAAATACTCAGACCGGCCACGCTCAAAACTGCTTAAATCCCCTTTCTTTCCCATTCTGACATTCAGTTTGGAGTTCAGGAGATTGTCTTGACCAGGACCATATTTATGATATATACACACACACAAAATACAAACGTATATATTTATAATATATAACTGCTGTCAAATTGCATCTAAAATACAAAAAAAAAAATATATATATATATATATATAACTAAAATGACTATTATAATATTTAAGCGGTACATTATACTCTATAATCTTCACCTTCTCGTATTTCTCGCGCAGCTTGGCGGCCTTCTGCTCGAACGGCACGCGGTCTTTGGCGCTCTGCTTCGACCACCGCTCTCCAAGCTTCTTCGCGGTTTCTCCGATGGACAGGCCGGGGTTCTCGCTCTTTATCGTCGGCCGATACTCCGCGCAGAAGACGAAGAAGGCAGATCTGCGCAGAGACAGAGAAACCTGTTAGAAACCACAGAGACGTGCACGTTAGCATGCGGTGTGTTTGCGCGGGACGTACGGCGGGCGCTTGGGGGCGTTCGGGTCCTTCTTCTTCCTCCCCGTCTTCCCCACGCCTTTGGGCGGCACGTACGTCTTCATCTCCTTGTCGTAGCGAACCTTATCCACTTTGGCTAGCTCTTCGAACCTGGTCTTCTCGGCCGCGCTCAGCGCCTGTGGACAGAGCAACGGTTAGGTGGACACTAGCTCAGCTACACACGAGCGCGAGACACACACGCGGACGCTCACCCTCCATCTCTCGGAGCATCTCTTGGAGAACTCGGAGAAGTTGATTGGCACGTCGGGACTCTTGCGTTTGTGCTCGTCGCGGGACGTCTGCACGAAGTATGCGTACGCAGACGTCTTTCCCTTGGGCTTGTTCACGTCTCCTTTCACCATGGCTGATCCACTGAAGAAAACAGCGTTAATGAAAATCAAGCATTAAATATAATAAACATTTGCCATAGATTGATTAATTTTGGCATCCATCCAATCTGTTAACATAGCATGTTTTGATTTCAACTTCAATTGCATTACATTGGATATCAGTCAATTAATATTAAATTGCATTGAAATGCATATATATATATATATATATATATATATATATATATATATATATATAACACATTTAAATTAATTTGAGCATTAAATTTATGCATTTTCAACCAGAACTAATATATGCATGTACTATTCCGTATTTGAGGATTTAATGACTGATATCCGATGTAATGCAACAACTCAAATGCAATATATTTTTATTAGTGGAAAACATTTCATGAAAACTCAAATTCACAAAACTGTAATATATCTATGTAAATAAAAATAAATTGCATTGAAATACGTGCATGCGTAAATTATCCGGGGCGAAATTTTTTTTTAAAATGGCGAATTTAAATGTTTGAAAACACTTGTGTTGTTAGTAGGTCGGAGGCTTTTGTTGAACAAAGATTCCTCCATTTTCTTTCCCGCCTATTTCCTTCCATGCACCCCACCCCCTCCCTGATGCCGCTCTCCAAACACATTATATCATCCATAAACCCGAGATTGACTATATTACACGCGCGAAACGGGTCTCGGAGCGCCGTTTCTGTCCCGAATCCCCGTTAAAACACGGTAACTGCGCGCGCGCTCCGGTAACAGAACAACACAAGCGCGCGCGGACTCGCGCAAAACGTTTAAAACCCCTTTAAACCGCATTCAGTGTCTAGTTGTAATGTCGAAAGCGTAGCATTAAAGCGCCGCACACGTTTAACTCGAAAATACATCTTTAAATCGATTTAAAATGTAGTTTTCAAACCAACAAACCTTTTCTTTCTTCTCAGCAGAACAGCACGAACCTCTCCTCAGTTGTGAATCTCCCACGTGATTCCTTTTGCTGCGTGTCTGCGTGACGCACAGAGCATACAGCACCCTGGACTGGGCGCGTGATTGGTCCAGCTTGTGAATAGAGTTGTCCAATCATCGAACGCCTCCTGAGGAATCCGCAGCGCTGATTGGCGGACTGAAACCCTCAGCGGTTCGAATGTTTGTAAACTGAACTCAAAACAACGAACGGATTGACCTTTTAAATATATGCATTGTAATCTAAATTATTACAATAAAATATTTGTAATTATATCATATCAATACAAATGATATAAACTATAATATAAACCACACGTTTAAAATCCCTTCGCTTTTGTCCACTGTTATGATTTTAAGGTTTGTTTTCTTGACGCGGCTAATGCGTTAGCTTAGCCTTGTGTCCAGTGTTTCTGGTGTAATGTTTCTCCGCTCCACGTGGGAGCGCAACAGCGCGCACCCCTGATTCACGTGACCTCACACGCACGCGCTGAAGAAGAGCCGTCTGGTTCACCGCGCGCATCTCAAGTGGCGATCGCCGTTAATATGAATATTTTTGCTCTTATGTTTTAGTCTATTTTAATGCGACAGTCACCGCGGAAGGGTGTGCTTGTGTAGACGGATGGAGGAGTTTCTAAAGCACTTTAAAAACCACAGCAGAGCGGTACATCTATTTCATTTTGTTTATACACACACTTCCTGAGCTCTCTGTCTGTTGTTTATACTTTTGGATTGGCTATCTGGTTTATAAACCATAATTATGCAATAAATTGAAGTTATGACGTCAATAAAAGTTGAAATTATGACGTAAAACATCATAATTGTCGTCAACACGTTTGATCGAAAGAATGGCAAACAAATATACAATTATCACATAGACAGTCATGATTTCGATTTTTTTTAAGTCACAATTTTAACTTAATATATTATTATTTTGACTTTTAATGTCATAATTGCAGTTTACCAAAACATGATTTTTTTCTTATGTGATTTATTTCTTCACGTGCTTCCATAAGAATTACAGATAGATAGATAGATAGATAGATAGATAGATATACATATAGATAGATAGATAGATAGATAGATAGACAGGTAGATATATAGATAGATAGACAGAAAGATAGATAGATAGATAGATAGATAGATAGATAGATAGATAGAGAGAGAGATAGAGAGAGAGATAGAGAGATAGACAGTCATGTGTGTGTGTGTGTTTCAGGATCAGCGCTGGCTGTGTGAGGTGTTCGAGTGTGTGAGACAGCAGCTCTATCCGCTCCTCGACTCGTCTCTGGGTGTGTCAGTGGTGCGTCTGTCTCTGGCGGTGGTGTCGAAGGTCCAGCGAGCCGTCGGCTCGGATCTGCCCGTCAGCTACAGGTGTGTGTGTGTGTGTGTGTGTTAGGCTTGCTATGAAAGTCTGGTGTTCAGAAGCAACAGACATTAACACTATTAAACATGTCTGCCCCATTGGTTGATAAATTAGCTTTTTTTAAGCATTAACTCGCTTAATTTCGATTATTATCTTAGATAATTTTATTCATCTAGTAATTGCATCTTGATTTAAAGGAACACTCGACTTTTTTGGACTTTAGATTATTCACTGTATTCACTTTAGATTATTCACTGTAAGGTATGTATGGACTTATCTAACTCTGATGGATATGATGAATAAGCTAAAGTCTAAAAAAGTCGGAGTGTTCCTTTAAGAGTTTTTAGATATTTGGACTGGAAACTAGACAGAAACCCTGAGTAAGAGCAGCATGTGTGCAGTGTGTCCACCACGGTGAGCTCTCGGTGTCCTCAGGTGTGTGTCGGTGTCGCAGCTGAAGCGCGAGCAGAGAACCGCTTGCTTTAGCAGCCTCAGCTGGAGCTCCGCCCACTACAGGGACAGCGCCAGGGGGGCGGAGCTAATGCTGCCTGAACACAAGCCACTCCCACGCGACAACCTGCTGCTGATTGGCTCTCTGTGTGACGGGCGGGCCAGCGGCTCGAGTGACGGGGTGTGGCGCGTGAGAGACGCTGGAGGGAGTGTGTCCTGTACGGTGAGTGTTACGCCTGAACACATGGATAATAATCAGAAATGTTATTTGCATCTTTCATCTTTCATTCATCAGGTCAATCATATATTCATGAGAATAAATCAGTTTGAATAAGGAAAGCGATATCTTTATCATAGAATCCTTTCATAGGTCAGAGTTTCCACAGTCATCGCTTGTTCTGCACTTTATTTGTTTTATTAGTGCATCTGTGTTTGTCTATTTACCTTTTTTATAATTTGAAAGATAATAAAGCTATTGTTTGATAAGTGAGGTCTCTGAATGTAGTCCTTGAAAACCATAAAAGTAGAGCTTGGAAAGTGGTGGAGTTTGATTGGACAGTGTGTGTACGAACCCTGCTGGATTGATTCTGAAGGATCATGTGACACTGAAGATGCTGTGTGTGGTCCAGATGCTGACGTCGTCTTGTCTTTGGTTGGGGAGGCTGATGCTGTTTCCCACATGGAACTACATCCCCCAGAATGCACCTGACGCGGGTTACCTGGAGCTGATCGACCCTCCGGTGTGCGTGACCCTGGAGGCCATGGCCTTTGACCCCGGAGGAACCCTGAGTGAGGTCATGAGTGTGACGCGGGCGGCTGAACTTCTGAGGCAGAGGTGTGTGACGAAATGATCACAGAAGTTCTGGGATAAACGTTTAAAGTTCGGATATAAGCAAAGATCTCTCTGGCAGCGATTAAATCACCCTTGGAAAGAAACTGGAGACAAGTGACTTGAAATGTGTTTGTCTTTAAATCATTCACTCAAAAGCGTTGATTCATCCAGTCATGAAACAAGTGAAGTCTCTGAGTGAGTCATTGAATCATTCACTGAAGAGATTTGTTCAAAAGCATAAATTCATCCAGTATTGAAACAAGTAAAATCTCTGAGTGAGTCATTGAATCATTCACTGAAGACATTTGTTCAAAAGCGTTGATTCATCCAGTCATGAAACAAGTGAAGTCTCTGAGTGAGTCATTGAATCAATCACTCAAGAGATTTGTTCAAAAGCGTTGATTCATCCAGTCATGAAACAAGTGAAGTCTCTGAGTGAGTCATTGAATCATTCACTCAAGAGATTTGTTCACAAGCATAAATTCATCCAGTATTGAAACAAGTGAAATCTCTTGAGTGAGTCATTGAATCATTCACTGAAGAGATTTGTTCAAAAGCGTTGATTCATCCAGTCATGAAACAAGTGAAGTCTCTGAGTGAGTCATTGAATCATTAATTCAAGAGATTTGTTCAAAATCATTGTTCATCCAGTCATGAAACAAGTGAATTCTTTATGAATGAGTCATTGAATGATTCACTCAACCGATTTTTCTGAAAGATTATTAATTAAAGTTAATAAAATATTGACATTTAATCTGAACCTCTAGTAAATGACATGTTATTATGTTTAGCTGTCTCTCCAGAATTGTGGGTGATATGTGTTGTGTGTGTGTGTCAGGTGTGAGGATCAGGCGTGTGTGTGTGTGAGCGGGCAGGTGAGCGCGGTCTGTCCGCTGCTGCTGATCGCTGGGAAACGCTTCTTCTGCCTCATCCTCAGTGACGGAGGATCCTCAGTGCCCGTCTTCATCACGGTGAGTGTCTGGTACACACACTAATCACATTTAACCTAATTGTGAGTTACAGTCTGATGACTCTTCCATGTGACTCAGGAAGCCAAGCATCAGTACTGGAGGCAGTGTGTGTGTGTGGGCCGGAGTGTGTGGATGTCGTCTCTGCGTGTGTGTTCACTGCAGGGTCTGGAGGGACGGCGCGTGTTGTCCGACAGCTGCCAGTCACGCCTTCATCCGCACGAGAGCTCAGAACAACCAGACACACACTCAGACACACTCACACACACACACACACCCCTGCCGCCAAGCCCCGCCCCCTCAGTCCGAGTCAAGCGCTCCACAATCATCAGCTTCAAGGTGAATAACTACACAATTGAACCGGTTCATATTTTGAACTAATATATTACTTACTATATTAATATATATTTTTTATTAATTTTTAGGGCTGTGCAAAAATTAATTGCGAATAATCGCATCCAAAATAAAAGTCTGTGTTTACATAATATATTTGTGTGTGCTGTATATAATTATTTTGTATATATAAATACACACACATGCATGTATATATTTAAGAAAATTTGTTATTCATATATAAAATATTTATATAATATAGATTATGTAATTATATATATATATACTGTATATATATATATATACAGAATTTAAGTGCAAATAATTCTTAAATATATACATGCATGCATAGGTATTTATATACAAAATAATTATATACAGCACACACAAATATATTATGTAAACACAGACTTTTATTTTGGATGCGATTAATTGCAATTAATTTTTGCACATCCCTAGTAATTTTTGTATTTTAAATAACTAAATTACTATTTTCTGTATTATTTATATTATTACTAACAACAATTTTGTAAAATAGGTTGAAATAACAATTTAAACGAATAAAATGGAAAAAATAATTACTTATATTTCATACTCGTAAACAGAAAACTTCCCTTTAATCAAACGGGTGTGACCTTTGACCTGTGCTGTAACAGTGAGTTTGATTGACAGGGTACAGTCACGAAGATTTTGAACGCAGAGGCGGGGCTTTATGAGATTGACAGACAGGTGGGGCTTTGTCTGGCCTATCAGCCGGCTCAGACATGGGGCGGCAGCTTGAGGCCGGGGGCGGAGATTCAGGTGAGTGTGATGTCATCACAAAAATCAGTAGGACGTTGAACATTTCTGCGAATATGATCTTGTTTTGATGACCAAAAAAATTTAAAATTCTCCAAAATGTGCTCAATAATATTAATATTCAGACTGTGAACATGCGTCTCCTCCCCGAAAACAAGATATAATATCTTATGACATTTACTACTTTAGTAAATCCATCTAGATGTAATGTTTTTTTTTAATATTTGGTCTGGAAACAAGACAACAATCCTAAGTGAGAAGAGCATGTTTTGAGCGACGCAACGGTTATAAAAAAAAAGTCCTGATTTCCTCAAACTAATGATTTGAAAAAACGTCTTCCGCAGCTCCACAACGTCCACTTCACGTACAGCGCTTCCCCGTTCGCTCCGCGAGTCGTGCTGTGTGCGTGTCTGCGCTCCAGTGTGCAGATCAGCGCCTTCAGCCGCCTGAGGTCAGAGGTCGAGGTGTCCGGGTCACATGGGTCGCTGCAGCGCCTCCTGCTGGAGAGGAATCTGGGTGTGTCGCAGTATCTGTGGCTCTGCTACTGCTATAGTGCCGTGAACGAGAGGTGATGACCCCACACACACACACACACGCACTGTTCAACGATGAGTTCCAACAACAGAGCAAATTAACGATGCGGCTTATTGCGATTTTCAGTGTGTTTCACAGTGAAGTGCAGCGCTGTGTTTATTTGCAGCTGCAATGAGAAGCTCTTATCAACAAAAGAAGCTTTAAAGCTCACCGTGGCTTTCTGTCCAAATAACATCTTGTTGGTTTATGTTTGGAAATGTAGAAATGAACACAGTTATAATATTAGTATTGTCATTTTATATGGTTATACTGTAAACTACAATTCCTCTTCTACTTCTTATTTTATTTTATGTCTTATAATTCACAATTATATTTTCGTGCAGCTGTACCTCAAACACTGTGGCGTATGGTGTGTGTGTGTATCAGGTTGTGTCCGCGCTGGGTGAGAGCAAAGCGAGTGTGTGTGGTCGCCGCGCGGCTGTTGGACTTTGTGTGTGAGGCTGAACAGAAGACACAGAAAAAGAGGAACATTTACAGAGAGATGATACAGGAACCGCACCAGTGCCCTGTTACCACGGTAACACACATATGCTGGTACCACGGCAACACACACATAACCTGTTACCACAGTAACACCCACTCATGCCGGTACCATGGTAACACACTCACATGTGCTCTTACCACCGTAACTCCCAATCATGCCGGTACCATGGTAACATACACGCATACCCTGTTACCATGGTAACATACATACACGCATACCCTGTTATAACAGTAACATACATTACCATGGTAACACACTTAACCTGTTACCACAGAAACACCCACTCATATCGGTACCATGGTAACACACTCACATACTGTTACCACGGTAACACATACATAAGCTGTTACCACAGTAACTCCCACTCATGTCGGTACCATGGTAACACACTCGCATACTGTTACCACGGTAACACATACATAAGCTGTTACCACAGAAACACCCACTCATGTCGGTACCATGGTAACACACTCACATACTGTTACCACGGTAACACATACATAAGCTGTTACCACAGTAACTCCCACTCATGCCGGTACCATGGTAACATACATACTCACATACCCTGTTAGCACAGTAAAGATGCTAAAATGCATTTTGCTGTTTTTTTTTTTACAAATGAGTTTAGATGAACAAATCTCTCTCTCTCTCTCTCTCTCTCTCTCTCTCTCTCTGTGTGTGTTAGTACTCTGTGTGCTGGCCGTCGGTGGCGCTGTGGTCAGTGAGACAGGTGTGTGAGTGGATGAGGCGTGAGGTGTGGTTGTCTCTCTCTCTGCCGTCTCTCCTCCCCCCCTCAGCGGGTCACATGACGTCGCTGGAGCTGAACGCTGCGCTGTCCTGGTCCACACACTCAGTCCCGCTCACACACACACACTCGGACCCACTGCTGTTACTGGGGGTTTTGGAGCTGGACTCGACCCGTGCCACGCTGCAGCTCCGAGACCAGACGCACGCGCTCGACTGTGTGTGTGTGCAATCCGGCCAATCAGGAGCCATCGACACCGCCTGGCAGGGTAATCACACACTCACACTCAACAGGATTATTTTATTTTTATATTTTTAGTTTTCGTGCTAATTGAAGTTAAAGGTGCAGTGTGTAAGCTTTAGCGCATCTACTTGTGGTCAGGTTGTGAATTGCACCCAACAGAAGTAACAGGAAGTGATGTCGTCAGCTGAGACATTTACTGCTTAATTGTGTGTAAACATGCTCAGTGTTTTTATCAGATGTTCAGGGTTATTGAGTGAAACTCTCGTGGCTTATTTCTTATGTGTGTGTGTGTGTGTGTGTTAAGGCTGTCTAGTGTGTGTGCGGCAGTGTACTTTAGTCATGGAGAGGTTCATGAAGACAGATTTCCCTTCCTGGAAACACCTGGATCAGCCCAGTTACATCACACACAAACACTGCAGGTACACACACACACACACACACACACACACATACACTTAAACACTGCAGTTACACACACACAGACAGATTTTTAGCACATTTCATACATTCAAAAGTGCTTTACATAAAAAGTGGTTAAAATAATAGTAAAGATAACTTAAATAACAATATAAAAGTACCTGTGTGTGTGTGTGTGTGTGCAGGGTTTATCTGCAGCTCCGTGTGGATGATCTGACCATCATCAGTCCGTCTGCTGCCCTGAGCCGCCGTCAGTCGGAGAGACGAGAGGAGTCTGCTCCGAGACCCAGACGACCTCTGACCCCTGTGGCAGCGGCCGAACGACCCCTGACCCCTGCGGCGACGGCTGAACGACCCCTGACCCCTGTGGCGGCACGACCCCTGACCCCTGTGGCAGCGCCCGAACGACCTCTGACCCCTGCGGTGGCGGCCGAACGACCTCTGACCCCTGTGGCGGCCGCCGAACGACCTCTGTCCCCTGTGGTGGCACCTGAACGACCTCTGACCCCTGCGGCGTGTGTGAGTCTGCTAATCCGGCTGGAGAGCAAGCAGGGCGTGAGGCTCCAGAACGGCTCCGGCGCGGGTCACACACACACACACACGCTGCAGCTGGGCTTCGTGTGTCGAGCCGTGTGTCTGGGCGACGCTCAGCGCTGGGAAAACGACCCCAGGAACTCCAGGACGCAGGAGCGGGAGCGAGACGGAGGACACAGGAAGGTCAGCAGCGCCAGTTATCGTCACAGGAGACCCGCTCACACCAGGAACGATAACGATAACTATATTAGCATTCACAACAATAATGATAACTATATATATTCTGGACCTCTGCCATGATCTACGATGTCTTCTGCCATTTTATCGTTCGACAGCTGTTCGAAACTTTCTGAAAGTGATCCCAGTGATGTCGTTCCTCAAATCTTTAACGTTATAGCTATGATATTCTTTAATATGAGCAAAATTTTTAGAACTATATCTTTATCATTATCTTTATAGTTATAGTGAACGGTTCTGTAGTGCATCTGCTGATGTGTGTGTGTGTGTGTGTGTGTTTTGCAGATTGAGCTGCACTTCATGGGTTCGTGTGTTCGCTGGTTCCCCGTCCTTCATCCGGGGTGTGTGTACAGATTAATCGCACCCAACACTGCGGTACGACTCGCTTTCCTCCGCCATTTTACTGTCGATATTAGACTGTTTATTCTGATCAAGACCCGCCCACTTCAACAGGACGAGACCGGCGGACGGACATGCACAGATTCTACTTTTTCTTCTTCTTCTTCTGCTAAATCATGCTAGAAGCAGCACTAGCAATGTGCTAAATCATGTTCACAGTGTGTTAAATAATGCAAGCAACATGTTAATGTGTTAAATCATGTTAGCAACATGCTAGTAAAATGTTAGCAGTGTATGCTAGCAGCATGTTAAAACATGTTAGCAATGTGCGCAAGAAACATACCAACAACATGTTAAATCATGTTGGCATCATGCTAAACATGTTAGCAATGTGCTAATTTATGTAAGAAGCATGCTAGCAACTTGTTAAATCATGTTAGCACACACTAAATCATGTTAGCAATGTGTTAATTCATGTTAGAAACCTACTAACAATGCTAAAACATGTTTACAATGGGCTGATTTAATTTATTAAGTTATGCAAGAAACATGCTAGCAACGTAAATCATGCTAGCAATGTTAAAACATGTTGCTAAATCATGCTAGTAAAAGGTTAGGGACGTTATCATGGCTGTCCTTCTGTGAAACATTACAGAAGCTGCTTTGAAAGATGTTAGGAGTAAAAGTAAGTTTGAAGGCATGACTGCGGGTTAATGATGTCATCTCTCCGTCTCTCAGGATGTGAGTGTGTTAAAGGCCACAGGAGTTTCTGCGAGGGGCGGAGTCACACAGCTCGTTAGCCCCGCCCTCCTGCTGCAGCCGCAGTGGCGCTTGCACACGCTAACAGACGCGCAGGTACAGATCGTCTTAGTTTAGCACAGCACGTTAAACTAAATGAAACCGAGAACTGTTTCCTCGGTATCTGGCTGAAATAAAGCAAGTTTGTGTTTGTATTCCATCAGTCCGGTGTTCCTGCGCTCATGAGCGTATCCGAGGTTCTTCACAGCAGGTGACGGTCATCCGCTACAGCTAAACACATCTATGAACGTTTGTGTTTACAGTAGTGTCGGTAATAATGATTGTGTTTTAACAGCTCCGCCCCTGAGATCGTCTCCTTTTATGGAGTCGTTTCTCAGCGAATCACATTACAGGAGGAGGGCGGAACTAAACCCAAGATCCAATCACTGACTGCCGCTAAAGGTGTGGCTCCGCCTCCTCGTCCTCTCTCTGCTGATCCACTCGTAAGCCGTATTCAGACGGTGGTGTTCCTCATGGGGTCGTATGAAATTTTCATCAATTAAAGGGTTAGTTCACCCAAAAGTATTTACTCTCCCGTAAGACCTTCGTTCATCTTCGCGACACAAATTAAGATATTTAAGATATTAAGATCGCTCCATAGGCTTCTTGAGGGAATGACTCGAAAAGTCATTAAAGACATCGTTAAAATAGTCCAAGTGACTACAGGGGCTCACTCTTAACTTTATCAAACGACGAGAACACTTTTGTGCGCAAAAAAACAACAAAAATAACGACTTTATTTCAACTATTCACTTCCTTCTCCATGAGCCTGTAGTCAGTTAACGTAGTGTGATTGCGGAAAGCTACGTCACACGAAGGCTCACTATTGGCCGACGCTGGTCATGTGTGTGATGCATGTGACGTCCAATAACAGAAGCTTACGCTATTAAACTAGTAACCTGACTCGCGCAGAGGGAGAAATAAACCAATAGTTGAAATAAAGTCCTTATTTTTGTTGTTTTTGTGCACAAAAGTGTTCTCGTCGTTTGATAAACTTAAGATTTATAACGATTTATAACTATTTTAACGATGTCTTTAATGACTTTTCGTGTCATTCCCTCAAGAAGCCTATGGACTAGTATGCAGGAGCGATCTTAATATCTTAAATATCTTAATTTGTGTTGCGAAGATGAACGAAGGTCTTACGGGGTTGAACAACATGAGGGTGAGTAAATACTGACAGAATTTTCATTTTTGGGTGAACTAACGCTTTAATTAAAAATATAAACCAATCCCCTTGTTGTGTTTAGCTCGTGTGCGTTCACTTATATCCGCTAACTTCCAACTTTTAAAATGACTTCATTTAGAGATAAATCGCAAAACATAGCGCATCTTATCTTCCTATTTTTAAACAGATTTTTAATATTATTATTACATTAAATATGGATTTATTCTCATTATTCCAAGCATGTGGCATTTTATTCACATGCTAACAATTACAATTTGCGAATAAATTGTATTATAATAATACCAAATAAATCGGCATCGCATGAGTCCACTTGAGGAACACCTGCCGTCGAACAGGGCTTCAGTCTGTGTGTGTGTGACAGAAATCTCCACTGTAATCCCCAGATCCGGGCGTTGTGGAGGACCTGAGGGTGCGTGTGAGCGTCCAGGATTCTGCCCGCGCTGGTCATGTGATCCACGTGTACCTGGACCTGTCGAGCGGCCCGTACACACACGGCCTGATCCCCGGAGCGGCGCTGCAGATACACCACGTGCAGCGCAAAGTGTCCCGGTGAGGCGTTTACACACTCTTCATCTCACAGGGATTGAACCTTTGATTGGTGCGTTCAGCGCTTCAGGAGGAGCTCGGACAGCCAATCACAGATCGAACGGATTAAAGTGCTTGACTGTGACGTTTTGATTCTTGATGATAGCAGGCTAGTCTTTACTGTCACTTTTAATCAATTTAATGTATTCTTTTTTATATATATATATTATATATTTTTTAATCTTACCACAAATGTTTGAATGGGTTCATCGTTTCCCTGAAGATCTGTAAAGCTGCTTTGATAAAGTGTGTTTGTGAAAAACTAGAAGTGAGTGTGTGTGTGTGTGTGTGTGTTTCAGGGCGGGTAACGTGTACTGCCGCTCTCTTCCCATCAGCTGTGTGAGCGTCACTGATCTGAGTTCAGTCTGTTCAGGGTGAGTGTGTTTACTTATTTTTTTATTTTATTTTTATTTATATTCTATTTATTTATATAATTTATATTTATTTTTTATATTTTTATATTATTATAATAAATTATTTTTTTATTCACTCCAAAAAAATGCTTTTCTTACTTAGTATTTTTGTCTTGTTTCACGTCCAAATATCAAACATTTCTTAAATTTACTAAAGTATTGATATGAATGAATATCCATCATATGAATCCGATTGATAAATTAGTGACATTTAAACTTTGATTTCTGAGGTCGTTTCCGTCCTTCTCTCTGCAGGTCTGGTGTGTCTCAGGCTCCTCCTCCCATGATGCTCTTGGGCGAGTGGGCGTCGGCCAGGAAGCAGCAGGGGGTGTTGGGTCAGGTCAAAGGTCACGTGGTGCGTGTGCTGTCTCTGCGGCTGCAGTGGACGTGTTCTTTCTGCGGGAGCATCTTCAAACAGGTAGTGATGTCATCGCTCGTGTCACACTGTTTGGCTGATTACCCAGAATTCCTTCCTGTCCTGTCTGTTGTTTCAGAAGTATTTTACCATGTAGGGATTTTAAAATGTATTTGAAGAGTTTAAAAGCATGATCCAAATCAACCAGTTTTGAGGATTTGATTCGAAGCACAACAAGTATTGGAAAATCAGACAGACTGGACTGTAAACTTAAAGGAGTAGCTCACTTTTAAAAAAAACTTTTGCTGATAAGTTACTCACCCCCATGTCATCCAAGATGTCCATGTCTTTCTTTCTTCAGTGGAAAAGAAATTAAGGTTTTTGATGAAAACATTCCAGGATTTTCTCCATATAATGGACTTCAATGGGGACCAAACGGTTCAAGGTCCTTCAGTGCAAACTGTTCAAAGGGCTTTAAACGACACCAGACGATGAATAAGGGTCTTATCAAGTGAAACGATCGCTCATTTAATAAATAAATAACAAAGTTTAAGTTTTAGAAGCTCAAATGCTCGCCTTGCTCTGTTCTGTGATGCGCGTTTGTGACTCTCCTGTTCGAACTCGTTCATCAAAATGAACGGATCTTTACCCGAGTCAATTCGTTTGTTTCATTCATTGAATGAATCAAATGACTCGGAAAAAGATTTGTTCATTTTGGCTTTGTATTCATCAGTCGATATTAAAATTTCCACTACAAGTGAGAGAGCTATAATCCCATAAAGCATTGCGAATGATATGATTATATTCAAGGATATTGTTAAATATGCATATACTGTAAATATGTTAATAAAACACACCGATATTTCAGTATACTTGAGGTATTTAGGAGTGGGCGGAGTCTTTTGGGGCGTTTCACATGTGCTCTGATTGGTGGAGAAGCAGAATTATGTAATGTAGTTTTTCACCAGAATTTATGCAGTTCAACACGATTATTGTAGAATAAGTTTAATAATGCTGACAGATGGCTTCAACAAAAGCATAAACCTTCGATTAACAACATCATCATTCAAAATCAAATTCCCAGATGAGTTTCATGAGTGTGATTTTGAATTGTGATGCTTTTGTCCCCACAGACGTCCTGTGGCCGAACTCACCCACCATGTGACTCGACCAGCGCAGTGTTTCAGGCTGAGGCGAAGTGAGTGTGTGTGTGTGTGTGTGTGTGTGAGAGTGTTTGAGTGTGTAAGCTTGGAAGAGCCAGGACATTTTTGAATATAACTCTGATTGTGTTATGATGGAAACATGTTGTGAAGTTTCAGTCATTGATTGTGTGTGTGTGTGTGTGTGTGTGTGTGTGTGTGTGTAGGGTGGCGGTGGAGGACGGTTCTGGTGAGGCTCACGTCTGGTTCTCGTCTGAAACGGTGTGTGATCTGCTGATGTTGAGTGTGGGTCAGTGGGAGGGGCTTCAGAGGCACATCAGGGTCAAAGGTCACGTTAAGGTGTACACACGCGGATACAACATGGTGAGCGTTTCAACTCTACACACACACTTATATGAGCTCCTTCATGTGATCCTGTGATCTCTCACTGCGTGTGTGTGTGTGTGTAGACATGTGACGAGGACCCTGACGAGTCTTTGGTTCAGTATTTGAACTGTTTGTGCTCCAGCGCCGCTGTGTGTCGACAGATTCACCTCACCTGCCGAATACGAGCTCAGAGAACAGGTAAACACACTCGCACTAAATCAGTGTGTGATATTTAGCGGCATCTAGTGGTGAGGTTGTGAATCGCACCCCATCAGAAGTTATGGTGGCCGACAGGAAGTGATGTCATCGTCTGAGACAGCAGAGAGTAGCCAGTTAAGCAATGATGTTTCTTTACAAAGATTAAATATGAAATTAGGTTTACTTAATTATTCAGTACGTAACACAAATTCCCAAACTAAACGAATACATCACGCAAACGCATATTAAATAAATAAAGCAGCAATCCAAAATAACAAGACAAAAGCGTCACCGAAGAGAGTCTGAGAACATCAATCTATTCATTATAAACAATAACAGGAAAAAACTCAATTATAAAAGAATTTTTCTAATAATTTTTTTGTATAAAAGTGTAACCAGAGGGATGTGATATAAAAGTATTTGTGTTTCTGCACAACAATAATTATAGTGCACTTCCCCGCTGTTCCTCAAGGTGGCGCTGTCTTACATACA
This sequence comes from Pimephales promelas, assembly GCF_016745375.1. The sequence continues at coordinate 419,846 of NW_024121654.1, forward strand.
GTGATGATGGTATAAAATGAAAGAACACGGATATAAAGACCCACATGTGTAATAATGATTGCTGAAACGTTCATGCATTTAAGTGTTGAAGTCACACTGATTTACTGTAACACACCGGACCAGGAGTGTGTGTAAATAAACACATAAACACAATAGACACATGCGGCGCACACACTGATTTCACCCAATCACAGCCTTCACACTGAGCCACATCCAAAACTCTACACAACCATTCTGGAGAAGAACACTCACAAACATGCTGAATAAAGTGTGTGTGTGTGTGTGTGTGTGTGTTTCAGTGAAACCTCAGCTGAGGAAAGTTCATCGAGGACAAACAGAATTCATCTGCAAATTCACACCTGCACTGCAGTTACAATGCCAACACGTACACACACGCTAAACACACACCTTAACACATACACACATGCTAAACACGCTCACACACACACACATACACATATACACTCTCACCTTAACACATACACACACGTTAAACACACACATAACCACACACTCCTTTACACACACACACACACATCAAACACACACTGATAAGCACAACCAATGTAACTGGACTCAAATGTTTTATGTGTTTTAATGTTCTTCTGTCGTTCTTAAGTGTTCATTGAAATATTGTTTGTTCTAAAATAACAATTATGTTTTTACACTAAATATTGTAACATAAAACTCTTGTTCAGAAACAGAAATAAATTATATTTTATTCTTTATGTTTGATTGAGTTATAGATTTGAATGTCTTAAATAGTGGTTCAGTTTGAAGTCTGTCACCACTAACCAATCACAGGGTAGCAAAGCATGTGGGGCTCTTTCAGATGAGGCTCAGGGGGCGGAGTTCGTTACAGATGAGCCTCAGGGGGCGGAGTTATTTACAGATGAGGCTCAGGGGGTGGAGCTCTTACGGATGAGACTCAAGGGGTGGAGCTCTTACGGATGAGACTCAGGGGGTGGAGCTCTTATAGATGAGGCTCAGGGGGTGGAGCTCTTTACAGATGAGGCTCAGGGGGCGGAGTTCTTTACAGATGTGGCTCAGGGGCGGAGCTCTTACAGATGAGGCTCAGGGGGTGGAGCTCTTACGGATGAGACTCAGGGGGCGGAGCTCTTACAGATGAGGCTCAGGGGGCGGAGCTCTTAGAGATGAGGCTCAGGGGGCGGAGCTCCTACAGATGAGCCTCAGGGGGCGGAGCTCTTACAGATGAGGCTCAGGGGCGGAGCTCCTACAGATGAACCTCAGGGGCGGAGCCTCTACAGATGAGCCTCAGGGGGCGGAGCTCCTACAGATGAGCCTCAGGGGGCGGAGCTCCTACAGATGAGCCTCAGGGGGCGGAGCCTGCAGTCGGTCATCGATCACACGGGCAGCAGCAGGACAGAAGGTGAGTCACACATGATCAGCAGAAGATCATTTCACTCTTAAAGCGATAATTCTTTCCGTGTTATCTCTGTGAAGCTGCTGAAACAGTCTGAGTTGTATAAATAAATGTGACTTACCTTGATTGATGATGATTGATCATGTCATAACGCTTGAGTTTGTGTGTGTTCAGCTTTTGGTGAAGTGTTGGTTTGTGTTTAGGAGATGTGTTTGTGTTTAAATGTGTTATATATTGTGAGACGATAATTAATATTGTTCATTTTAACGTCTTTTATCAAACACACACTCCTTTCTAGCAGATGTGCCTGTGTGTCTGTGTGTGTGTCCTTAGTTCTGTGTGTGTGTTTGCTATAGAAATCAATATGTGCAGCAGGAGAGTAAATAAAGCTTCAAACGGAGACGGAGAATCTTCTGCTGGTGTGTTTGTTTAGTGTTGCTGGTTTGTAACTGGTAATTGCACTGATTTGCGGTCAGAGATTGTGAAGTGTGTGTGTGTGTGGCGTTGTGTTCGTACTGGTCTCGTTGTGTTCGTTCGGCTCATTAACTCCACGCTCGTTTCTCTGGATAAACTAATGCAGAGATTCACAAACATTTTTATTTGTCGAACCCCGGTGAGCTAAAATATTCACATTCACATTCACATGACATACAGTTCATCTGTAATATGTGTGTTATTTTTTTTGTTGTATTTTGATTTATTTTATTGATCATTTATTTTAATTTGACATTAGTATTTAAATAATATTCACATTTTGACATTTTTATTTAATTATTGAATTATTTTATTTAAAATTGTATTAAATAACATTTAATCAATGTTAATAAACATTTCATTTTTATTTGCTTTATTTTAAAATAGTTTATTTGTTTTGACATGATTTAATTAATTGTGTGTATTTGAGTGTGTGTGTGTGTGTGTGTGTGTGTGAGTGTGTGTGTGTGTGTGTGTGTGTGTGTGTGTGAGGTCATTTCCTTTGTCTGTTGCTCCTCTCTGGTGTTGTGGGCGTGTCGCTGGTTTATCAGTCGCTGGACAGGATAGATAGAGAGAGAGAGAGAGGAGGGTGAGTGAGACTTGGTGTGATGATGTCATCACTGCTCGGGCTGATGGGAAATGAGCTCAAGCGGGCCGGCGTTGCGTCAGATCAGTGGAGTTCATTGATCCCGTAAAAAAACACGCTGGGAGCTTCCAACATTACACAAATAATCCACAGAACTTTCTAGATTTGTGAAACAGAATAAATATTATTATTATTTTAATAGTGAGAATAAACTGTAAAGTGGACTACTGGTGTGGACTACATTTCAGTGTGTATAACTAGCAGTGTATATATATATATATATATATATATATATATATATATATATATATATATATATTGGTAATATGTGGAATATTCCCATTGAATATAAAGGTGTGTGTGTGTGTGTGTGTTGCAGGATGATGGACTCTGTCACAGGATTGATTACTGAGGTAAGATTCATTCATTCACACTTTTGTTCATGTTTCGTTCACCCGCGTGTGTTTCTGACACATTCTGATGTTTTATACCCGTTATTTTCGGTCTTTATAAATCACAGTCAGGGTTTATTTTGTCTTCACTCACAATCATCGTTTAAAAAAGTTTAGTGTCATTGAAATACTGTTACAGTTTTTTTTTTTATTTAGAATTATATCAAAAATTTTAGTTTTGTTGTATTTTTTTGTATTTTCTATTGTTGTTGTTTTTTTTTTGTAGTTTTTTAAATTTTATTATATCTATATATACATGATGAGCCAAAACATGGTGTTTGAACATAAATGTGTATATATTATTGTTTACCATCTGATTTACCCAGGCCTTAATATTTGGGCTTATGAGGTGATCAACCATATTGCCTTCACATGTGACTCTAATGTTTGGGCTCATAAGTGTAGTTTTTGTTAATATTTTTTAGTTTTATTAGTTAGTTTTTAGTCTTTTTTTGTTTCATTTGGCTGAAGTCTCGTGTGTGCGCAGGCCTCAGGGGGCGGAGCTCAAGCGGATGAGGGCGTGGAGGAAGGGGGCGGAGTCAGAAGGCAGGTCCCTCACGTTGAAATGAAGCTGGTCCCGCTGGAGGAGGGGTCAGAGGTCATGCTGAACAGTGACATCACTGCCATGATGAACCGCAGGAAAGCAGCCGTCTACCTCACACTGATCGGCCTGCTGATATTCTGCACAGGTCTTCATACACACACACACACACACACACACACTCACTACCTTAACACAACTGTACTCTACCTCTACTGTACAGGAGTAAATATTCCTTCTGCTTGAGCCTTATTCATTTCACTTTTGGTGTGAAAGGGCCTTAAGATTTACCAAAATATAACTTTTTTTTTGTTATTAAAAAAAAAAAAACAAGCAAGCCCAGCCCCTTTTTCATAAAAAGTAACTTAGAATTGCAATTAGTTACTTTTTGGGAGTAATACAATATTGTAACCCATTACTTTTCCCATTACATAAGTAACTAAGTCAGTTACGCAGTAACGCAATATTGTGAACACACTCACTGACTCACTCACTGACTCACTCACTCACTCACTGACTCACTCACTCACTGACTCACTCACTCACTGACTCACTCACTCACTGACTCACTCACTCACTGACTCACTCACTCACTCACTGACTCACTCACTCACTCACTGACTCACTCACTCACTCACTCACTGACTCACTCACTCACTCACTGACTCACTCACTCACTCACTGACTCACTCACTCACTCACTCACTCACTCACTCACTGACTCACTCACTGACTCACTCACTCACTGACTCACTCACTCACTCACTGACTCACTCACTGATTCACTCACTCACTCACTTACTCACTCACTGACTCACTCACTCACTCACTGACTCACTCACTCACTCACTTACTCACTCACTGACTCACTCACTCACTCACTGACTCACTCACTGACTCACTCACTCACTGACTCACTGACTCACTGACTCACTCACTCACTTACTGACTCACTCACTCACACACACACACACACACTCACTCACTCAGAGTTGGGTCCCCCCCGTAGCGTTCCTGCTGGGATACGTGGCGTTCCGTGGGATGTGCCATCTGTGTGTGGACGAGGGGGATCTGATTCCTCTGAACGACGCGGCGGGAGTGGACCACTCGCCTGAGGGAGGGGTGCTCTACATGTCCGAACTCAGAGCCATGCTGAAGAAATACCTGAGGGAGGAGCGCATCGAGAGCACACTCAGGTCAACTGCACCAAACAACTATCACAAATAAAGACTTACTAAAATTAAACAATACAAATGGGAAATTCAATTATTTTAAAATAAAACCCAAAAATAAACTCTGACTAAAAATGGAAATTTTAAATAAATTAATATAAAAAGAAGTACATCCTAAAAATAGAAAGTTAACGTAAATGATTTTAAGATAATACTATAAAAAGAAATAAACACTTACTAACATAAATAATAAAAATAGAAAATTAAATACATTTAAAATAAAAACTAAAAATGTTAACTAAAAATGTAAGATAAATGTCAAAACTAGTGAAGCAGGTAGAACTCACCTATGACCTCTGACCTGTGTTGTGTTGGTGTGTTTCATGGGCGTGACCTCTGACCTGTGTTGTGTTGGTGTGTTTCATGGGCGTGACCTCTGACCTGTGTTGTGTTGGTGTTTCTCAGGAGCGTGACCTCTGACCTGTGTTGTGCTGGTGTGTTTCAGGCGCGTGAGCCGGGCGTCTCATCCTCCGGGATCTTCAGAAGGGAACGCTTTGGCCCGGGAAATCCTCCAGAACCTGCAGAACCTCGGCATGGACCACACCTGGACCGACTCGCACTACGCCACGCTGCAGTTTCCCTCCAGGTCACACTCCATCTGGCCATTCATGGTCAACCTAACTACATTACCCACAATGCTCTACAGAAAATTCCACCAATCAGAGAGTATCTGCGAGCGAATGGGCTCTTTAGCTCCAAGTCACGTCACATTTATTTACACAGCGCTTTTACAACACAGTGTTTCAGAGATAACAGGAAAATAATGCAACAATAGCGATACTCAACTGCCATTGGCTCATCTGCGTTCGAGGGGAGGGGCTTACTCTCTATATGCGTACATAAAGCTATTACGGTCATGTGATTCTCCTCGTCGCTGGTTGGTTTGGTTCATGGCTTAAAATGAGTGGATGGGCGGGCTCTAACGCATCATACGTCTGCTCTGCTCCTATAGGACGCAGCGGAACACTCTCTGGTTTGTCGATTCTGAGGGGGCGGAGCTTGAAGAGATTCTGTTAGACAGCGAGGGATACTGCGCCTACAGCGCCACGGGAACAGCCACGGTAACCATGACAACCACCGCCATGGTGCTCACGTTTAGTCTAGAACTACAGTAAACATCATGTACACACACACACACACACACACACACACACAACGCCTCAGCACTTGTGAGTTGTGATGTGTCTCCACATGGGGACAGGAGAGCTGTCAGTCAATAAATGAAAAAAAACAAAGTAACTTATTTGAAAAAGTAATTTAGATATTTTGTTGTAAATTTTAAAAGTAATGTGTTACTTTACTAGTTACTTGAAAAGTAATCTGATTACGTAACTCAAGTTACTTTATGAGTTACACACAACACTGTCGAGACCTAAACTGAAAAGGGGTCTATAATACTGAAAATAACAAGCGCTGAAGTGTTGTGTGTGTGTGTGTGTGCTGCAGGGAGGCGTGGTGTACGTAAACTACGGGCGGCGGCAGGACTTCGAGGATCTGCGAGCGCTGGGCGTTTCCCTCAACGGCTCCATCGCTGTGGCGCGTGTGGGCGGAGCCGTGAGCTTCGCTGAGAAGGTGTGGCTTGCGCAGGAGGCGGGGCATGTGGGCGTCCTAATTTACCCCGACCCCGCCGACGTACCCCAGGATCCACGCCGACTCGGTCTCCATAGCAACGTCGTCATCTCCGAACACGTACGGAACAGTTATTGAAAAACCTTAAAGATCAATCAAAATAACTTGTCTCTATAATTTTTTAAGAGTTCAAATGATAAATTTGACAATTTCAGTAACTTCATGCTAATATTTTTTTTTTACCAAATGTGTATATATAATTGAACCGTAAATTTTACATTTGATAAAAGTGTTTAAAAGTAATCACATTTCTCATCATGTGTTTGTGTGCAGCTTCTTATTTTAATTATACTATTAAATTTATACTATTTTAACAGTTACAAAAATATTTTACAGATTTAAACTTTTTTTGAATACTTTTCCCCTAATCTATAAGAGCTTAAATTTGCAAGATTTCATTCTTACTAAAAAACTGTAACTGTATGTACTCCTCATTAATAATGCACTTTTTCACATGAATATTTAAAAATTACATTTCACTTCATGTGTGCAGTTTTTGTATATCTTTTTAATTCTGCTTTTGCTTATGTCTCACTCAACATTTTACAGAAGCATTTAGATCCTCCAAAAACATGAATATATTATAGCGTTTATGAATGAATCATGAAGCTCTATAATGAGCCGTGCGCTCTGTTTCCTGTCAGGTGCACCTGGGCTCCGGCGACCCCTTCACACCTGGATTCCCCTCGTTTAACCACACACAGTTCCCAGCCACCCAATCCTCAGGCCTGCCAATCATTCCTGCTCAGCCAATCAGTGCCAACGTCGCTTCCAAACTGCTGAGGTGTGCCCCGCCCCTTTTCTCCCTCATGAAATGAATGTTGTCAATGTGAAATATGACCAGGCTATTGAGCTGTATTTACCTGTGTGTGTGTGTGTGTGTGTGTGTGTGTGTGTGTCAGTCAGCTGTCCGGAGCCGACTGCCCGCGGGGTTGGCAGGGCCGGTTGCCGTACGTTCAGTGTGTTCTGGGTCCGGGCTTCACGGGGCCCGGCGAGCGCAGGGTAAAGATGGCCGTCTACAACACCATGAAGCCGGTTCTGCTCAACAACATCTTTGCCTCCATAGAAGGAAAAATCGAACCCGGTACGTCATGCTGAGCGTGTGTGTGTGTGTGTGTGTGAGCACTGCTCGTGTGTTAAACTGCTCGCCTGTGTGTGTCTTACGCTTGAGGATCAAATACTTAATATTTCGATTCCTCGTATCGATTCCTTTCAACATGAGTGTGAAAATCACTGGAGTGTGAGACTGGGAGTGTGTGTTGCTCTTAAAGTGACAGCGCTCATATTCCTGCCGTCTCTATAATCACACTAATCACAACACAAGACACGTTGAAATGTGATCGATCCCTCTCTGCCAGATCATTACATCATCATCGGGGCCCAGCGGGACTCTTGGGGCCCCGGAGCCGTGAAGTCTGGAGTGGGAACGGCCCTCCTGATGGAGCTGGCCAGAACATTCAGCAACATGGTGGAGAACGGTAAACACACTTCCTCATGCGTCAGTTATAGGGCTTGTGTCATGAGGAATCAACTCTATCTTGACCCTTAATTGTCATTTTCATTATTGAACCTACATCTAGATGATCAGGTGTGTCACTAAAGTGTCAGAAATTTGACGTTCACATCTGTGTACCCCCCCCCCCCCCCCATACACACATGGTCCACTGACCTTCAGGCTTTCAGCCCAGACGCAGTCTGCTGTTTGTCAGCTGGGATGGGGGAGACTTTGGGAATGTTGGCGCCACTGAATGGCTGGAGGTCAGAACTGCACAAACGTCATCAAACACGTGGATGGATGAGTGGATGATGGATGGATGAGTGGATGATGGATGAGTGGATAGACAGATGCCAGAGGCTCATGTTGACTGTGTTGAAGCTTGTAAACGTGTGTTTGTTTTCAGGGTTACCTGACGATGCTGCACCTGAAAGCTGTGGCGTATTTCAGTCTGGATCAGGCCATCCTGGGTAAAACACACACACACTAACACGACCCCGAAACCTACCCATCACACACACACACACACACATTAACCCCTAGAAAATTTCTCAGTTACGTATATAACCTTTGATCCCTGAGTAGGGAACGAGACACTGCGAATATCGGTATAATCAGGAGGGGGAAAGCCTCCAAACCCCTGCTGGGCGTTGACACGACCTTATGAACGTATCCGGGCCTGGGACGCATCAAGACTTCAACAAGAAATCCGCTTCCTGAAGGAATGAAATCTGCAGCACACTAGTGTGAACATACGTGACGTATTCTTAGGGTGGTGCTAAGCGCTATTAGCCAATCAGAGGAGTTCCCGTGGCGATATCTGCAGTGTTGAGAGACCTATGAAAGGGAACCTTATGCATGTTTACATTTATAATAAAGCCATTTGAAAGACGAGGACACGTTATAATACCAGTGTAATACCCATGTCATCATACAAATGTCTGTCACACACACACACACACTCGTTCCACAGCAGAATAACCCAAGCTCTGTGTGTGTAGGTGATGATAACCTCTCGGTCTACACCAGTCCTCTGCTCGCCAATCTCATCGAAGGAGCCATTAAACAAGTGTGTGTCTTACACTCTCCTCCCTCAGTGTGTGTAAACCTGAACAACAGGAAGTACAGTGTGTGTTTGTGTTGCAGGTTGAGCATCCGAAACACACGGGCCAGTCGATCCTGTCTCTGGTGCAGCGCCAGGGCAGCTGGAGGAACATGTGAGGAACCTGTGTGTGTGTGTGTGATAGAGTGAGTGTGTAAGTGAAAGAATGTGTTAATGACTGTGTGTGTGTGTGTGATAGAGTGAAGCCGTTGTATCTGAACAGCGGCGCCTACAGTTTCACCGCGTTCGGGGGAGTTCCTGCCATGCAGCTGCACTTCAACGAGGTACAATTCATGCTTTTCCACTTAGTGTGTATTAAAGTTGGTCAGAATTGGTAATTCTGCTTTAAATTATCGTCCAGAGTCATGTGACATCGGTTACTTTTCCTGTTCACCTGTTTGTTGAGCATCAAATCATCGAATGTGTCCCTGGATTGCACGGGTTTATCTGTGGCCATAGCCAACAATACATTATATGGGTCATTTATGCCAAAAATCATTCAAGTATAGATCATATTCCATGAAGATGTTTTGTAAATTTACTGTAAGTGTAAAGATATCAAATTTAGATTTGTGAGTGAATGCAGCACAATCAAGGACTTCATTTGAACAACTTTGAAGGCGATTTTCTCAATGTTTTCGATTTTTTTCTGCACCGTCAGATTCCTGATTTTCAAATATTGTCCTATCCAAACAAACCAATCATCACTGGAAAGCTTTCAGATGATATAGAAATCTCAATTTCAAAAAGATTGCCCTTAGACTGGTTTTGTGGTCCAGGGTTATTATATTAGAGTGATTTGTGAAGGATCATGTGACACTGAAAACTGATAAATTCAGCTTTGATCACAGGAATAAATTACACTTTACTGTATATTCACATAGAAAACAGATATATTACACTGTTTTTACTGTATTTTTAATAATATAAATGCAGAAGAGACTTAAAGGAGTAGTTCACTTTTGAAAAAAATTTTGCTGATAATTTACTCACCCCCGTGTCATCCAAGATGTCCATGTCTTTCTTTCTTCAGTCGAAAAGAAATTAAGGTTTTTGATGAAAACAGTCCAGGATTTTTCTCCATATAATGGACTTCAATGGGGACCAAACGGTTCAAGGTCCAAATAACAGTTTCAGATGCAGCTTCAAATGTCTTTAAACGACACCAGACGATGAATAAGGGTCTTATCATGCGAAACGATCGGTTATTTCAAAACTTATTCTAAAAATGTAACTTTTCTAAGGACAAATGCTAGCCTTGCTCTATTCTGTAAGGCGCGTTTGTAACGTCACGTAATACGTAATTACGTTCAAAAGGTCACGGGCGACGTAGCCGGAAGTACAGAGTCAGTGTTTACAAGTTGAACGCATAGGTTGAACGTGCAAACTAACTCAAACGCCGTTTACAAAAAAGGAATTAAAAGGTATAACAGCGATGTCGGACGATTTTGATTCTGTACTTCCGGCTACGTCGCCCGTGACCTTTTGAACATAGTTACGTATTACGTGACGTTACAAACGCGCCTCAGAGAATGGAGCAAGGCTAGCATTTGTCCTTTGAGTTTTGAAATAACCGATCGTTTCGCTTGAAAAGACCCTTATTCATCGTCTGGTGTCGTTTAAAGACATCTGAAACTGTTATTGACTGTCTTTTGGACCTTGAACCGTTTGGTCCCCATTGAAGTCCATTATATGGAGAAAAATCCTGGAATGTTTTCATCAAAAACCTTAATTTCTTTTCGACTGAAGAAAGAAAGATGGACATCTTGGATGACACGGGGGTGAGTAAATTATCAGCAAAAGTTTTTTCAAAAGTGAACTACTCCTTTGAAGATCACGCTGATATCGCTGCTAGCATTGATCCTCATAGCATGCTGGTGTCCTGAACATGAGTGGTGTGTGTGTGTGTGTTCAGGACGCACGCTCGTACCCGTTCGTGAACACTCATCTGGACAGCGTGGGGCGTCTGCAGGAGCTTCTGCAGGGTCGTCTGGACTCAGTGGGTCGAGCCGTCGCTGAGCTCGTGGGTCTGATGGCGCTGAAACTTTCCCACGATCACATTCTCCCGCTGGACGTCACGTGTTACAGCAGCTCCGCTCAGCAGCTCAGCGCTACGCTAAACCAGCACACCGCGCAGCTACAGGTATTTTTTTAAAATATTACACACATTTTTACTGTGAGCACACATCACACACTCATGCTGAAGTGAGCGCACACTAAAGCGTCAGTATGTCAGCTGATCCGTGTGTGTATCGCCAGTCTCGAGGGTTGTCTGCGCAGTGGGTGTTCAGCGCTCGAGGCGACTTCAGCAGAGCGGCCAAAAACCTGCAGGAGGCCATCAGGAACAGCGACGTCCAGGACGAGAGGCTGGCCCGCCTCTACAACACGCGCATCATGAGGGTGAACACACACAACATGCACCAGATACACTAGTTTACTCCCGACACACAGAAAATACGTTTTTTTTGTGTGTGTCATTACATTGTTTAAAGCATACAATTTTTTTTTCTTAAAAAATAATATTTTATTTTATGTTCTTTTTTTTAATGTATTGCTATGTCCTCTGTAGAGGACAGCAGTACTCAATTTTGAAATAAAATAAAATAAAATAAAACACATAAAGAGGCAAAAACAATAGTATTTATTTTTTTAAATAGCCATTAAAAATTTAGGTTTCAGGATTTTATAAACCAAACTATGTTGTGAAATATAAAACAAAACGATTCGATTTACCTTTTGATTTATACAATAAAGGTTTTCCCATGTATCTATACATTGAATCTGATTTGCATACTAATATGTTCTGAGGGTAACGTAATGAAAAAAGATATTCATGATAATATCTAATATTTCATAAGAATATTGAAATATAATTTCTTCCCCTGTTCTCTTGTTGTGTCTCCGGATAAACATGATGTAAGTCCTGGTATCTCTACAGTGGACATGTGTGAAATCAATGTTTTTTTCGTAACAGAAAGTCATATTTTGATTTGAAACCTTGAGATGTTTATTAATGACAACCAATTTACAAATGTGTCCAATTTAAATGATAATTACAAAATATTATCATATTTTTATAAGAATGTTACGACATGCTTTATGAATGATGATGTCTCAAACATGGACTTGAACACTGTTTACTGCACACAGGTGGAATACTACTTCCTGTCGCAGTACGTGTCTGTGGTGGAGACGCCGTTCCGTCACGTGTTCCACGGGCGCGGCGATCACACTCTGAGCGCACTAGCGGATCATCTCTCGCTCCTGCGCTCGGACCCGCAGATGTTCGACGAGGCCCGTTTCCGCCGCCAGCTAGCGCTCTTCACCTGGACGCTACAGGGCGCTGCTAACGCGCTTAGTGGAGACGTCTGGAACATAGACAACCCTCTCTAGAGCTCCGCGTGAGCGTTAGCGCTAGCGTTAGCATTAGCGTTTATTTATCCAGCTGACCCAGAACAGTCAGTCTAATTTCAGGGATATTCTACAACGCTTAACATAAAGGTGACACATTATGCCCTTGCTTCATTAAGTATGCGTGGTTCTATGAATATGCAAATTAGCCCCGCCTCCATTCACTCACTCAGCTCAGAGATCCTGATTGATCTGAAGCGTCTTAAAAACACGTTGGATTTACTCCACAGGGGGACTTTAAGTTTATGATCATTTTAAGAAATGAATATGAATTAGCTTACTCAAATATTTTAAGTTGAGAGCAATTAAAATGAGTACAAGATAAAAATCTTGAAAGATCTTAACTTGATGTAACTGATTACCTCACACTTATTTGGGTTTACAGTAATACAAGTTGAAAGACAAATAATTGTACATTATGCGTTTTCTCCCCCTTAGAAACAGGCTGAATGTAGCAGGACACAAGAACAACTATATAAACAGACAAGAGCCCAGAATATTAACGCAAAGCACTAAATTGCACGTTTAGCCTCATTACGGTGATATTAAGACCAAATTTGATAGCTTATTAAAAAAACATACAAAGTACAAGCAAAGCTCAAAGTTCAACGTTTAGCGTTGTAGAATATCCCGAATTGTATTGCATTGCTTCTGGTTCAGAGAGTATTTTCATATCTGCTCAACTGTGATTTACTAATGTTATTTTTCGTCTCTTCCGGTGATCAGTTATCTAAGCGGCCACTGGATATCTCCTCGTAATTTACTTTGTTAATTAACAGTTATGATTGAGAAGAGATTATTTTTTATTACCGAGTGATAATGAGACTCTTATGAATGTGAGCTGTAATTATCGGGAGCAGAGACTCTCATAATTATGACAGTCATACTGTCGTCCAATCAAGAAGCAGCATCTGCTTTTAATCAACTTTATGATGTCACATGACCCCGCACTCAGACTGTGACATCATTGTAGTCACGCCATGCCGTCATTACTGTACTTGTGATGTTCCAACTTGTAAAAAGCATTCACGTCCTCATAGTACTCGTAATTGTAACTTGTAAACTTCAACTTGAATCACATGACCGCTGTAACGCATTGATAGTGTTATAGGATCGGATCATTTGTGGATGCTCCGAGTAAATTATCATGTGTTGTCATCTCGAAATTATGGTAATTACGACATGGAGCGACGCAACATTTTACCTGTAGATCAGGTGCTTCTCATGTTAAACTTTTCAGTCTGGATTGATGTGTTGAGAAACTGTCTGTCACCTATTGGAGTCTGAAGGGATTTACAACATATGCTGTATAGTGCATTTCAATAAAAAAAAATACCAGTTCACAAATACCAGTTTATTTTTAAATTTTTTTTCTCATTCAACATCTTCAAAGGTTTCCAAAACAAATGGACCAAACTTCAACTTTAAGAAAAGTTATAGTTTAATTATAATTCTTAAAGTATTCTCAATATATTTTATAATGAACACAAAACCACAAACCAGAGATCAAGCTAATGAAACGAGGCGCATGCGCAAACAACTTTGAGCAACGCGGGAGTGAGAGAAGAGAGACGCAAGAGTTTCTAAGGTAAAATGGGTAAGACCAAGACACTGTTTAATTCATGACAAATTAAATTAATGACTTTTATTTAGTCAAAACATCCCTAATTCAATTTTGAAATAGTGAGGTTTTGAATGAAGGATTATGAAAATGTGGTTTTAACTCATTTAAACGTTTAATGTAACTGTTAAAACACAAGTTAATGGTGTGGTGAACTTAAATATTTTTCTCTGTAGCTCAAATACCAGTTGTATTGATTTTTAAAACATATCTACAACATCATCAGAGGAATAATAAACTGCTTATTATGGATGTATAATAATAGCAGCCATTTGCTGGTTTGACCTAAACGAACGGACCAAACTGCAACTATGAAGACGTTTAGCTGTAAATTACTAAAGTAATATCAGTGTATTTTAGTCAAAATAAACACAAAAAGTCTGATGAAACGTTTTATTTAAATTTAAAAAGAAACCGTTTGAAATGGTGCACAAGGCGCATGCGCAACCAGTGCCTTGAGTACACGAGAAGTTTCTGAGGTAAGAAATGATTGCTTCGCGTTTAATTATACTAGAACTTTTGGTTTAGAATTAATGAAGTTATGGATAAAGAACATTATTATGAAATAAATATCGTTAAAATATCACCGTACCGTGTTTAATTTCTGACAGGAATGAAAACCAGGGTGAGGGAAAAGTTCAGTTTGTTCAACGCGGTAATTGTTGAGCTAAACTTTCATTAGATGTCTATAAAACAGCTTAAAAGTTGAAAATTAAATGTGATATTAGACCATTGTAGCCTACTGTGTGTGAATGTCCACAGCCTCGTTTTCATCCGCTTAAAATGAATATGACATAGCTATAAGATCTCACTCTGACTAACGTTATATGCGAAAAATAGATTACATAATAAATAAATAAAAAAAACACAATGACAAATTGAATATGAAATAATAATTTCAGTTTATTCATTGTAATCTGTAATATCTTTTAAAACATCTTGTAAGATTGTAGTTTATTTACACTTGACATTTTAGTTATTTCCATGTGGTTATTTTTTTTTTCATCATATTTATGAGGTGAGTATGAATTATTTCTTACAGTCTGTATTTACATGCGAGTTAAATATGAAATTGCAATAATTTTCTTCTTTGACTCCAGGATCAGCGATCATGATCTTCTTCAAGGTGGCCGTGTCGTCCATGATGTCTTCCAGTGAGAGCTTCGCCCATCATGATGTCATATCCTGTGGGAGAGACGAGAAGGATTCGATTTTGAGGTCGCAGTGCTATGATAGTGTTATTGTAATATTGTTACAGTGATATTTCAGTTATTTTCAGCTGAATCAGCACAGGTGTTCAGATGAAAACGAGCCAGAATATTCCTGTATGAAATTATTACACGAGTGACTGACGTCTGTGGATGAAATCTTCCCAGTCGCGGGTTCTTCATCTCCGTTGGTCTCGTGTTCATTCTCTTCATCACCACCGTCACTTTCATCACTATCTCCTTCCTCACTGCCATATTCCTCCTCCTCTTCCTCATTATCTCCTCTCTTTTGTTCTTCATGCTCGCTCTCTCCATCTCCCTCTTCCTCATCATCTTCCTTCGCTTTATTTTCCTCATTTTCTGTGCCTCCCTCCTCTTCCTCGTTTTCTTTCACTCCTTCTTCCCCCTCTCCATTTCCCCCTTCATCTTCTCCTTCCTCTTTATTTCCTTCTTCCTCTTCCTCATCTCCATTTTCTTCTTCATCTCCTTCCTCTTCTTCATCTCCTTCCTCTTCCTCATCTTCTTCTTCCTCATCTTCTTCTCCTCCTTCCTCTTCCTCATTTCCTCCATCCTCTTCATCCTCTGCTTTCTTCTCTTCGTCGCTGTTTCCCTCGGAGTCGCTCTGAAAACCATCAGAAACGTGTGATGATTAAATTCAAATCTACACTTAAAAAAAATCTAAAGTTATGATTTATGTATTTTAATTGCATGTAGAATTTTCATTTATTTAGATTACACAGTTTTAACATAAACAAACAAATGAAACTTTTTCATATTTGTCAGTTATACATCAATGAAAGGTCAGATTTCTGCACTCAAAAAAATTGCATAGTTTTATTAATTAATTAATTAGTTTTTGTATTGTGAAAAGTGCTATACAAATAGATGTGAATTGATTGCATTTTCAAAATGCTTTTATCCAAATTTCTTCAAATCAGCATAACCTGTTCAATTCAATTTCAGTGTAAAAAGTATAAACATGGTTAAAATATGACTGGCTTTGGAGCAATCAATATTCAGTTTGTTACTAATGTATGAGATTGAAACATATTGGATTTATTGATGATGAATATATAAAGCTGGTTATTGTTTATTTAAAACACATTCAGGTTATTAATTACTATTACAGAAATCTGACCTTTATCATTTATATATGACTCAGAAATATACAGCACTTTAAGTTAATATTTTGTAGAAACTGGAAAAACAAATTTATATGCATTTCAAATATATATGTTTTTAATTTAGGCCTAAAATTTTTCTTAGTGAAATGTTGGCAGGTTTGCATGATGGTGAGTGTTCGTATCACTAACTTACTGTGAAAACTAGTGAGTCTGTTAGATTTTGTCACTTATAGTCAAAGTAGTGTGTGTGTGTGTTTTGTACCCCGTCGTCTTCCGAACTCTCTGAGCGTGTTACTCTCCGTCGCTGCATCTGATTAGTTGTATCATGAGAAAAATTGTTTATTTAGCAACATATTCTGATTTTCCCCTCAAATATTAATAATATAACAGTAAAGACAAAAGTATGGGGCAAATCTCACACAAAAATATGTGATTTTTTTTATATTTTTCAACATATTATAAAATATGTCTCACCACTTTTATTGACATTGACACAATTATCTTTACTGTGAAAAAAAATAAATATCCATGTAAATAATCCTGTCCAGGGACAATGATTTTAAGTGTAAAATACAACAAAATTTACCATAATTCTTTTTTCACAATACAGTAATGAAAAATTAAAAAAAAGCAAATGTGCTTAATTGTAATGAAAGTAATGCTTAGTTTTTATTTTATTTTTTCAGTTGAAATATAACTGGAGCATTTCTTGACAGTTTTTGTGAGATTCACCCGTTGTTTTGTGAAGTATTTCTGATATTAAACGTCAAACAGCGAATCATTTCCTGTAAGAAACTAAAACGGGCGAAAACACTTACAGGCAGCGCGTGTCCGAAGACCAGAAGACACAAAACCAGAAAAGCGGTCTTCATCCTTAAAGTCGCTGTGCGAACAACGAAAGCAATCAATGATGCGTCAGTTGCAGTAAAACACAATAAATCAGGAGATTCAGTCTTACCTGTGATCGAGCTCGTGAAGTGAAGCTAAAAGTGAGCTGATGTTTCTCTACGGATCTCCCCAAACACACAGCATTTAAACAAGCGTCCCGACATGCTGAACCAATCAGGAGAGCGCGGGGGCCGTCGGGCGAGACGCTGCGTGATTTAATGAAAATAACGGAGCCGCTATAAACATCTATTTGTGTAGCAGTGAGCGTCACCGCTGGCTTTGAAATGGGAGACGTGTGTGTGTGTGTCTTTGTTCCTAGTTAAACATGTTTTGGGGAAATATTTGTACCCAGAAGTAAGCTAAACCCGACGAACGTAAAAGCAACATAGACACAGTATAGTTTAAAAAAATATGTAAAAATTAGGGCTGAAAAAAATGTTAGGGTTAGGAATGTTTATATTAGAAGAGATGGAAGGAATGCAAATAGTTGTATAATATCAATAATACCAATACCACCACCATCACCAACAACAATAAATAACAATAATGTGCAGCTTTATATATATATAAAAAATGAAAAGAAGGATTGCCTTTAGAACATGACTTATACGTACATAAAAGACCTCAATCCACAAATATTTGTAGAATGATGTATTCAATAATACTCAGAACTTTATATATTGTAGAAATAATTTGTATTTATGGATATCTTATTATTTAATCCATTTAAAATACTAAAGATCTTAATTGAGGCATAAACTCCCTAGCTAGTTTGAATCAACATTTAAGGATGAGAGCAGTGGACTGAGCATTTTATTACATTTGTACAGTTGGGGTTTAATTGCTGATGTTTGTTTCTCTTTAATAATATGGTCCCTTAATAGATGTAGCCGTTGTGTAGTTGATATTTGGTGTTTATTGTTCCATGTGAGCAGTATTGTTGTTTTGACCATAGCTAGTTTTTTTTTTTTTTTGAAAATTTTATTTTGCTTTTTTCGAATACAATAACTGACATAAGACACAACATAAAGAAGACAGCAGCAACAACTACAGAACGACAACAACAACAAAAGAAAGAGAAAAAAAAAATAATAATAATAAAAAATATATATATATAATAATAAACGAAAAAGGGAGATACAATGTTAGACAGTTAGGAAATTATCTTTATCAAATCAAGTCATGTGGTACTATATCCATAGCTAGTTTTGAATGTTCAAAGCTAAGGTTAATTTGGAGGGTTAATTTGAGGCTTAATAAGGTAAAAAAAGAGGGTTAATTTGAGTTGATTTGATTCAATGTCAGTTCTCAAAAGCCACAAATCACTCTTTTTAAAATATGTATTTCATATATATATTTAAAGCATCGTTTTTGTGCGGTGACAGCGCCACCGTCACAGCCCTAATTGCTAGTCTTCTCCACTAGATCATCATGTCCTGTATATGTGTGTGTGTGTGTGTGTGTGTGTCCAGCCACAGATGGATTAGTTGGACACTCGTACACCTTTTCTTGTATAAATTTAGCTTGTTTCAGGACACAGATATGAATTTTAATTATAAAGATGTTTAATATAGACATTTTAATTTCCCCAGTGAAACAATCGCAGTGTTTTTGAGTCAGACTTTATTGGGCAGATTTATTTGAAAGTGAGCTCTTCAGGAAGTGTGGGCGCTTCTGATCTCACGAAGTGGAGATATTTCGGCAACACTTTACAATAAGGTTCACTTATTAAACGTTAGTTAATGTACTAACTAACATTAACTAACCTTACATTTGTTAATCTTTGTTAACGTTACTTAATACAAATCCATCTGGTCATTGTTTGTTCATGTTAGTTCACAGTGCATTAACTATTGTTAACAAGATTTAAAAAAAAAAAAAACACATGCTGAAGAAGTATTGTTCATTCTTATTTAATGTTAACTAATAAACCTTAATGTATAGTGTCACCGGTATTTCTTCATCACGCTCACATTTCCAGACGTGGTGAACACGCGCCTCGTGAACTCTGTACTGATGATGCTGACGTAATCTGGCGGGAGAACGCGCCAAAACATGCCACAGGAAACCGTAAAAATGTGCCGTGACCTTCATTTGCATCTGAAACACTTATTTGTATAACGAACAGTCGAGTTTTGTACAGACACGTGTTTTTATTCAGGAAAGAAGACAAAAGAAAAAAAGATATGAAACTGAAGCCTGTGTTTTATCACCCTTAATGTTATTTTCAGGAATCTCAACCTTATATTATCTTCACTTTAGGTAGAAAACAATGGAATATATAAATATATGAGACAAAAACCACTACAGAACTGCACTGATTTTCAGAAATATATTTACGTACAGATGAGTATAATGGTAGTTATATAGCCCAAATGAATGGGTAGTTGATAAATAATCATAAATAGATAGGAAGTACAGTATTCAGACAAATGTCTAAAATTTCTTTCAAAACAAGTGGCATCTGTCCTCAAGTGATGTTTGAGCAAAACTGACACTTTTCTGAGTCACTGAATGATATTATCCTTATTTTTAGTGGATCTGTGAAGTCAGTTTTCCTCAAGGTCACACATTGCTTCAGGTTTTCCAACCAGAAATTTTCCGAGACGTTATTTCTGTTGTTTCATATTCCAAACATTTTGTTGAGTGTGTTTGTGCTGCATTTCTTTATTATAAATGCCACTTGTTTTGGTATTTGTGTATATATAAAATTAAAAAACATTACATTTTGTCATAGTGCATATATTTGTAGGTCCTTTAAAGAGGCCATGACAGGGATTGAAACAAAACAAAAAGACAATGTTCCTTGTTTTTATTGGTGCGTTCATACCAGACGCGAATAGCGCATCAGGCGTGAGTGATTTCAATGTTAAGTCAATGCAAAGACGCGTTAAGCGCATAAAAAATTCCTGCATCGCGAATGGGGCGGAGAGCGCGGCATGGTAAATGCGAATACGCCTCGCGCGAATTGAGCGCCTGGCGCGTTACGCGCGAATGATTTATTTAGTGCTATTTGTGCATTCACGCGTTTGATGCGAATTCGCGTCTGCCGCCCGAGTTGAAAAGTCTACTAAAGTCCAAAACCCGGCCATTTTTGGAGCTTGATTAAACAAATGCAGGATATTTTTAATGGTACAAAGTCCTCTTATATGTCAAAAGATCGAGGTAAATTTGATTTGTCATGTCATGACTCCTTTAATTTGTCAAAAAACAAAAAGCACAATATCTTAATCACATTTTAACCTTTCCCAGTTGATTTAAACGCTTCTGCTGATGCTCTTTAGAGGGACAAATATTCCATGACGTCTTTCAATCAATATAAGTTCATTACATTTATCTATTTACATTTATTAGCAGATTACATTATATATAAAAGAGGAACATCACAACCAATTTCCTAAAGAGACAAATACATAGTTAGCGTTCGGCACGTACTATGGGACGCAGTGATGGAAAGAGAATCATGGGATGGGTGGAAATATTATATTTAAATATATGATGATTTAAAATTATTTAAAATATATCATTATTTTTGCTATAATTTTAAGTTTGCAGCACATATCAAGCCCACAAAAGAAGAAAGTCACCATTAATGACGGTATCGCTTTGATTTTCATTGTAAAGTTAAAGGGTACTCTACAGCATTTTTGCATAACAATAATGCAATACTTGTATTTATTGCATTATTGTTATATATAACAATTATACAATAATTATATTTTTCACTTTACAGTATTTAAGATTAAATGTGCTTAATTGTGACTGATTAAATGTTTTCTTTATGCAAAATATGATTTCAGAACGGGTGAAAAACATGATAAATATTATTTTTGCACTTTCTCAGATTTTCACCTGTGCACTTTTCAGATTTGTTGGAAATAATCCATAATGATGCAGAAACTTGGATTGTAAGTAATCTCAGTGCATGATATAATATATCATATATTATCATAATGATTAAACTTGCAATTATTTTTGATGCATTTTGCAAAAAAGTCCACAAAAGTAAATGTAAGTGTTGAGGACAAAATAATATGTTCTAAATTTATATATATAAACAATAAGTAAATGCTTGAATCCGTCACCACATGAACTGATCTCTGAAAAGTGAAGGTTATATAGACTTTAAATGGAGATGATGTTACGGCAAAGGGCTTGACTGAATCTTCATAAACCGTGACTCGACTCTCACTCTCTCACTTGGTGCAGATGAAGTTGTTTTTCTCAGTTTCAGGAAGGCTGATCCAGCGCTGGTTGCGGGTCTGAATGGCTCCGGATCTCACTGTCGTAGTGCAGTCCTCCTCCCCGGTGCCGTGACCCGGAGCCCAGTTATTATAGCACAGGGTCTGACCGTTGACCCAGAACCAGAGGCCGAGCACGCAGGAGTGACGGAGACCCAGCCACACGTGAGCGGTAGAGGCCGTCGAGGACACGTTCTCCAACCCAAGCTGGATCTTCAGCGAGTCCACCGACACCAGGTCCATGTCTTTATCTCTGCAGTATTTCAGAGCTCCTGTCCACGTCTGATTCTCTCTGATCAGAACCAGTTTATCTGGAGCACAAACATAAACAGCAACGGTCACACTTTAGTTTAGGGTCCAATTCTCAATATTAACTATTCACTACGACGTTTGCCTCAATAAACTCCTAATTTCTGCTTTTTAATAGAGATGTTCCGATACCCTTTTTTCCTTCCCGATACCGAGTACTCAGCCGATACAGAGTACTTATCCGATACCTGGACTCAGGGTATCGGTCGATACCGAGTACTGATCCGATATCTGGGTGTGTACAGTATCTATACAGTTGCAATTCATACTAGCACTGTATGAATTTATAGAATTATTTTTATGGTGTGCTTCAGACTTATCCCTTAATTAAATATGAACAAATACATACAGTGAACTAGAGTATTTTTATTATCTGACATTCATTTCACAGCATTATATTATTTATCTTTCTTGAGTGAAAAATAGCTTAAAATGCAGCAACACAACATCTAATACTGTAAACTGAAAAGGGTATTTTAGATTTACAGTATAACTGTATAAACAAAGTGCAACAAATAAATTTAGGAATCTAAAAAAATGATAAATGAATAATATAAGAAAATAATCTCTTTATAATTTAAGGCCCATAAACAATTTTGTTAAATAAACAGCATTTCAGTTTTGACAGCGGCTGCTCTAAACAGTGGTTGCTTGTGGCAACAGCACGACTTCCTGTGTCGCCACAAGCAACCACTGTTTGTTGATCTCCGATTTGCAGCGTTACGCAAAGCTAGCGTGTATAACTAGTAATTGTTTTAGAAAATGGTATCGGATCGGTTTTCTTTCTTTTTTTACTTTTTTCTGAACTTTTACTCTTCATCCATTGTTAGTTTACATTCGTTTCTGGAAGTCACTTGCTACTAGTTTCGCCTTCTTGATGACATCACGCGCGCAGTTAAAAACGGCATGCGATGACTGGTCAGGAAGCAACGTTTAGTCTGACGTGTGTCTTGTCCACGACACGACAAGATTTTAGGAGTCAAAATCGCGTAATCTGACACAGTGACTATCGTAAGAGACAAAAAAAATCGAGTCATCTGAACCAGGCATAAATCTAAAATATCTTAAACTGTGTTCCGAAGATGAACGGAGGTCTGACGTGCTTGGAGCGAGCATCACATCATTTTCATTTTTGGGTGAACTAAACCCATATAAATCGAGCGGTTTAATCCAGATTCAGATTAGGCTTTTATTTAAATCACATTTAAACACAAATGCTTTTGTGCGTCACACGCTAGAACAAACCGAATTGGTTGTTTTGCATCATGTGATGCACGTTGGAGCTTCTGTATATGCCAGATGTGATATGTATGTTTGTGTCAGTATAAAAGCCTAAATGAACTATTCGTCATGTAAAGTGATCTCTTCATACGCCACTCGATTCATATGGATTTTTTTTTCAACACCGTCATTTTGGATCTGGAAGTTTTGTTTACCTGGAGGAACAGAAACCTCCCAGGTTTCATTAAAAAATATGTCTTAATTTGTATTTCAAGTTCGTTTGGTTTGAAATGAAATGAGAGTAAGTGAATGAAATACATTTTTGGGTGAACAATCCACTATAATTAATAACCGAGTCAGGATCGGTATTTGCATTTGTTCAGATGACTGCGTGTGTGAGAGCGTCTACTCACCGTCATAACACACAAAGGGATAAAGATCTGTACATTTATCATCTACCCATCGTCCTTGGTGTGCAGTCGTCATATCAATCGCGGTGCAGACGTCCTCTCTGTTCTGGTTGATGTTGGGTTCATCAGTGTACCAGTGTTTGAATGTGGAGGTGCTGTTATCTGACCAAACCCAGAGTCTGCTCAGACCGATCCAGGCTTCATCAGGTGAAATTGGGTTGTTTTGTACGAATGTCTGAATCTTAATATTCTCAGTCTGGTTCCTCACACTGGCCAGATCTGTGTAATTGTGTCTACAGTAACTCTGAGCTTCAGTCCAATTCTTTGTCTCACTTACAGGGACGAATGTTTTACTGCTGGCTTTAAAAGAGAAAGACATTTGTCTAATGAAGTGAAATATCAGAGAAATTAAATGCATAAAACACAAGAAAATATAAGGACAAAGAAATAAAAACATAAGGACAAAAAGACAAATCCACTAAATGCAATTGTGGTTCATCATTCAAAACTAAAAGTGTTTTATTATTATTGTACATGAAAATATTCAGCATGGTCTTTTAGCACACATCTGTATGTTGTGCTCTTACAGCTGAACTCACCATTATAGCAGATGAATTTCATTTCAGCATTACATTTTTCATCATGCCATTGTCCATTAAACTTCATCATAAAAACACAGTCTCCATCTCCTTGTGGTTGTGCTGGTGAAGTGTTTGACCAGTTCCTGTACTGGGACTCGTTTGCTGTGTAGAAGGTGGGGTCATTCAGAGACCATATCCATGTTTTCTTCAGCCCGATCCAGACACGTTCAGCGTTAGGGTTCACACTCTTTATGACCCGCTCTGCGTCGCTCTGATCTTGTGTGTCGGTGATTGTGGCCAGATCTGTGTATTTCTCTCTGCAGTGTTTCTGAGCTTCAGTCCAACTCTTGCTCTCATTCACAAAGTGATACTGACGCAAAGCGCCTGCAGACAAACTGACCACGGCTGAGGAGAGACACATTCAGATCTCAAACGATGATCTCACTGATCGATGACACACATTATCTTTATCATAACGGGCTAATATTTGCCTAGCCTGACTAGGTCAGACTTCGTTCTTCCGTTAAATTTCAGTTCGCTGCTGTACTCAGTCTGAGACATCGACATGTCTGGCCAGAAAACAGCCGGCCAATCAACGGAAAGAGGGCGGGGCGATCTGGAGGGGTAGCACTTCCGAAATCTCTGTGCAAACAATGAGTGACGTACACGCCTGAGACATCACTTCCGGCGCATGCGCAGACCGAAACGCCCATCCCGTCAGATCAGTTGGACGTGGCTGTGATTACACGAGGTAAAAACGATAAAAATACTGTTCGCTTTCTCACACAAACCGCTCGTTTCGTGTCTTAGGCCATTACATTTACGAGTCATTAAATCATGTTTAATTTTGACTTCTCTGTGCTGCTCTTTCAGGTGAACCGAGGGTGGACCCCCTAAACCTGCATTATATGACTGATAGACTACACCGGTTTGACCGAAAAATATCAAAATTGAAAATGCTGTGGAAACAAAGACACCTACATCTTGGATGCCCTTGAGGTAAGATAAAACATACCAAAAATTAATTTCAAAGTGAACTATCCCTTTTAGGGATGCACCGATATGAAAAATGTGGCCGATAACCGATAATTCTTTATATTTGAAAGCCGATAACCGATATATCGGCCGATAAACTTAAATCCAAATTTTTTAGCTAATTTTGAGAGCCTGATTACAAAAACAAAAGTCTCACAATTAAATCCATGTCCCAAGCGCACAATTATAATGATGTTCTCAGTCGATATGACAGATTTACGTTGCCCAGATTTTTCCATTTTTTGAAGAGATTTCAAGAAATTCAAAAACAATCAGTTCTCAACAAGTGTCTCAGCTGAAGGGAATAATACATTATTTATCGGCTTTAATATATCGGCCACATTTTCTTACCAGGCCGATTGCGATAACATTAAAAATGAACGTACATCGGCCGATACCGATATGTTGGCCGATATATCGTGCATCCCTAATCCCTTTAACACTGCATGTTGCAAACTAAATGTGGATTCAAAGCCCAGCGGGATGTAAGCTTGGGACTTTTGGCCTACCTGACTGATCCTGATTTGGAAGAGTCTTATGCATGAGAACTGTCCCAAATGGTTGGATTATTCCTCTACTAAGGGACTGCTTCGTCTTTAGACATCGTTTGATGAACTATACCATCAGATACACGCATCAATTTTCACGTTATTGAATTGTCCAACCTACTGACCAATTCCCGTGAAGCACTTATCCGTTATTGTAGTTGCTTTTTGTTTTTATTGTATTTACTTTTTGGGTGTTGACAATTATTTTTCTTCAAATGAAATACACATGATTTGAGGAATGGTTGGTGTGTGAAGCACGACCTTTGACACTCGGCTTGAGCTCTTTCAGCACAGCACGAACACTACGAGCGCTGCATTAAACACTCACTCACCTGTGAACAGAAGAGACGTCAGTGTGATTCTCTCCATTCCTGAGGGAAAGACAGAACACAGTCTCAGTAAACAAGCTTCATTTGCTTTCTAATACAGCAGCTGGAGTTCGTACACAATCCAGAACTTCAGAGCGTGTCGTTCCTACTTGATCATCGCTTATTAGCTCTCGCATCACTTATAAACACACACACATGAAGCTCCTGTCAGTGCAGTGTTCACACACACTTATATGCTTTAAACCCTTCAGGATTAAACTCTTTCTCATAGAAATTGAGATCTGGAATTAAAGTGCTGTTATACAGTCTATTACTGTAAACACAATTTTTATTGCAATATTTACTTTTTTTGGTTCCTCAAAGAGTCTTTCACTTGTTTTCTCAGTATGTAAAACATTTAAAAATCTAAAGAACTTTTTCCCATTATTAAGAATCTTTTGTGCAATGTAAAAGATTATATGATGTTAAAGGTTCTTAATGGAACCATCAATGTCAATAAAGAAGCTTTAGTTTTGAGTAGATAATACAACCGAGCATAATTTAATACAAAACACAGCTAAATCAATCCTATTATAATCAGTGTAAAGTCAAAACTGTCTTAAACTCTGTTTCTTACCTGTCGATGTTGTGATTTCTGTGCGACTGTGTGTGTGTTTCTGGAGATGTACTGACCAGTAATGTGTGTGTTGTCTATTTAATGTAAAGAGTGAGTGAGTGAGCGAGAGAGAGAGAGAGAGAGAGGGGGAGATATCTAATATACACTGGTTAATTTTGAGATTTGGGATTTTCATAAAGTATTCTTTCAGTCTAGTGGGGAAAAGAGCTCAAGTATATTTTTATTCAAGTCACCTTTATTTATAAAACGCTTTATTAAATAAAGATTTTGTCAAAGTTTTGTGACAGTGATAACAGGGTTAATTTCAGCGTCACTGTTTTCATCATCAGCGTCGCATTTGAATTTTTCATTTACACATTAACTTTTCATGTGTATATGTTCTTTACTTTACGCAGGTAATAGTCATGAGTGTCCTATTGTCCCTCGGGGATGAAAGTTCACATGCGGTTTAGATTAAATTAGTGATGCAGAAAAAAATCTAACCAGGAAACCAGAGGCGGTTTTCAGCAAATATGCAAAATCATGTTATTGTGAGTGTCTCTTTATTACTGACAAATGATAAATGGAGTTCAATTTTACTATAAAGCAGAAATTGTGATATCTGATATCTGGAGACTTGTATAAGATGATAGAATTGAACCTAAAACGGTTTATTGAACAACACTGATGTTGATGGAACAGGGACAGTGAATGTGCAGGGAAGCGGTGAGCATGAAATGGTGGCGTTGAGTCTTAAACTGAAGAGTAATAGTGTAAACTGAAACAAACTGAGTCTTTGGGTTGAAGATTAAGGATAATATTGGAGACTGGAGAAGGAAGGGGATAATAAACAACTGCTTTATTTGCATCACTGTTGCCATGATGTCACAATAAACTTCAGTTGAAGTGAAGAGTGTATTTGTGCAGCTTGTCAAACATGCAAATATGAGACAGCAGCACATCATTTATAGTCACATTATATTACAGTGATTTACATGAAAAATCTTTCCAGTAAGATGATGTCAAAAAAAGTACAGTAAATACTGAATGCATTTATTTGCGATGCAAAATGACTTAAGATGTCTTTTTGATCAAAATGAAGTGAGTTTATGCTTAAAACAAGAATATTATAATGTTTAGATCAGTGTTTACTGTTAAATACTTTTTGTGGATATCTTCGCAAACGCAAACGTATAATGTAACGATAATGTTTTATGGTTTGGAGCGGCTCGATCGCTTAAGTAAATGTTCTCTGTACGCGCTGTGAGTTTGAAAAGCAAAACGCGCCAAACAATAGGCTTCATGTTTTTACTTAAATCTCATTTCATAATGAATGGAAACAATTGAATTTACATATGATAATCCATATATTTTTATCTAGTGTAGTGTACTGAAGTGTTTCTTTTTAACGATTTATAGGCCGCATGCTATATGCTATTATTATTTTATGCAGCCCTACATGTATACTACAAGGCACAACAAACCTGGTGTTCAAATTACTAATATATATACATATTAGTAATTTTTAGATGGCAATTTTAACCAGAAAAATCTAAAATGTACTCTCAAAATTGCCCTATAAGTTTCTCTTGATATCAGCTTGTTCAGTTGTTTCGTTTTGTTTTTTTGACAGGGACCAGATGCCACTGATGAGTCCTGCTGACTTAAACATTCACATGAGACTCTGTACATGAACATGGTAAAATGAAAAATCAAACACCATGGAAATGACAGGTATGTATTATGTGTCACAGAGGTCTTTCATGAATAATCACAGAACAGAAACAGCCGGTAGACCAGGCAATATAACATAAATCTTCTTGAATAATCACTGAACAGAAACGGCGTGTAAACCGGGGAACGGGTGGCGACTGACTCTCAGATTAGCATAGGAAGACGGGTAGCGAGAATCAGGAACTGACCGGTCTTCAGATGCAGGGTTGCTGGGCAGAGTAAAGGGTAAGTTTATTCACAGCAAACAAAGTAATACCTGTATTAGACGTATTAATCTACATCAATTGTTTGTGTGTGTGGATGGCAAGAGACAAAATGTGGATAGAAATCATGCAAAATATTTGTGTTTATTATAAAGAAAGAATAGTAAGAGATGGGAGATGATGATACGGAAAAAAAATTACAAATAAAAAAGAAAATAAATACTACTGTGGTCAGAATTATTGGCACCCCTGATAAATATGATCAAAGATGGCTTTAATCATTTTGATCTTTGTTTTGGATGATTCTTCTGATGCAAGATCTAACCACGGCCCGTTATAAGATTTCTAGCAGAGGCCGTCAGGTTTTGATTTTTTTCATCTGTTGGTATTTGCTTGAATCCATGATACCATGTGTCTGAATCTCCAGCTAAAAATAGGCCCACAACATTAAAGATCCAGCGGTACATTTAACCGTAGACATGAGCTACTTTTTATGCCCGTTTGCTACCAAAAAAACTTTTTTATTAATTTCGTCTGACCACAGAATCCAGTCCCTTTAGAAATTCAAGTTTTGTCTCACACCTGAATATGCTGGAGCTTGTTTTTTGATGAGCAAAGAGATTTTTTCTTGAAACCCTGCCACATGTGGTGATGTAGTGGCTGTTTGATCATTTAAGGCTTTCTGACCCCAAGACACACTAATCTCTGTGATCCTTGGAGAGTCTTTGGCAACTCAAACTCTGAGACCTGTTTACTAATATACATCTATGGAGAAGCAGTGTATAAAAGTCATTTTACAGTATAATAGCAGCTACTAGTGAAACCTCATGTTTGGCAAATGTGGCTTGGCAAACCATTTAATGTTGCATTTCTGCCACCTACTGGATGGAGAGTGAAGTGAAGATTATTAACCATCATAAAATCAAAAATCTAAATTGTTAAATGACTAAATGTAAATTAGTAGTCTTTAAATACACAACTTTTAATTGTAGTAAACTTAAAACAATCTTAAAACCATTATATCTAGTCACGTTTAGCATTTAGTATCTTTCCTGCTAAACTGTGTTTTTTGTTGTATTAAGCAATAACAGTAAAGGATCTGTTCAAGCTGTGCCTGAATATAACAGAGGTTCAGATGTTTACTTGCCCTACAAATCTTTCTTAATATGAGAATGCAATAAAATATTTGCCAACTGTTCATGTTAAAAAACATTAAACGACAGACATTATTTATACAGGGATGCAAAATACTGCTGACCTTTAATTTCTCAGATTTTAATGTCATTTGCGTTTTTCGTCACAATGTCGTATCTGATTGTGTGTGATGAGCATTAACATAGCAGTTTTCAGCATAGCAGACGTAAGATAAGACTGAATGCGTGTATATTGTGTTTTCCTTCAGTAATTTCACTTGTCTACATTGTGGGCTGATTTTATGGTAGGCTATATCTCAACTTTACTGATTTTAAACAT
Organism: Pimephales promelas; assembly: GCF_016745375.1. The sequence continues at coordinate 449,672 of NW_024121654.1, forward strand.
TCTACACCATTTTATTTGCTTTGAACACCATGAAAAGCCAAATTATTACACACACAAGAATGAACATAAATACTTCCAGTCACTTTCACCTTGATTGTGAGCTCATTCAAGCTTTCGACCCTTCCAGCCGATCTAGTCTTTACGGGACGTCCTGATTCGTTCTCCCTCAGGGACCTGAACATCATGTGTTTATCTCTGAAATCATGCGTCTGTGCTTAAAAACCCAAAGATCTTAAAGAACACTCAGGTTTGTACGTTAGAATAAATGTTAAGCATGCGACAAAATAGATCAGATTCACACAAGATGACAGTCAGATAAACGACATCAATAACAAATGAAATTTCTTCCAAAGCTTTATTTTCTCGGAAAGAAATGAGTACGAATCACAACCCGACACCAATCCAGTACAGGAATCCAGCAAAGGAGAAAACCACTGACATTCAAAATGTATGTAAATACAGACTAGGGCTCTGGGTATCGATATACATTTCACAATTTGATTTAATCTCAATGTTGATTACAAAATATCAGGTTTGGTACATTATTAACAAAGGAAAACAAATCTCTTCTTTGCTACAAAACACTTTTAGTGAAGTTTTGTTCACGTATCAACTAAAAACAGCAGAGATCGGGGATTCATGAATCAATATTGGTTCATCAAAATGAGAATTGATTAAAATCAAGAAATTCATATTTTCAACCCAGCCCTAATGAGAGTTATTTGGGTAATTATATACCCCAAATTAACGGGTACATAGAAGGGAAGTACAGCAGCCTCAAAAGGTATTAAGAATATCTATATTTCATTGCACTAGATGAAATACAATATCAAACCAGGTGTCATCTGTGCTCAAATGATGCTAGAGCTTTTTTCTCTTATAATTTTTTATTATTCATTAAGTGTCCAAATACTTTTTGATGCCACTGTATACATTTGTAGATCACAGTTTTATTTAAGTAAACATATTTTAACCTTCACCAGTTCATTTACAAGCTTGTGCTTTAAAAGTACAAATATTTCATTATATATTTTAATCAATATGAGATGATTACATTTATCTATTGACATTTATTAATTTAGCAGATTATGCAACTAACAAATAATGGAAAATTGCATGTAATTTTATGGTAGGTACTAGATAAAATGCAGTAAACTAAAAAAAAAAAAACCCCAATAGAGCAAAATGAAAGAAAACACAGTAAATGTTTGAATCCATCACCACATGAACTGATCTCTGAAAAGTAAAGGTTATATAGACTTTAAAGTCCCCATGACCCGGAAGTTGCAAACGACTTTTCTCCAGTGTTGTGACGTATTTCCGAGAGAAACGTAATACTAAATGAGGCAAAATAGTGGGCGTGGCTTTTTTTCCAACTAGCACCTGATTGGATCTAGATAAATGGGAGTTTCATTCTGAAATGGAGGATGACGCTGTCAATCAATGCTCGCTCGGCGCTCGCAAACACACAGCAGCTGTCAGACGGAGGGGCGTGGTTATGGATGTTAAGGAGACACCCAAACCGTAAAGCCTACGTCATCGGGCAAGGTCCTCCAATGCAGAGGGGAGGGGCATTTTCAAACTTTGATTAAAGATTACGGAGCCAAAAATTTTTTTTGTGTGGATTGACTTGCATGTATGAATTGTTCACCACAAAACGATCAATTTAGGCAAACAAAGCAAGTATGGTCAATTTTGATTTCATGGGGACTTTAAATGGAGATGATGTTACGGCAAAGGGCTTGATTGAATCTTCATAAACCGTTACTCGACTCTCACTCTCTCACTTGGTGCAGATGAAGTTGTTTTTCTCAGTTTCAGGAAGGCTGATCCAGCGCTGGTCGCTGGTCTGAATGGCTCCGGATCTCACTGTCGTAGTGCAGTCCTCCTCCCCGGTGCCGTGACCCGGAGCCCAGTGATCATAGCACAGGGTCTGACCGTTGACCCAGAACCAGAGGCCGAGCACGCAGGAGTGACGGAGACCCAGCCACACGTGAGCGGTAGAGGCCGTCGAGGACACGTTCTCCACCCGAAGCTGGATCTCCAGCGAGTCCACCGACACCAGGTCCATGTCTTTATCTCTGCAGTATTTCAGAGCTTCTGTCCACGTCTGATTCTGTCTGATCAGAACCAGTTTATCTGGAGCACAAACATAAACAACAACGGCCACACTTTAGTTTAGGGTCCAATTCTCCATATTAACTATTTACTATGACGTTTTCCTAAATAAACTCCTAATTACTGCTTATTAAAGAGCTCCTATCATAGCATTTGAATTGTTCCTATTTTTGTTTTAGGAGTTCCCTACAACAGTTTATTGTGCATGCAAGGATAAAAAACACTTTATTTTTCTAATAATATGCATTTATTTTTAACTGATTTGCTCAACGACTCCCAAATGATTCGTTCGACGATTCATTTTCCCAAACACCTCCTTTGAGTGACGCGAATCTGCGGCGATTGGTCAAATGATCCAGTCAGTTGTTATTGGTAAACCGTAGGCAGAGACTGTCGGCAACGGATCGCCCATAACCAGGATTATAGCTTGTCAAGTGTTGAAAATTGTATATAGTGTTTGAACAAACGTGTCAGAAAAAGTGCACTTTCCACACGGTCCCTAACTCGCGTGTCCGTCAAGAGCGAGCTTTCCCCGCGACACTCACATTGCGGCAGCTTTTGAGGGACAGTGCTTATTATATAGAGCCAAGTCAGATTTGGCTAAGTCGTTCAATGAATCCTTTTTTATTGCCTATGTTTGAAGGGGTTGTAATCACACATTGCAATGATCCACTTTTCGGGTTTTGCTATTACCTCTGAAGGCCAATATTCAGATGTGACGTGCATGCGCGCTCCCGAGCCTCTCTATCCAGTCAACCATGTCTCTATGCAGTCAACCATGCGACCAACAGCACTTCATCTGACGACATGGAGTCTGATAACAGCCCAAAACGTCCTGCCTGCCTCCAGCACAACACAGACTCCAACACAAACTCCACATAAATATAAAAAACAAAAAAGTTTTATCTGCCGAAGCTCGTCAGGCAAAACGTGAATCTGATCGACTCCGGACAAAAACGCGGATCAACATAGTAAACTCTAGTCTAGTGAAATATCAAGGTAACCTACATGAAACATGACATGAATACAAAAGAGTGTTCCAGAATAACAAAAAGTCGGTGCTTTAGGATGTAACTTATTTTATTTACTAGATCTACTGACTAGGGTTGGGAATCGTGAGAAATTTTCCGGTTCCGATTCCGGTTCCGCCAAACGGTTCCGGTTCCCATTCAATTAAAATATTAGTAAGAGAAAAATCCACAATCCTTTTTGTGTTTATTTCTTATAGTACTTCACAAATTAGTTTAACAGACTGGTAATGTAAACAAACTCAAAATATTATTAAGCAATCTTTGCAAAAAAAAAAAATTATATATATATATATATATAGGGTATATATATAAAGGAAATTAAAAAATTCTGCATTCTCTATAATAATTTAGACCTCTCCTTTATTGTATCTCCAACAGTGAAGAATACCCTCTCAGAAGGAGTAGAATATGCTTTAACACACATATGTGTGTAGAACAGATTATTTTTTAAAACGGTTTGAATGATTGATTCATTAAGACTTTACGTATTTCATTACTGGATAAATCGGCGCTCTAGCAGTTAATAAACAGAAATGCGTCTTGCGGAAGAACATTGTTGCCGGAGCTACTTCTCTCTGTTTATGTCCATGACGAGTCACGCAGGCATTGGGCTACTCCGCAGCAGCTGCGATCCACCGGCCAGTCTAAAGAAGAAGTCCGAGTATTAACGCTTATTACAGGCTTTACGTAGTGATTCAAGATAAGACAAAAACACGGTTTGAAAAAAAAAAACATTATGATGCACTCGCTCAAACGTTGATGTATTGATTGATTGAAGTTTATTGCGAGCAAAAAAGAAAGAAAAGAATATAGACATATATATTAACAATGAAATAAAAACAACACAGTTTATTTTTAGTTTAAAGGAGCTAAACGCAAGTCTCTGAGTTTTTGCAGAACTACGCCCCCTCTGGCGACAAGCGAAACAGCAACCAGAGCTGTGCGCGTTCATGGAGGAACACACACACACGCACGTTTGCGCGAGCTGTTCATAACTAAGGAGCATCAGCCGCACACTGTGCGGCACACATCTTTTGTTACAGTCATAATGAGGTAATACAGTAATAAATCTGCAAGTCATTTAAAATATATGAAAGGAAAGGCATTCGAGTAAATTACACACTTATGTGTGTGAGAGGGGGAAACGGGGGTAGTAGAAAACTTCGGTTTTTGTTTCCATCTATCTCCCTGTGCTTACTGTATCCACTTATGATTGAATTATTATGGTACACGTTCAGTTATCACTTTGTATAGGACCCGTTTGAGCCCTAGAGCCGACCGGAGATCTCTCCGTTTGTTGAAAGCTTCCCGATGTTGACTCTCGTCTTATTCCGACGCATGGCACTGGACAGAGTGAAGTTTTATTTTCTTTGTCTCACGTGGAGTTTGCGTTGGGGTTTGTAATGAGCTACAAGCCGGTCTCTTTCCGCGCCATATACAGATTAAATGAAGTGCACGTCACCGAAAGCAACAGATATGAGCTGGATTTTATTAATCATCGGCTAATTTCAAAATCAGCAAAGACAGCAATAAGAGAGATCGGCAACAGGCCTGGTAAGATCAATTCATTTCTTTACTTTTAATGAAGATGGTAGTGTTAAGCGTCTGCGACTTACTTTCACTTTGATTTGCGATAGATTGCGGCGCGCTGGCTTGCTCAGCTCAGCTGCTCATCTGAGGTGATGCGCGTCGTCATATATGACTAAAATAACATGACATATAGCTTGGTTTCAACAACCAGATGCATTTACACTTGTCCAGTTTCGTCTTGAATGCGGCCCAGACCACGTCCTCAAGTGATTTGAGCGATCGGATTCATACGCGAATAACTAACGCGTTTCGGAGGGCATTTACACCCTGGTCTTTTCACGATGGAATAGCTACCCGATCACAGAAAACGCATGAAGTGACCAGGTGTAAACAGCCCCTTTGAATCCATCGTCTACTTTTGTGGAAAGCTGACTAGAGTTGTGTCGCTCGAGTTGTCTTCTCTGATACGGAGAACGGCGGCGAATAGCTACACGAACCTGCCAGACATAGCCAGGCGAGCGTGAACGCGCATGACGTCACGCCCAGTCTCAGATTCGAGCCCGAATCCCTCTTATATATTTCACTGTACAGGGTTATAGAGGCGATCTCAGTGATCAGAGAAGGGCTCATTCAGCTCATCAGGCGATTGTTTAAGCATGTATGGGTTAGAAAAAGGCTATTTTTAACATGAAATGTTGCGCAATGCACCTTTAATTCTTTTTTTACTTTCTTTATAAGTGTATTATAATTATCAGTACGAGGGTGCAAATGTTAAAAAATAGCGCTAATAGCGGGAGGGGGAAATCGGAAAAGCTACACTCCTGAAATTATGTATAATCTGACCAATCAAAGCCCTTGCTGTCTGCGTTGCCTCACAAATTTTTGGAGGTGCACGTCGAGCTACGGCGGAGCGGTCGGAGAGGGGTTCGCGTCGACGCGTAGGGGTCTGCGGGGGTACGCCATCGATTCAATGCAGAAGCATAAAACAGGCTTAACGCTTGTGTGCGTCACACGCTTGAACAAACCGATTCTTTTGCTTCATGTTGATGCCGACTCGTGTCCGCGGGTCGATCAGCGCGGTGTTCACATGTGGACATCTACCGCTAACACAGTTCTGACTGATCTGCCCAAAACAGCCCCATCTAACATTTACATCTAGTCTTTAATTCCTTCATGAAAATGTCAAGAGATTGTCGTCATAGTTTTTGTTATTCATGATTCAAAACTGTTTATTAATCGTCTAGTTTCCGTCTGAATTTTTATTTTTACACACAAATAAAAATTGATTAGTGTTGAGTTACTCACTAGTTATAGTGCACTCAATCTGTGATTTAGAGTTTGTGTTGTTTCACATGTAGAGTTGCATTTGTTCAGATGATTGTGTGAGAGGGAGCATCTTCTTACCGTCATAACACACAAAGGGATAAGGACCTGTACATTTATCATCTACCCATCGTCCTTGGTGGCAGAAATCAATGGAGGTGCAGACATGCTCTCTGTTCTCGTTGCTGTTGGCTTCAAATTGGTAGTTGGGTTCATCAGTGTGCCAGTGTGTGAATGTGGAGGTGCTGTTATTATCTGACCAAACCCAGAGTCTGCTCAGACCGATCCAGGCTTTATCAGGTGAAATTGGGTTGTTTTGTATGAATGTCTGAATCTTATCATTCTCAGTCTGGTTCCTCACACTGGCCAGATCTGTGTAATTGTGTCTACAGTAACTCTGAGCTTCAGTCCAATTCTTTTGCACACTCACAGGGACGAATGGTTCACTGGTGGCTTCTGCTAAATGTAAAATGTAAATGTAAAAGAGAAAGACATTTGTCTAATGAAGTGAAATATAATGAAATAAGAAAATATTTATGGACGAAGAAACAAGAACATTAGGACAAAAAAGACAAATCCACTAAATGCAATTGTGGGTTCATCATTCAAAACTAAAAGTGTTTTTTAAAATTATTATTATTGTACATGAATATAGTCAATATGGTCTTTAATAAAGCACACATCTGTGTGTTGTGATCTTACAGCTGAACTCACCATTATAGCAGATGAACGGCCTATTGGGACTACATTTTTCATCATGCCATTGTCCATCAGCTTTCATCATAAAAACACAGTCTCCATCTCCTTGTGGTTGTTGTGATGCCCAGTTCCTGTACTGGGACTCGTTTGCTGTGTAGAAGGTGGGGTCATTCAGAGACCATATCCATGTGCTCCTCAGCCCGATCCAGACTTTAACAGCTTTAGGGTCCACACTCTTTATGACCCGCTCTGCGTCGGTCTGATCTTGTGTGTTGGTTATTGTGGCCAGATCTGTGTATTTCTCTCTGCAGTGTTGCTGAGCTTCAGTCCAACTCTTTCCCTCATTCACAAAGTGATACTGACGCAAAGCGCCTGCAGACAAACTGACCACGGCTGAGGAGAGACACATTCAGATCTCAAACGATGATCTCACTGATCGATGACACACATTATCTTTATCATAACGGGCCAATATTTGCCACCTATAATTGATTACTGGGACACTTTTTACCATTACAATTTTTGAATGAAGAAATATGAAATTAAAGTATACTTTTAAATATGAAACTGAAGCCGGCAGTGAAGTGTTAATGAGTGAGTGAGTGAGTCGTTCAACCAATGTGTTCAACCGGCTGATTCATTCAGGAGCAAAGTTAGCAAATAATGGGTAATTTTTGCGAACTAGTCTTAGATTTTCACTAATGATTGTCCTGTAATTGTCAATAATTATAAAATAAAAGTTGAAATTTCGAATCGCTGAAGTGGGAGGAGCCGCTTTTTCTAAAATGGCTATAACTCATGAATGGAATGAGATATATTCACATATGTAAGAGCTCATCCTACAGTTCACGCAGCGACTGGCCACCTGGTGGCTCTATAACATGGAGAGTAAAGTCTGATTGACTTGAACATTGGCATGCAATCTCTTCCTCCAAGGTGCCAAGACTGGGTTTGAGGACATTCATGTACCTTGAAAAACTCGGCCGGCGACTACCAATGAAAGTTGAGCAGCTGACAGATCAGGTTAATGCCCACGACATGTATAACGAATGATAGATCTCCTCATTCTGAGCAACTTTGCCTCTAGAACCGCAGCTGTCAGTCGAACCATTCGTTAAATTTTGAGGATTATTTCAAAAAACAACTTTGGCGAACTAATCCTGGGTTTTTGGCTCAACTCGATTAAACCCCTGCAGCACAATTCTCGGCACTCGTTGTCTATAATTGTCCAAATATTTTTTTAAAAGCTGATCTTTGGCCTTTGGACAGCCATAGCTGGGTCATTTAGAAAAGTCGCATGACCTAGTCCAAACCAAAGCCTATCTTTCCTAGACGAAAACTCGTAACTTCCTATCATTTGGTGAACATAAGATAAGAAGCATGCTAACTTTTATGGACATTGGGCCATAGCTGGCGCTTTAAGTGTTGTAAAGGTGAAAAACTTAATATATTTCCTATGCAAAATGACATTTAAATGACTGAAAAATTACACAAAAAAACCCAAAATATAATTTACAGTCAAATAATAATTTACAGTATTATTTTTTATTTCTTCAGGTCTTAAAAAGTCTTACAAACCCATACATTTTACTGAAAACACGTGTAGCAGCCCTGGGTGCACAAGGGTAGCTTTATTGTTTGGAACTATTTTCACTGGCAAAATAGAGCAAAAAATAATATAACTGTTTATTTAACTAATGAATAAAATCAGCATCACATTTGCAATCGATTTTCTGATATTCTGTTTTGCTGTTGTGATGTTTCTCACTATGAATATTAAAAACAAGAACTCAATCAGGGGCATTTTTGCGACAGTATCTACTAATTTTTGTGGTATTTTTATATTTTGGTGTTTTTGCCCCAAACTCCTCTTAATTTCTGCCCCGCTTCAGACGATCCAGATGTAGGCCTAATATTTTCATTTAATTTACATGCATAGAAACATCAGCAGTTTGACCCGTTTCACAAACATAATGACAAAAACCACAATGTTCAATCAAGTGTCCGTCACACTTTCACGCTCTGTTGCCTGAAGGCATGAAATCCAGGTGCATTCTGGGAGTTTTTCATTAGGATTGTACTCATGGGCTTCGATCGAGTCACTCGCCTAAATATTTCAGTCTTCCTCAGTAATTTTCAGTCGCAAATGTTCTGTGTGCAAAATGACTGTGTAAGTGAAGTTGTGCGTCTGATCTCCTCAATAACACATGATTTGAGGAATGGTTGGTGTGTGAAGCACGACCTTTGACACTCGGCTTGAGCTCTTTCAGCACAGCACGAACACTACGAGCGCTGCATTAAACACTCGCTCACCTGTGAGCAGAAGAGACGTCAGTGTGATTCTCTCCATTCCTGAGGGAAAGACAGAACACAGTCTCAGTAAACAAGCTTCATTTGCTTTCTAATACAGCAGCTGGAGTTCGTACACAATCCAGAACTTCAGAGCGTGTCGTTCCTACTTGATCATCGCTTATTAGCTCTCGCATCACTTATAAACACACACACATGAAGCTCCTGTCAGTGCAGTGTTCACACACACTTTTTCAGGATAAAACTCTTTCTCATAGAAATTGAGATCTGGAATTACAGTGCTGTTATACAGTGGATTACTGTAAACACAATTTTTATTGTAATATTTACTTTTAAATTTTGCTCTTTTATACTTTTTATTTGATTTTTTTCTTAGTGTGTAAAACATTAAAAAATCTAAAGAACTTTTTCCCATTATTAAGAATCTTTTGTGCAATGTAAAAGATTATATGATGTTAAAGGTGCTTCATGGAACCATCAATGTCAATAAAGAAGCTTTAGTTTTGAGTAGATAATACAACCGAGCATAATTTAATACAAAACACAGCTAAATCAATCCTATTATAATCAGTGTAAAGTTAAAACTGTCTTAAACTCTGTTTCTTACCTGTCGATGTTGTGATTTCTGTGCGATTGTGTGTGTGTTTCTCTGTCAGGACAGACTTATATCATGATCATCTCCTTCTGCTCCTCCCAGCTCTAGTTTTCCTGGAGAGAAAAACTCCCGTCTGTGGTTTATTTGTTTCCTCTCTTGCCCTAAGGTGATGTACTGACCGAAAGTGTGTGTTGTCCATTTATTGTTGTGTGTGTGTGTGTGTATACTATTGGTAAAAACATTTTTATTTCATGTACTGGTTAATTTTCATCAAGTATTCATTCAGACTAGTGGGGAAATCATCCAAAGTACACATTTAAGAGTTTATTTTATTGTGTTTTTGTGTCAATTTGAGCTTTTTCTCCACTTCAGCGGCTTTACAGACAACAAACTTTACCGTTTTATTCACAAGTATATTTTGAAGGTTTGTTCATATATTTAATTGATCTGGTTGATATATATTTATTTTTTTTCCCCCTAAAAACATGGTGATTTACTTTTTTTTCTGTTTACAGGGTTTTTTGACAGTGATTTATGGACCAATACAAAGAGAGATCCAAAATCACCTCTGGAAAAACTCTGGAAAGACTTCCATATTTAAAGAGATTTCAATATCAACTCAATTTCTCATCAGGTTGATTAGTGGATTGACTCTCAGAAGAAACATGAAGTTCTTCAATGAGACATGAAGAAGAATCTGCTGAGGTATGAAAGGGCACAGGTATATTTTATTTTCAGTCAAGTCACCTTTATTTATATAAAGCGCTTTAAACAATACACATACAGTACAATATGTGTCAAGGTAGAGTGACAGTGATAACAGGAAAATGATGCACTGATGCAAACAGAGTTTATTTCTGCTCTAAAAGAAAACATTCATCATTGAGTCAGTGTCACATTTGACTTTGGATTCCCTTTTCATTTGGATATGTTCTTTATTTGTTTGATGCAGATAATAATCATGAGTGTCCCATTGTACTTCAGGGATGAATATTCACATGCGCTTCAGATTAAATCTTCAGGACATTATTTGAATGTGTGCCGTTGATCCTCAAGATGGTAATGATTTGGAAAAAAACACAATCTTGTGAATGTTGTGTCTCTTTATTACTGACAAATGATGAATTTATTTCAATTCAGTTATACAGCAGAAATTGTCATATCTGTTACAGAGACTCGGATAGGATGATAAAATTGAACCCAAAACGGTTTATTGAACAACGCTGTGGTGACATGGTGGCGTTGAGTCTTAAACTGAAGAGTAATAGTGTAAACTGAAGAGTAATGGTGTAAACTGAAGAGTAATGGTGTAAACTGAAGAGTAATAGTGTAAAGAGAAAGTCTTTGGGTTGAAGATGGAGAATATTGGAGACTGGAGAACGAAGGGGATAATAAACAACTGCTTTATTTGCATCACTGTTGCCATGATGTCACAATAAACTTCAGTTGAAGTGAAGAGTGTATTTGTGCAGCTTGTCAAACATGCAAATATGAGACAGCAGCACTTTACAGTCAGACCAGGTGAAGGTCTGTGAAAGTGATTCTGTGATGCACCACAATACGCTGTTCACCTGCAGAACACGAGCTTCTGGAGACACATCGGTCTGGAGTAATGAGTTTAGGTGTAGGAGAGCAGAGCCAGTGGTTGTTCTGTAGGAAAACATCAATACCTTGAATTTGATGCAAGTGGCTGTTGGAAACCAGTGCAAGTTTATGAGGAGATGAGGCTCGATACACACACTCTTGCCGCAGCATCTGGATCAGTTGTAGAGGTGTAACAGTGATGCTGGAAGGAGAGAGCATTACAACAGTCCAGTGTGGATAAAGCAAGAGCTTGGACAAGGAGTTGTGTAGCTCCGATAGGAAGGGCCTGATCCTCCTAATGTTGAATAAGACAAATCTGCAGGACCGGCAGCTCTAGCAATGTGTTCTGTGGCCTTCCATGACAGATGGAGAAGAGAAGCGGTCGCAGCACTGAGCCCTGAGGCACTCCAGTAGCTACACTGCAAATAAATGTTGGTCTCCTCGAAACCCTGAAGGACCTACTGAGAGGTAAGACTTGAACCATTGGAGTACGGTTCCTGAGATTGAGTTATTTATGAACATTTATAAGAGGATCAGGTCCAGATGCCCTTCGTCAAGAGGATTGACAGGAGGATCTGATGGTTAATTGGGATGGTGATGGTGGGACGATGAGACCCAGGTGGTATTGGTGGAGGCAGTCTGATGACGTAGACCCAGAGCCGACAGGCCAGGGCGAAGTAGAGGGAGCAGCCATGGGGGTGTGAACCGATGGAGACGAGGCTGATGGATCCACGGGTGCACAGCGACATCGCTGGTACTGGAGACCAAAGTGATGCATGGTAAGGATCGTTGAAGCCAGATTACCAGAGGCCTGAGGTGGAGCCGGTGTGATGGAGGGAAGGAGTGCCGTGGACGGCCCACAAGTCCGAGGGTCTCCGGTGGAGCCTAAGGAGAAAGGAGCCAAGACAGGGCCGAGCTGGAACGAAGAGGTATCTTCAGGGTCTCGTTGTGGATGAGTTTGGAGATCAGAGATCATCCGTCCATACAGAATCCCTCCACATCCTTCATTCGTCCATACAGAACCTCTCACGATCCTTCAGATTCACAGCTCTATGTTAGAGCTTCTTCTCTTCAGTTCAACCCACTCATTTTCTATTGGGTTATAAGATTTCTAGCAGAGACTGTCAGGTTTTGATTTTTTTACCTGTTGGTATTTACTAGAATCCATGATACCTTTTATCCGAACAAGATGTCCAGGACCTCCAGCTAAAAAATAGGCCCACAACATTAAAGATCCAGCGGTATATTTAACTGTAGGCATGGGCTACTTTTTATCCCTGTTATCATGTGTTTATCTCTGAAATCATGCATCTTTGCTTAAAAACCCAAAGAACACTCAGTTTTATACGTCAGAATAAATGTTAAGCATGCGACAAAATAGATCAGATTCACACAAGATGACAGTCAGATAAACGACATCAATAACAAATGAAATTTCTTCCAAAGCTTTATTTTCTCAGAAAGAAATGAGTACGAATCACAAACCGCCACCAATCCAGTACAGGAATCCAGCAAAGGAGAAAACCACTGACATTCAAAATGTATGTAAATACAGACTAGGGCTGGGTATCGATATACATTTCACAATTTGATTTAATCTCTATGTTGATTACAAAATATCAGGTTTGGTACATTATTAACAAAGGAAAACAAATCTCTTCTTCGCTACAAAACACTTTTAGTGAAGTTTTGTTCACGTATCAACTAAAAACAGCAGAGATCGGGGATTCATGAATCAATATTGGTTCATCAAAATGAGAATTGATTAAAATCAAGAAATTCATATTTTCAACCCAGCCCTAATGAGAGTTATTTGGGTAATTATATACCCCAAATTAACGGGTACATGGAAGTGAAGTACAGCAGCCTCAAAAGGTATTAAGACACTTGAGAATATCTATATTTCATTGCACTAGATGAAATACAATATCAAACCAGGTGTCATCTGTGCTCAAAGTGTCCAAATACTTTTTGATGCCACTGTATACATTTGTAGATCACAGCTTTATTTAAGTAAACCTATTTTAACCTTCTCCAGTTCATTTACAAGCTTGTGCTTTAAAAAGTACAAATATTCCATTATATATTTTAATCAATATGAGATGATTACATTTATCTATTGACATTTATTAATTTAGCAGATTATTTTATCCGAAGCAACTAACAAATAATGGAAAATTGCATGTAATTTTGCATTACTAGATAATATGCACTAAACTAAAAAAAAAAAACAATAGAGCAAAATGAAAGAAAACACAGTAAATGTTTGAATCCGTCACCACATGAACTGATCTCTGAAAAGTGAAGGTTATATAGACTTTAAATGGAGATGATGTTACGGCAAAGGGCTTGATTGAATCTTCATAAACCGTGACTCGACTCTCACTCTCTCACTTGGTGCAGATGAAGTTGTTTTTCTCAGTTTCAGGAAGGCTGATCCAGCGCTGGTCGCTGGTCTGAATGGCTCCGGATCTCACTGTCGTAGTGCAGTCCTCCTCCCCGGTGCCGTGACCCGGAGCCCAGTGATTATAGCACAGGGTCTGACCGTTGACCCAGAACCAGAGGCCGAGCACGCAGGAGTGACGGAGACCCAGCCACACGTGAGCGGTAGAGGCCGTCGAGGACACGTTCTCCAACCCAAGCTGGATCTCCAGCGAGTCCACCGACACCAGGTCCATGTCTTTCTCTCTGCAGTATTTCAGAGCTTCTGTCCACGTCAGATTCTGTCTGATCAGAACCAGTTTATCTGGAGCACAAACATAAACAGCAACGGTCACACTTTAGTTTAGGGTCCAATTCTCAATATTAACTATTAATCACGACTTTTGCTTCAATAAACTCCTAATTTTTGCTTATTAATAGTTAGTAAGGTAATTGTTAAGTTTAGGATTTGGGTGGATCGAGTGATGCAGAATATGATCATTAATGTGTATTAATTATGCATTAATGTGTGCTGATAAACAGCCGATATCCTAGTAAAATGCATGTTAATCAGCAGCTAGTTAATGCTGAGAACTGGACCCTACACTGAAGTGTTTCCACAAAAACATTAAACATATTTAGTTCAACAATTCTTCTCCAAAAAAATGTAATTCTGTCATCATTTACTCGCACTCGTGTCGTTCCAAACCCCTGCACATTAAGGTATTTTAATGAATCCTGAGATATTTCTGTCCCTCCATTGGAAATTCAGGTGAAAGCTTAAATGATCCAGAACGGTCATTATAGCGTCATAAAACTAATCCATATAAACCGAGCGGTTTAATCCAGATTCAGATTATTCAAATCTAAAAATGATTGTCCCAAATATTGCAGATCACATTAAGTGAACACTAACGCTTGTGTGGGTCACACGCTTGAACAAACCGATTCTTTTGCTTCATGTTGATGCCGACTCGTGTCCGCCGGGTCGATCAGCGCGGTGTTCACATGTGGACATCTACCGCTATCACAGTTCTGACTGATCTGCCCAAAACAGCCCCATCTAACATTTACATCTAGTCTTTATTCGTTCATGAAAATGTCAAGAGATTGTCGTCATAGTTTTTGTTATTCATCATTCAAAAGTGTTTTTAGTTATCGTCTAGTTTCCGTCTGAATTTCTTTTTTACACAAATTAACATTGATTAGTGTTGAGTTATAGTGCACTCAATCTGTGATTTAGAGTTTGTGTTGTTTCACATGTAGAGTTGCATTTGTTCAGATGATTGTGTGTGTGTGTGTGGTGTGTGTGTGTGTGTGTGTGTGTGTGTGTGTGAGAGAGAGCATCTACTCACCATCATAACACACAAAGGGACAACGAGCTGTACAAGGATCATCTACCCATCGTCCTTGGTGTTGGTTGATATCAATCGCGGTGCAGACGTCCTCTCTGTTCTCGTTGATGTTGGGTTCATCAGTGTACCAGTGTTTGAATGTGGAGGTGCTGTTATCTGACCAAACCCAGAGTCTGCTCAGACCGATCCAGGCTCCATCAGGTGAAATTAGGTTGTTTTGTACGAATGTCTGAATCTTAATATTCTCAGTCTGGTTCCTCACACTGGCCAGATCTGTGTGATTGTGTCTACAGTAACTCTGAGCTTCAGTCCAATTCTTTTGCACATTTACAGGGACGAATGTTTCAGTGCTGGCTTTAAAAGAGAAAGACATTTGTCTAATGAAGTGAAATATCAGAGAAATTAAATGCATAAAACACAAGAAAATATAAGGACAAAGAAACAAAAACATAAGGACAAAAAGACAAATCCACTAAATGCAATTGTGGTTTATCATTCAAAACTAAAAGTGTTTTATTATTATTGTACATGAAAATAATCAACATGGTCTTTAAAGGGATACTCCACCCAAAAATGAAAATTCAGTCATCATTTACTCGCCCTCAGGTTGTTGCAAACCTGTATGAGTTTCTTTCTTCTGATGAACACAAAGGAAGATATTCTGAAGAACGATTGGAACCAAACAGTTGTTCGGCACCATTGACTTCCATAGTAGAAAAACAAATACTATGTCAATGACTATGAAGTCAATGGTGCCAAAGTTCCAATCTTTCTTCAGAATATCTTCCTTTGTGTTCATCAGAAGAAAGAAACTCATACAGGTTTGTAATAACTTGAGGGGGAGTAAACAGACAGAATCTTCATTTTTGGGTGGAGTATCCCTTTAATAAAGCACACATCTGTGTGTTGTGATCTTACAGCTGAACTCACCATTATAGCAGATGAACGGCCTATTGGAACTACAGGCTTCATCATGCCATTGTCCATCATCCTTCTTCATAAAAACACAGTCTCCATCTCCTTGTGGTTGTGCTGGGTGTGAAGTTGTTGCTGGTGCCCAGTTCCTGTACTGGGACTCGTTTGCTGTGTAGAAGGTGGGGTCATTCAGAGACCATATCCATGTGTTTGTGCTCCTCAGCCCGATCCAGACACGTTCAGCGTTAATGTTCACACTCTCTATGACCCGCTCTGCGTCGCTCTGATCTTGTGTGTCGGTGATTGTGGCCAGATCTGTGTATTTCTCTCTGCAGTGTTGCTGAGCTTCAGTCCAACTCTTGCTCTCATTCACAAAGTGATACTGACGCAAAGCGCCTGCAGACAAACTGACCACGGCTGAGGAGAGACACATTCAGATCTCAAACGATGATCTCACTGATCGATGACACACATTATCTTTATCATAACGGGCCAATATTAATCTTTATCATTACGGGCCAATATTAATCTTTATCATTACGGGCCAATATTAATCTTTATCATTACGGGCCAATATTAATCTTTATCATTACGGGCCAATATTAATCTTTATCATTACGGGCCAATATTAATCTTTATCATTACGGGCCAATATTTGGCACCTATAGTTGATTACTGGGAGACTTTTTACCTTTACAATTTTTTAATGAAGAAATATGAAATGAAATTATACTTTTAAATATGAAACTAAAGCTGGCAGTAAAGTGTTAATGAGTGAGTGAGTCATAGATTTTCACTAATGATTGTCCTGTAATTGTCAATAATTATTAATTTCTCTTCATTTCTGCCCCGCTTCAGACGATCCAGATGTAGGCCTAATATTTTCATTTAATTTACATGCATAGAAACATCAGCAGTTTGACCCGTTTCACAAACATAATGACAAAAAACACAATGTTCAATCAAGTGTCCGTCACACTTTCACGCTCTGTTGCCTGAAGGCATGAAATCCAGGTGCATTCTGGGAGTTTTTCATTAGGATTGTACTCATGAGCTTCGAACGAGTCACTGTGTAAGACTGTGTAAGTGAAGTTGTGCGTCTGATCTCCTCAATAACACATGATTTGAGGAATGGTTGGTGTGTGAAGCACGACCTTTGACACTCGGCTTGAGCTCTTTCAGCACAGCACGAACACTACGAGCGCTGCATTAAACACTCACTCACCTGTGAGCAGAAGAGACGTCAGTGTGATTCTCTCCATTCCTGAGGGAAAGACAGAACACAGTCTCAGTAAACAAGCTTCATTTGCTTTCTAATACAGCAGCTGGAGTTCGTACACAATCCAGAACTTCAGAGCGTGTCGTTCCTACTTGATCATCGCTTATTAGCTCTCGCATCACTTATAAACACACACACATGAAGCTGATGCGTGTCAGTGCAGTGTTCACACACACTTTTATGCTTTAAACCCTTCAGGATTAAACTCTTTCTCATAGAAATTGAGATCTGGAATTACAGTGCTGTTATACAGTGTTTTACTGTAAACACAATTTTTATTGTAATATTTACTTTTAAATGTTGCTCTTGTACATTTTTTTGGTTCCTCAAAGAGCCTTTCATTCATCAGTTCATTCACCATGTTTTCTTAGTGTGTAAAACATTTCAAAATCTAAAGAACTTTTTCCCACTATAAATAATCTTTTGTGCAATGTAAACGATTATATGGATGTCAATAAAGAAGCTTTAGTTTTGAGTAGATAATATAACCGAGCATAATTTAATACAAAACACAGCTAAATCAATCCTATTATAATCAGTGTAAAGTTAAAACTGTCTTAATCTCTCTTTCTTACCTGTCGATGTTGTGATTTCTGTGCGATTGTGTTTGTGTTTTTCTGTCAGGACAGACTTATATCATGATCATCTCCTTCTGCTCCTCCCAGCTCTAGTTTTCCTGGAGAGAAAAACTCCCGTCTGTGGTTTATTTGTATATATTTTTTGTTTTGGATTTTTCTTTGTTTTGTTTTTTTTTACTTCCTTCTCTTGTCCTCTTTCAACCGAACGGAAAGAAAACCTTCAAATTACACATTAGGTGTTTATTTTATTGCACTTTATTTATATGTGCATGAAGATTTCAAATACAATCCATGTCTCTAAAGGCGACACGTTTTTTCTCCACTTCAGCAAACTTTTCAGTTTTATTCATATCTATATTCTGACGGTTTGTTCATATATCATTCACCTGATTTATAGAACATTTTATTCCTAAAAACATGATAAAAATTATTTTTTGTCTATGTTGATTGCAATTTCTGATTTATGGAGAGATAATAATAATAATTCTCTCTGTAAAAACCTGTAAAATAGAAAAACAAACAAGAATTATGAATATGTCTATATCTAATGTTTACACTTCTATTATGGAAAAGTATGTAAATTAGTGCATATTTAATTAGATAATGCATAATTTGCATACTTTTGTCAAAACTAAATAAACAAAAGCTCCTAAATCAATCAGCTTTATAAGTATGGTGTAAATTTTAATCCAGACAAAACCTCCAATTGTGGTTCAGAAACTGAAGCAGTGACAAGTAAGGTCACACACACACACACACACTCAGAGCTCTCTCTCTCTCTCTCACATACACAAACACACTTTCTTTCTCTCTCTCAGTCCAGTCATTTTAAGGCAAAATGGAGGTCAACATAGACCAAATTGCAACAGAAGCAAACTCAACTGATCTTGCATCCTCCATATGTCCTGAGTAAGGATAACGAAGCCCCGAAGAATCCCATCAGGGGAAAGATTAGAAAAATACCCAAATATAGTCCATTCATATGCATATTCAATGTTTCTCATGTGAACGGGGTAAACATTTACATATCATCATCTAATTACATATGTGCTAATTTGCATAAATAACTATTTCAAAAAAACCTGTTGATGGGGTGAGGAGAAGATCGTCCATTTTGTTTGGAAGGGATTGGAGATTCGCAAGATGAATGCTGGGGTACAAAATCAGTTGAGTTTGCTTCTGTTGCAGTTTGTTCAACCTTTTTTCATAAAATGACTGGCATTTTACCATCGAAACAGGGAGATTTGTACAATATTTGGGACAGTCGTGGCCTAATGGCTGGAGAGCGACTGGGAAGTGAAAGTCACGGGTTTGATGCTCAATACCGGTAAGAGAAGGACAGGTGCCCAAGACACCAAACCCTTAATCACTCCCTGTGTGTGTGTGTGTGTAAAAGAGAGAAAGTGTGTGTGGTATCTCCTAAACAACATTGAGATGAAATAGAGAGTAGATCCCAGAAGTCAAATCCCAGTATGAACTCCAGACTGTTACTGGATTGAGTCTCAGAAGAAACATCTGAGATAAAGCTGATACTTCCATGATATGAAAGAGAATCTGTGGAGGTATGAACGAGCACAAGTATAGTTTTGGTTGATTTTTATAATGAATACTGATGATATTAATCTCGTACTCCTGTCATCATTATCACCATATGTATCAGTGTCACATTTAAAATTTCCCCCTTTTAATTTACATTTTTGTCATCTTTTAGATGCGGACAGTAGTGTCTCAGTTTCGCTTCAGATTAAATCTTCAGGACAGAATTTGAATGTGCCGTTGATCCTAAAGATGGTTGTGATACTGGAAAACACGATTTATTCAGGAAACCAGGTAATATGCAAATTAATGTGATTGTTGTCTCTTTTACTGGTGTTTTTTTCTGGCTAAAAAGCAAAACTCTGTTAAAAACCAAAAAAATCTTAAACTTATATTTCAGCTAGTTGCCTAGGCAACATTTCTGCTTTCAAAAACACAGCAAAATGACTGAAACTATAATAAAATAAAAACCATTTCTGAATATTGATCAAAATAATAGTAGTTTAATTAACACTGAAAGCTACATCAGTGACTTCTTTAAGTTGTCAGTGATCTTGGTGAAAGAGGGATTAACAATAATGATGGGGAAGAGAGAGTGAGCCAATCAGCAGTAGGGGGCGTGTCCAATCATGATGGGGAGGAGAGAGTGAGCCAATCAGCAGTAGGGGGCGTGTCCAATCATGATGGGGAGGAGAGAGAGTGAGCCAATCAGCAGTAGGGGGTGTGTCCAATCATGATGGGGAGGAGAGAGAGTGAGCCAGTCAGCAGTAGGGGGTGTGTCCAATCATGACGGGGAGGAGAGAGAGTGAGCCAGTCAGCAGTAGGGGGTGTGTCCAATCATGACGGGGAGGAGAGAGAGTGAGCCAGTCAGCAGTAGGGGGTGTGTCCAATCATGATGGCGAGGAGAGAGAGTGAGCCAGTCAGCAGTAGGGGGTGTGTCCAATCATGATGGGGAGGAGAGAGAGTGAGCCAATCAGCAGTAGGGGGTGTGTCCAATCATGACGGGGAGGAGAGAGAGTGAGCCAGTCAGCAGTAGGGGGCGTGTCCAATCATGATGGGGAGGAGAGAGAGTGAGCCAGTCAGCAGTAGGGGGTGTGTCCAATCATGATGGGGAGGAGAGAGAGTGAGCCAATCAGCAGTAGGGGGTGTGTCCAATCATGACGGGGAGGAGAGAGAGTGAGCCAGTCAGCAGTAGGGGGTGTGTCCAATCATGATGGGGAGGAGAGTGAGCCAATCAGCAGTAGGGGGTGTGTCCAATCATGATGGGGAGGAGAGAGAGTGAGCCAGTTAGCAGTAGGGGGTGTGTCCAATCATGATCGGGAGGAGAGAGAGTGAGCCAGTCAGCAGTAGGGGGCGTGTCCAATCATGATCGGGAGGAGAGAGAGTGAGCCAGTCAGCAGTAGGGGGCGTGTCCAATCATGATGGGGAGGAGAGAGAGTGAGCCAGTCAGCAGTAGGGGGTGTGTCCAATCATGATGGGGAGGAGAGAGAGTGAGCCAATCAGCAGTAAGGGGTGTGTCCAATCATGATGGGGAGGAGAGTGAGCCAATCAGCAGTAGGGGGCGTGTCCACTGTAACGAATTACAGTTTATATACAATTTACAAGGAGGAAATGAAAGAGCAAGAGGGAGATTTGAAGAAAGACTGTAGAAAGAGAGATGGCTGAGAGACATTACAATAGAGTTTCTGCTCTATATGTGAGGAACGTTGGTTTCGTAACAACTTATGTACTGTGTTCAGTTTTTGTTCTTCCTTGTCTTCTTTCGTCATCTTTGCTTGATTTTTCCTGAAGCATGGCTTTATCTGTGAGAGGGAGACCTCCACTCTTGCATTTGGGGGTGGGGCAATAAAGGGAGGGGCGTGTTTGTTTGTTTGGATTGGTTTAAAATGTCAACAGTGTCTCTCATCGCTTACTGCGCCTTTACTGGAAGTACTGATACTGAAAATAGTACTGTACATTTCTGCAACGCATTTTTTTTTTCAAATAATGTTTAAAAAATAATAAGTTGTAAAAGGTGTTAATACTTGTTTTTTTACTTTATTTAATTTTTTTTTTCATTTTATTCTATTTTTGTTATTACTATTATTTTTATTTATCTCTCAAGGGTGACTAGGAACACGCTATTGTCTAAATATGAATATGAGGAAACCAGCATCTACATTGCCACATGTTGTTTTGGAGAGTTTCAAGAAAAAATCCAATTAACAAATCATATTTATTTGCACAGGCTTCTTTGTTCATATTTACCAAGGGTGCCAATAACTCTGACCAGAACTGTAAATTACTATTTGTATTCATTCTTTGGCAAATCATGTAAAATGCATTAAAAATGGCAGGACTGACAGTTTACTGATGCTGGGTGTGACGAGCAGAGCTGTTATCAGTCTCACACACACTCACACACACTCGAGACTGTTTACACATCTGCTTTAATATTGAAACATGTACTGTTTGTATCATTTATGCCATGATTGTTGTCCATTACTCTGCTTTAGAGGCTTTAGCTTGTACTAATATAAATATATGAGTGTATTGTTTTTACTTAAGTATGTGTGTGTGTGTGTGTGTGTGTGTGTGTGTGTGTTCATTTGTGTGGTGTGCGCATGTGGAAGAGCTCCTGTCAAACTCACAGACACACGGAATATTCACTCACCTCCATTTTTAATGGAATTAAGGTAATATAATAAATCATCTCATAATTCGGTTGATTTTTATTACAGTTATGTTTATATCAGTTAAAGTGCTGTGACTCAAGCAATCTTAAGGAACATTTCATTAGCACATGAATGTAAGCTTATTTTCTTACCTTAGTTGTTAATATATATTATACTGATGTATGTATCATAGTTTTCATGAGGGACTCGTATTACATATGCGTTATTATCTTCATGACACAGCTGTTTACTTGCGCTTGTCTGCTTGATTATAGTTTGATTTCTCAGTTTAATTCTGAAATGTGTCGCAGTAACTAAATGTACTCCATAAGAATGATTTCTACTGTTATTGTTTATTTATGTCTGATTCATTCCACTGAGAGCAGCTTATGTTTAAAATATAATATCATATTTATGAACGTTGTTATATTGAGAAATTGTGGGTTGTCATGTATG